>WBNH01011632.1:0-288866 GCA_013401255.1 Urocolius indicus | reverse complement strand
CAAACTCAAAAATCTAGTTAGACATTAAATTCCACATTCCAAATTACTTAATTTACATATTTTAATTTTATTTGCTATTATAGATTTTAAACAATCTCAAAATCAAAATCTTCCAAACCAGCACTATCTGAATAGGATTGCGGTAAATTATTGTGACTTTCTATCAGAGTGTATACAGATCAGATTTTGTTAGGGCTGCCAAGTCTTTTTATGACCATTTTGCCACTTAGTAATTGCTTTTTTTTTAAAGGGCAACCAGGGAACTGAAAAAAAAATGAGGATTTTCAAAGGGCAACCATCATTGCAGGATATTCCTGACCTGATATAAATAATAATCAGTCAACATAGAAAACAACTGAGAGCAGAGCACTTGTGGGGCAAGAAGTAGTAGTATAATATAAAGTAGATGGATTGAAAATGATATATATATATTCTGTGGTGAGTTATTCTACAAAAGTCAACAGAGGTACACAATGAAGCATTAAAGAATCCAGGTCTGGAGGATAGGGGGTGTATTTAAAGAAGCAGGCTGCCCTTTAACAAAGGAGTTTCTTTGAAAAAAAAAACATGAAAAACCACAACCTAAAATAATTGGTTCCAGACAAGGAAAATGTCTAAACTCAGCCTGTTTTTGTAAAATACAGGAAATTCACAAGGTTATCAGAAGTGACTGATGGACTCAACTTTTACTATACATGTAAATAAAAGAATTTGGGTCTCTTTGCAAAGGAATAGTTCCCAATAGATTAGAAGAGGAGGATCGTATTATGCCATTTAGGAGGAATAATAGCCTTGTTAATATGCAAAGCCACAGGAGTCCAGACATGCTGGTTTACCTGTAGCACCAGAAGGACTGCTCCAGAATCAGCTCTATGCACAAGCAAAGCTGGCCTGGTGTGACAGCTAGGACAGTAAAATGGCAGTTCCTCCTATTTTGTACACTAAAACCCTAAAGCCAATAGAGCTGCCAAGGGAAGGGCTGGGCTATGTTGCGAATGAAGTAATGAAAGATAGGCAATCCTGCTTTGAAATATAAGTGGCCATCCTCATCATAGGACAACAGCAGCAATTCTCCCCCGTTCCTTGCTCCTACCTGGCGGCAGATGCAGTCCAGCCTTGGATCTCCACTCTGAGCTGTGTGGGTTTTGCCTCTGTTACTGAGAAACGATGAGCCAAGATCTCCTGTGTGTTTAATTCCTGTAGGTACTTCCCCAGCAGTTCTCCTTCTATATTTGCATTTAACTCCCTCTGTGAGCACTCCTCTACCCAGGCTCAGACAACACTAGCAAGGGAGTCCTAAAGCTTAAGGGAATGCAGCTTCTCCACCCACACACCACAGCTGACTATTTACCTCCTGAACCTGTATTGTTCCTGTTGCAGGTGTAGAGGTTTATATAGTAGTGGTGAGAGTGTGACTGTGTATTTCAGCTGGAGATGGTTGGAATGATGTTACCTCGACCTCCCTCTGCTCCTCTTTATTGACATTTCCAAAGTCAGTGGGCACCCAGACAGTTTAGTCCTGTTCATCACCGCTGTTATGGATACCTCATTAGAGAAAGATACAACCCTAAATAAAGGCTTTGACTCAGAGAATGCATCACAGTCTTTACTGGTTCATCTTCCACAGGGCTATAAACTGGATGATTTGATTTAAGCCCTGGCACAGTCATGGAAATCAAAACCAGTTTGTAAACATGCTTGCGGCTAAGTGTCATAACCCCACATCCCAACCTCTGTTATAGGCATCTTAGCCATGACACGCTACTGACGAAAAAAGAAGCTGGAAATGGAAGCACTGGTAATTCTAATAAAGTGTCACTGGGGATCATAGTAGGGCCAGACAGTCATTTTGTTGCAATTTCTGTAGAGACCTTTGAAGTGACAGGCAGTACCAATTTGTTAGACCATATCAGTTTACACCAGGTGGCAAATTGGCTATATCCCTTTCACAGAGAAAGCCCTGCTTTGGCCATTCCACTCCTTTGTTTGGCCACAGACTTCATCAGTTGCAGGTGTGCAATGGGAAAGCAGAAAATAGGATAATAAAGGAAAGATGACCTACATACCTTGCTAGGTGTTCCTCATGCTCTAAAAGATATGCAATATAGTTTATTGTCTTCTTTGCTTGGTATTCATTGCTGTTGCCTGCTCCTAAGATTCAGCATTCTCTTTTTTCAGGATAGAAAGCTGTTTTTTTTTTTTCCCTTTCATTTCTCATACGTACCGCTTACCTCTCAGAACAAACCTCTCCTTCCTGACCTTTTTTTCTCAAGACTTTCAGGAAATCCTGTACTACAACAGGTTTACAAGCCCTATTGCTTTTAATGATTTATTGGGAAGGAGAGGAGGAAATAAGGAGGATGATCAAGCTGTCGGTAAAACTTTGTAGACAAAAATGGAGCCATAAAATGTGGGGATGCAGATTTTATCTTTCTGAATATTCTAGAAGATATTGTCAGGAATGGATATTGCTTTTATAAAAGAGAAATGCCAGGTTTCCCTTAATATTTATGTGGGCATATTACTATCTCCTTTTATATTATCTTTTATATCTGGAAGGCTCATAAGGTGCTTTATGTACTTACTCAAAGGCTATATGAGGAATATTTCAGTCCTCACTGAGGTGTAACTAGTTCTGGTGTGAGAGACTGGCCGTTGTTTCATAGCTCATGGTGAAGCAATGATAAAGCTCAAGATAAGAGGTGAAAGGGAATAGACCCTAGGCCATGATAGTACATTTGCTGTAGGGCTATTGATGACTGTTGTTTTACTCTTGGTTATATTTACCCATTGGATCTAGTTGAATTTATGTGACAAGATAATGTAAGTATTTTGAAATCACAGGACAATCCATTTGACATTGTTGTTTAGAAGGAGGAGAGAAATAAATCCATATTGTTATATTACACCCTGGTGTATTTTAGGAAGTGGTTATTTTGAAATTTGTAATGCTGGTACTCTGGAGAATCCATAGTCTCCAGTACAGGCTTACACGGTCAAGAGCATGCTTGCCAAGTTTTCATTCAGACGTGTGGTACCTCTCTACCACCAGGAAGGGTTATGGGATTTAACAGGAATACTCAGACAGTCATTGTTGCTGTTCCCATGAGGCAGCATTATCTCTCAGCCTACATGGCTCCTCTGTACCTCTATTGCAGAATTTCAGATAATCACAGAGCTGGAGGTTTCTTGAGGTGACAACTAGTGCTGAAGGGTGTTAAACTAACCTTTTCTTAAAGATTCCCAAGCATGGGTTTGTTTGATTTTGGTGTGGTTTTTTTTTTTTTTCTGCTTTCTTTGGCAATAAGTTAAATTGCTACATAATACAGGTATCTGCAGGAAAATTAATCTCTTAGAGTCAGCAAGCAAGACAGTGCTGGGCATCAGCCTCCCAGTGCAGAAAAAAATGGACTTGTAAGCAGCAAAGTTCATGCAACCTGCTCTCCTCTGGTTTTAACAATCCTGGTATTCTCTTGCACTGACTTCCCCAGGGCACAGCTTCCGTAAATCCTCCCTATCAAAATTCTGGGCATTCTCAGGACCATGTGGTAACTTTTTATAATTCATAATGTGGATTTATCTCTACCCTCCTGTTTAATTTAATCTTTTGAAATAAACATAAAGGAAAACAATGATGTGCCAAGAAAAGGACATTATTAAGAGATACTGTGTGTAATTGACTCAGTGGGATCTTTCAAGCACTTTGGAAAGGAAAATAAAAGGAAGACATAGTGGGTACTAAAAGCTCTCAGGGATGTAATCTTCATGAGATAATAATCCAACCAAACACCCAAGATTAGCACTGATATGAAGCGTTTTAAAAATATATGTGTACATTTTTTGATATATTAAATTACTTTGAAATTTGTAACTGTTATATGGGCATTACTCTTTTTCAATTATAAAGATGCAGTAATCTCACCTGTGGCAATGTAAATCTGGAATAACTCTGGAAGGAACGTATAGTCGCAGAATAAGAATAAAATCAAGTCCTTAGCATTTTTTTAATTCAAGGGACAAACCCTCAGGCAGCTTAAATGAGGGTATTTTCCTGTAATCTGAAAGCTATGATTGTCTGATTTACATCATGACTAAAGTAACTCCTGATTCACAGGGATTTAGAAGAGCTGTGCAAATTTTACACTTTCAAAAGGCAAAAGCTCAGATATGGGGTTTTTTTTCCTTGTTTGCATTGAAGAAACTCTGCAAATAAATGGTTCCTGCCAATGTAAATGACGAATTATTTTGGTGAGGGGTCAGAAGTTGCCCTTTGGGGTAAATCAGAGCAGGGCTTAACCCCTTTAGACAGCTTTAAAAATAAATGAAGCAACCTTTCAACTAGAGCTGCACAGCAAATCTCCTTTTCATTTTTCAGTCTCCTCTTATAAAGAGAAAAAGCAGGAGCATTAATGCGCTATTCAAATATTCAAACTGCCAAGGGAGACAGGATTCTTCAGTCATCATGAGCTCAACCTGATAAATCCCTTTTAATTAGTGTATATGCAAACATTTTATAAAACAGCCATGAATCAGAGACCTCACAATGCAAATGTAAAGAGAAAATACAGTATGAGCAAAAGGAACTGGAGCACAAAATATGCCTGCTCTGGCTTTCAGAGAGCAGAGAAAGCATGCTTATTAATTGGTTAAGTCCATCATTAATAAACTCTTGACTATGCTCAGTCTGTTCCCAAGCAGTTTACACAATGTCTGAGCAGTAATATGCTGATAGCAAGGGCATTCTCTGGTAGCTGATAATGGGGCAGCAAAATGAGAAAGCTGAAAGTGAAAAGCATAATAAATGCACTTTCTTTCTTATCTGGGTGGTAATTCGCAGCTACTCAGTTAAAGGAGTTTACTCTGTTGGGGCAGTTGTCCATGGGGAGCCTGTTTGCTCCCCTATAGGGACACACTAGGGCCTTTAGGACTGTCAGGCAACAAGGCTGCCATTGGAGTGGCTGTTTCCTGCCTCTAGATAACCCCAGATTTCTCATGCCAGCACTAATTGTACTGACACCCTTGAAATGTTTTGGCTAATTTCTCTGTGTTTGACTCAGTTTCCCAGTCATCTCAGAAGATCTCATTGGAAGCAGCAATGTCAAACAGTGAATGAAAATCAAAAGAATTCACAAATGAAGCTTAAATTGCTATTTCATCTTAAAGAATGTCAGGGATTTGTGTGGCACTGTTTTTTGCTTGAGAACAGAGTGAGGGGGCTGCAGTGCTGTCCCACTAAATAGTTTTTGAAACATCCCCTGGCTTTGAGGTAGGTCCACCTCCAGCCCAGCCAGGCCAATCTGGTGTCTCTGCCATCACTAGAGTGGTGATCAGAAGGAGAATATGAGCTGGAAAAGGAGGTGGAGGAGAGGTACTAGATGGAGGTGACCATGCAGACCCCACAGTCAGAGAAGGAGGAAGGAAGGAGCACCAGACCAGAGACTCCTCTGCAGCCCATGGCAAGAATGTAGCTGTACCCCTGCAACCCATGGAGGGCAATGGCAGGACTGAGAGCCAGCAGCAGCTACGTTTGAATGTGCCCAGACAGGGGAGAGACTGTGTGAGGAGGCGGCCATGGCGCAGGCCGTGCTAGAGCCTGTGGGCCGCAAAGCAGCCCCACACGAGAGGCAGAGAGGAGCTGCAGCATTTGGGCTGAACATGCACGGAGCGGCCCGTGCAGGGCTGCTGGGCCTGTGAGGGACCCAGGGCTGGAGCAGGAAGGCCCGCTGAGGAGCTCATCTGCCTTGAGGCAAGAAAAATGGCAGGAGGGATCAGGAAAAGATTGACTGAAACATCCATTCCCTGTCCCCCTGAACCGTTCACGGTGGGGAGGAGATAAAGGCACCCGGTCAGGGCTCGGAGCTTGGGAAGAGAGGAGGGTTGGGGGGAAAATAATCTTAAAGGGCTGATTGTGCCCTTCACCATTGTTTTCTGTTTGTTAGGTTTTGGGCTTTTCTGGTTTTGGTGGTAGATTAAATTAATTTCTGGTTTCTTTCCCAAGGTGAGTAGCCTTGTCTGTTTTGGCTGGAACCCTAAGTGGCTATTGAGCCCTCTCAGTCCCCTAAGGACATTCCAAAGGCCCTTGGTAACTTAAGGTTGATCATGGTCTTTTGTTCAGTGATGGGACTAAACCAAGACAAAGAGACAAAATGTATGCTTTCAAGTGAAATTGACTCCTGATTTGGGGGCCTTTTTTAAGAAACTTTCCCCTATTAAGATGAATCATTTGATGAAAAAGAGTGTCTCAAAAATAATTCAAACAATTACATTCTACACAAAAAGACAATCATGAAAATAAGATTCATAATGAAACTGTGAGCTGGCAATGGTGCAAAGCCTGCTATGCATCATTTTAGGGGTATAATATGGCACAAGGGACAGGTTTTGGCTATTGTAAATTGATGCAGCTCTTCTGCTTTCACAGGAAATACACAACTTAAACCATGACCTCACCTGGCATGTGAAAACCTGTAAGGATCCTAAGAAGTGACAACGACAGGCCACGGTGACTAGAAAGGTTATTATCTTTAAATTAAAATCCCTCTCAAGCAGTAAGGCATCAGTTCAGTTGATCCAGTTGGTCTCTCACTGAAGTTGAAAATCATCATTACATCTTTTCTCTAATAATTAACACGCTTGGCATTTTTTAGATGTCTCCTTCAGAAATCCATCTGTATTTTAAAGCTCTTATTATTTTGCATAGAGGTGGTACCTTCTATCAGAGGTGGGCAGAGCAGTTTGCAATATTTAATTTTCTGAGCTTCACTAGTGTTCTTGCTGAGCAGTTACAGAATAGTTTTTTGTTAGGCCTGGATGAATATGTGAAATGAGACTGGGATGTGCATTTGCCATGTTTTAAAATAGCTTCCTTAGGATATAATCAAATTCCTTTGGTGTCTTGCTCTCTGCCATCTGTTACATCATCATAATACTGTAACATATTTAGCAACCCTGAGTATGACAAGCTTGAATGACAAGGTCTGTGATATTAGAGGCTGAGACTGAGGAGAAAGGTCTTTATAATTCCTCACCACTGACATGTTAGGAAAGCCAGATAAGATTGATTATGTTTTTGTAGTTTTCTCTCACTTACTCATCACTCTTTTTCACCAGAGCTGTGATGAAGTTGGTGCATGACAGACACTAAACACTCTTGGATTTCTCTGTATAAGATGGGTCATTGTTTAAACACAACAGAAAGCTGATATTTCCTGAACCTAAGAGTAAACCACACAGAAAATCATCATTAGGGATTTTGGAGTTAAACCATGCATATGCATTTGTACCCAACTTCAAATCATTTAAGAGATAGCATGAGTCAAAATCCTTCAGGCAGACATCTCATGGAACACATTTCTGAACAAGAGTGGCACATGGACCACCTTCTGTCTGTGAGGAGTAGTTAAAGAGGTCACTAAAACCAGCACTTCAAATAGTACTCTATGCGGAAGTTTCCCTTCAAAAAAAAAAAAAAAAACAGAGGAGTTGTGCACAGGATTTGTGTTATAGCACAAGTGCTATAACTGTGCTGACTGCTATAACTGTGCTGACTGTCAGAGCCAGTTGTGATGAGGTGCCAAGACCATGCCAGGACAAGCAGCCAGAGAAAGTTATGTGGGTATCATACGTGGATTAATGCTTACTTCTATAGTCAGCTATACACACAGAGGAAGAAAGGAAAAAGTAGACTGGAGGTTGCAGACAGACAAGAAAAGAAGATGGAGGCACAAAAGTGAAGACAAGACATAAATTTGTTAGATAAACTGTAAAGGAAATTATTCAGGGATTTGACACATAGAGGAGCACTATGTGCAGGGAATCCAGAGACAATGCTAGAAAGGATTTTCAGGTCCTATAAAAGTGAGGAGTAAACAAGGAATGCAGCTGAAAGGTTTACAGTGATAACATGTGGGCATAAAAAGCAGTACCGTGTCTTTGGAGCCTTCAGCCCTGCAGCTGGACACCAGCAGGAGGATCCAGAGAATGGGGAAAGTATGCCTGCAGGAGTGGTTGGCAAGAGGTCTTCCTGGTGTGCAAAGATGGAATAGGAAGAAATTTTAGATTATGTCAATGAAAATGTATAACACTAAGGCCTGAGAGAGAGGGATATTTCAACCATAGTACTAGGAAATAGCACACATTTTAACTCATATTCACAGTGTTGCTTCTAATCCATCTCTATCCCACTCAGCTGGTATTTAAAAAAATAACATAAAGGAGATGAAAAGGGCTTTTTCCTGGAACCTATATTCTATGGGATTATTTGTGTTAGCAGGGCATAGGATGGCTCATAAAAGGAAAGTATAACAGATCTGGCTCCATTAGTGAATTATATAGTGCTCCCAGGTTGTTGCTTGCAATATAGAAAATACATAAAGTGGGTGATTAGAGGCACTGAATAGAAATCAAAGGACATACTAGCTTATGTCCAGCTCTCATGCTACAGAAACCTGACATACTGCTTCTCACAGAAGTATTTGTCATCTTTTATTTGGAGATTTTGGTAAGCTCCAAAGTCCTTAAGAAAAAATCAGCTTGGTTCATGTTTTGAAAACTAGAGTCTGCTCTCATTTATTTTAAGGCTCTTTTCCATGATGGCACTAAAGTGGGCTATAAAGCAAGCATAAATGCAATTTATGTCCATTACATGTAAAGAGGGATGAGTTCAAATGGTAATCCAGCCATGGATCATCATGTCGCAGACCAGTAAATGGAACCATTACAGGACCATGACCTTGTCCAGGGCACTGAAACTTCACCATGTCTGAAAAACCAGTGAGAGAAGGTCATTTTATGGGTTTTATTTATATCATATCTTCCATTGACTAAGAACTATATTATTTTTATCCTTTCTTTCCCCCGCCCCTCCCCCCCTGGGCTATGTTCTATTATATTCCTGCAGTAACACTTTAGATTAACAGCCTGGTGAATTAATATGGGATCCAAGTGGAAATGCTATAGAAGCACTTGTGACATTCACATTAATAACGGAGAGGTTCATCAAAATTAATGTTATTACAGTAAATACCAAGAAAATTAACTGTGATTAGCTCATTATTTTAAATTGTCCTCCCATCTGCATTTGGCTCTTCTGAAAGGTTCTGTGGAATAGGTATGGTGATGATTCAGGACTTGGAATCAGCAAACAGAAAGCACAATGAGCTATGATCAGTATTAGAGACTTTCATCATGGCTCAAGGCTTGCTTCACCATAAAGCAGCTAAATATGACTTGGAATCCTCCTTTCTTCATGTCCCTATACAACATATTTAAGATGGTTTTAGGAGCATCATATTATAAATTTGGATTTATTAGTAAATGAGAACAGATTCTAATGTAGGAAAAGTCTGTTTGTGTGCAGTGCCAAAGCTGTATCAGGAAACAATTTCTCCTTAAATCAATTTTGAAGCTAAATTCATGTGAGGATAGTAGATAAGAAAGTTATAGAGTGATGATCACACGGAGTGACTTGACAGTGGCCAATTGGAAAAAAAACAGACCTTATATTCAAGTCTTCTGAGTCTTTATACATTATACTGTTAATTTGAAAATACATTCCACCACTGCCACCATTATACATAGAACATATTTCTGAATAGAAGTACTATTCCATATCATCCTTGTTGAACATTTAACATAGGAAGAAAACAAGCTATGCTCTGGTTGCCTGTTTTGCAGAAGCCTAAGTTAAGGACCCTGGATTTGTACACTAGTAAAAAATATTCTTTTTTGAGGCAAGTACGACAAACCAAAATGTTCAGATGTCCCATGATATTCAGCAAAATGAGAGGAAAAAAAGTAGTTTCAACTCAGTAAGCATATCAAATATGAGGGCAGGCAGAAAGATATCCATATGTTCTGCTATACGGCAGCAACACGAGTGTGTGGAATCAGGAATGCACAGATTTGCATATTGAAAAATTGTCTGTTTGCTGTTTTCTACCTCTCATTTTCATGTTGAGGAAAAGGCTATGTAAGATAAACAGTCACCTAGTGTAAATATTTGCACCTTGGCTTACATGGAGCTGTTTTGGTATGCTACAAAAAAGAAATTGGGCCTTATAACATTGCATAAATACAAAATATAACAATAATAACATGTAGGCAATTAAACACCCAGTGTAGAAGAAAGTAATGGTAATTCTATTAAAAATATGCAAATAATAGAGGAAACCAGTTAACTATGTATTTGCTTACTGAAGACATTGCAGAAATGGCCACTGCAGGGCTTCCTTGTTACAGGTTGGAGATATTGATTGTTTCTACAAGTAAAATGTCAAACACCAAGATACACCCCAGTTTATTGATAACATCGCCAGCTTCAGTGGAGCTGTTCTTGTTTGTGGAGTTTTGAGATTTCATTGAGAAGCCAAGGTGTCAATGTCAGAGTTTGTATGAACTGAAAATCCAAAGCAGTTAGGTTCAGTGATGTCTGTACACTTTCTCAAATGTGAGTTTTTCCACCAAACCTCTGTAATGTCCTTAGTGTGCTCTTTATTGATGCTTGCTGAGAAGTGCCTCCAATCTGCATATAACTGATGCAGTAAAAATAAAAAAGTAATAGGAAGAAATCATAGTCATTCCTGAATTAACTTTGGGTTTCATTTTAAAGATTCAAGTTTAACAAAATACCTCTTTTGTGAGGAGAATTGCTTTTTTTCTTGTTTTAAATTAAATTTCTTCAAACAGAGAAATGAGTTTTCTGCTTCTGTTGAGGTTGAAGCAGAGATGGCAAAATGAACTGCCTGGGTTTTTAACAGGAAGCCTTACATTTGAAAATATGGTTCTGAATAGAAACTGGGAATTTATACACACTCATTTATCATAGAAGCCATGAAAGCAGAACCCTCCATTCCTGTCCAGAGAGAAGCAATGATCTATTCCAGAAGCGAGATTACTGAAAGCTGCGACTAAACAGAGGAGACTTCTGAAGTGTTCTACCATGGTCCATTTCAAAGACAACTTTTTCCCTTTCAAGGCCTGTTCTGGAGCAGGATGATATATATCATCTAGACAGCAGAGAGATCTTTCATTTTGTCAGTTGTCACTAAATTCGATTTGCATTTTTAACAGAAGCAACAAAAACTAACCAAAAAAGTTAGGTTTTTTTCAGGTAAGGTTTCTTACCTTAAGGTTAAATTTGCTCTGCTGGAATCAGTGTTCTGCTGGAAAACATAAAGGGTTCTGAAAATGGGAAGTGTAAAAGTGTGGTAGATGGGGCTATTGATTGATCCAGTAAGAAAGACAGAGGTTAGATAAATCAGCACACAGTGGGACTTGCAGTCACAGCCTTGCCAGTGTACTGGGTGTGACAGTAACAACTCAGTTTGTCCATGCTTGAGTTCATCCAGCTGTGATAATGATAGTCTTTCTATTAGGGGCTGAAGGGCTTTGGTTAGTTCATTAATGCACATAAAGACTTTTTACCATCTCCTGAAAGCATTACTGTCATTTACAAGGCACACCATTCTTGGTTTCAAATTAATCTGCAGCAATAAAGGACGGGACTGTATACCTCTGTATACTACATCTGTAAAAGTATGTGCAGAAACTGCATGTTTTGTGAAAAAAGAGCATACTTTTTAGCCCCATCTGTTAATTAATTATGTTTTTAAGGATCAGAGACAATGTAATGGGGAAGTTAGCCAATTTGTATTTCTCCATTCTGATTACATGCTATCTCTGCCTCTGATAATCCAGGAGAAGGAAAGAAGAGATATTGGTGAACATCTGAACTGTTATTTAGCATTAAAAAAAATCCAGAAATATAAAAAATTAATTTTCTGAAGCAATTTTTCAATACACACATAACTGTCTTCCATACCTGTGTAAATTACACCTTAATGAAAATGACAAAGTGAGAAAGAATAGGCAGAAGAGTTCTCGGGTGGCCAGGAGTACTATTATCAAAACTCTTTTTATATCTTAGTATCATGCTAATTTTGATGCTTGCAGCTTTGTAAATCATCTTGGTACATCAAAATGAAGGAAAGACATACAAAAAAAAGTCCAGATAGGAGAGATAGGATGTGTGTTAAAAAAAACCCAACTTTCAAAGAAGCACAAGGACAATCTGCTAAATCACTAAGCTTATTACGAATCAGCTGAGCTATTCTGGTTTCCAGCAGGTGAATTTGGTCCTTAAAATTATGAAAGTGGGATTTTGACTGCCTTTTCCTTTTATGAAGCTTGAGTGGTTAGTGAACCTAAATTTTGCTCCTCTGAGTCCACCTTCAGCACCTTCAGTGATGGGTTTAGCATCCTGCTGGATTGAGCCTATAAGCAGTAGACCAGATTTGACAGAGTTCCTTCAAAGGTAGATGGCTGATTATTTGAGCAGCACATCAACATTTTTTTGCTGCTGGACATAGTCTCAAAAAAGTTCCTTTTGGGAAGGGGGAAAAGTCAGTCACCTGCTGTTTTGCTGCTCCAGGGAACAGCATCATCCATAGCTGACAGAGGTAATGCCTATGAAAGGAAAATAACCCAGAAACACCCAGATACAACCCATGTACCATGGATAACTGTGCCAAAACCAACAAGGAGGTCAAAATGAGAACCTATGTCCTTGTCCCTCAAATGTACTATCACATTTCATTTGAACAAGGATTGATCCTTTCAGAAGTAAAGTCTCTATCAACTTTGTGAGCCCAAACATCAGTAGCACAGCCATTTGTAGTTTATCTTGATGGGATCACATGTAATAGAAGCAAAAATAATTACTCTTTTTTTTTTCTTATTTGCAAAGCAAAACATCAAGGAGAAAAATCTCATCTTTTTTCCATCTTCTTCAGGTCCAAACATGATGGGGGTGAAGTATCAACTTATCAAAATCTCTGAACTATGGCGTAATTAACTTGAACCAAACAAGAGAGAGATTTTCCTGTGATTTTCTGTTACAGTCGACGTAAGTATAAAAGGAAACAGTGTAAGGAGAATATGTGGTATGATAAAAGTTAATATTCTAGAAGATAATGAGATGTAAATTGCTAGTTGGAACAATACCTACAGACTCAACTAGTCTTTTTTTTTTTTTTCAAAGATACGGATATTTTCATGTATTAATCATTTTTAGTTCTTGAGCTCTTTGTACAGAGATGAGTAACAAAATGCCTTTTCTTTTCAGAGAAAGAAACTGAAGCAAAAAGTGATATGACATACAGAGCTCCTTAGTAGACTAGATATTCATCACCATACCACAGATTTACTGAGTTTCCCTTAAAGTTCTGAAGTATGATGACTTTTACATACTGTCCAGTTTATCTCGCTTTAAATAATGACTATGTGGTGGGGGAAATACCTTGAATTCAGAAATCAGCTTTCAGGCAAAACTGTATAGCTGAGAAATTATCCTGCTCAAAGTATTTCCAAACACATTGTATCATTTTTTTTCCAAGGCATTAGCCTAGTGTTTAGGAAATCAGACTGTAAATACTCAGATTCCTGTTTTAAATAAGCAGGTGTTGCTTAGAGATATAATTTAGGTATTTTCTGTATTTCAAAAGGGATTTAGACATCTGAGTGAGGCATAGCCCTCCTTCTGGCCTAGGAGTGTGGTCTAAGGACTAAAGGAATGGATTTTAATTCACAAGACTTGCATCACGTTCCTAGCTCAGCCATGTGGCAGCTGGTGACCTTGGACTTGATAGCACTTTCCTTGGACAATCTTGCCTCACCCTCTTGTCTCAAGACAGCTATCTCCATGGTCTTATGTTCCTCCTAGGTCTATCCTTATCCACGTAACTGCCTTCTGTAACTGTCTGGAAGATCACATTTCTGCCAAAGTCCCACGATTCAGTCATTTTGCTTTCAAACAGTTTCGAAGACTGACTACTCATGCTGCACCAACAGCTGTGTCTTTCTGAACACTCTTGATTCTGTGCAGGGAGAATTACAATAGTCCTGCTGGGCAGCCTGCCACAGCGAAATGTGTAACTTGGCCTCAGAGCAGTTCAGTGCCAATCATTGGTCCTCTGTTGTCAACAGCTAAAAAACATCTTCCCCAGTTCTTGTGCTGTGGTCCTGTCACTCAGAACCAACAAGTCTAACTTCACTGTGAATTACTTTAACAGTTAAACTGCAGTACATAGTTACAGATACATTAGACCTGGGCTCACTGCCTCTCTAATTTGCATTCTGAGAAAGCTGGGATAAAACACTGACTGCATTTGCATATCTTGTGGTTTAGTGTTTGCAAAGTGCTTTATGACCTGTGTTGCTGTGTCTCTGGTGTTCTTGAAAAGTGCTGCCACAAACAGAAAATGGCATGTTTCTGTTCCTGTCACCTGAGGACGAGATCATAGCTGCAACCGTGTGCATGTCTGCAGAGCACATAGCACAACAACCTGCACATCTCAGCATTAATAAGAGTAAGTTGTTGCTTGAAGAGAGCCTTGTCTTCTTGTTTCTTTAGTCTGGTTTCTTTTACCAATCTGAAAATATCTCTTAACTTCCAGTTTGCTTCTCTAAGCAAATATAATAATCATCAACGTCATGGTGACCCAAGCAGGACTTTCAGTCAATATTGTGCTGAAATGCTTTTTTCTGGTGTGCAGACCATAGATGAAAAGGTTCATTTCTGTAGCATTGAGATTTTTTTTTTTTAATATTGCAAAGGAAGAGAAGAACTTCTTACTTTAAAATAAATGCTATGCAGCATTGTCCTCTGGACATTTGCCATTCTCTCTAATATATACAGATGGTTAACTAGTTGAAGGAATATATTCATTTTCCTCACTGCTTCAGACACTGGGTTGGTAGGAAAGCTAACATAGATATGCAGAAAATAATAATAATAAAAAAAACTAAAAGGTTCCTCTATCCTGAAATCTGATCAAAAGGGAGAAAAAAAAAATCTCCCTCTGCAGCAGTCACACATTTCAGGTCCAAGTATTGGTGAATATTGTTGTGAAATAAGTTAGGTTTGAGGTTATTTTATTAATAATATTTATGAATATTAAAGGTTTTGAGTTTACAAAACCGAAATGTAGAAAAAGTCCTGCCACTTAGATTGTGATGGAAAAATCTAGGTATAGGAGATATTCCTTTTGACATGAGTCAGATTTTTTTTGTTCAGACTCTGTTTATATTTTTGTATAAATAAATAAGCAGAAAACAAAAGATCAAATAATTCTGATTTAAATGGCTCAGACAAAATTTTGTGAACCCATTTTCACATTTTATTTCAGTTTTTTAAGTTCTTTTTCAGTTCTAAAGTTACAGGCAGCATGTTTCAAAGAAGTGGCTGGCACATAACAATATTAGGATTTTCCCAGGGGAATAAAATCTCTATCACTTCTCCTTGAATCATTACCTTAAGGTGACTGGCATCTCCTAGCGAACACTGGGGACAGAGACAGATATCTCCAGTTGAATTCAGAAGGCTCTACAGTAAGAATTGCAGTGCTGGGCACTGTGAGCTTTGGCTGTAATAGCTTTCCTGTATCTTATTTTGGCTTTGTCAAGAACTGACCGATGATTTAGTGACCTTGGAACAATGCAATGGTGTTATTCTAAGCTGGTGAATTGAAAGGGTTTTTTTTTGATCACAAGGGCTGGTTGAAAGATCTTTGTGGCTGAAATAAGGTTTGCTTCATCTTAGAATAACTCAGTAAGAAATATCTTACCAAGATGCATTAATGATTGTACTGTTCACTGACAAAGAGAAACATCAAGGTTTTTTCACTTCCTTTCAGAAGAAATAGCAATGCCTTTACCAATCAAACAGAAACCACTGAGAACTCATCTTGTGATAACCTGTTGTAGATAGTAATGCCTAACCCTGTAAAGATTAGGACAAAAATTTGGTGGCCATGGTGATGCCATCCACATATACAGATAAATATCATACTCTTGTTACTAATTTAAATCTTTTCAAGCAGTTTTTGCTTGGGATGGGCTGCTAAGAATAAACAAATCTGTCTGACAAAAAGCATGAGAGAAATCAATCAGCTACAATAAGTCTGTAGCCTCCTTTGCCAATGAGGCAGTAAGAAAGTAAATGTTTGAAGCAAGAACAGCTTTTTGCAAAGTTATGTTGTCCTGAAAGGAGCTGATAAATATTTTCTTGGCATCAGTTAGTGTTGCAGAAATATATTCTCCTAGGATAGATGAGTGTTACTCCAGAAGTGAAAATTATCACTGCAACTGCAAGCATGGATTGTCTTTAATTCAGTTCCTGTATTTTTTCCTATTCATCTCCCTTTGGGCACACCATTTCATTAGGAATCAGCCAGGATATTAGAAGATGGGAGTAGGGGAAAAGAAACAACTTTGGGGTTGGTACATTGAGATGTTCTTTACCTGTGGCTCTCTACTGCACTAACAGCTGTGCAATGAAGCAGCCAAAGAGTCTTTTCATGCCAATGATGGAGAGACAAACGAAGAATAATTTGCAACTTATACTGAACTAAGGGTAAGGGTCAGTTCATGGACTATTTGTTTACTTGTTTGCTAATGCAGTCTGGGAGAGAATTTACAATCTGACTTATTCTGGCCGTGCCCTGTGTCTGGGCTCAACAAGTGTGTCATCAAGAGGTAAATAAAGCAGCAATCTCCTGTCTAGCAGCCTGATTTTAAAAGAATTACAAGAAAACAAGCATATCAGCTTTTAGCTTAGATTTCCTAAGATTTTTGCTTGAGGGATGAGTTTCTAGTGAGGAAAGTTTCCTGGGTTTTGTTCTTGGTCATGCTTTTCTCTTTGGCAATGTTAACAATTTGTACCCCAAATGGACATCAAACTATCAGA
This sequence comes from Urocolius indicus, assembly GCA_013401255.1. NCBI lineage: Eukaryota > Metazoa > Chordata > Aves > Coliiformes > Coliidae > Urocolius > Urocolius indicus. Next base: position 272,122 of record WBNH01011632.1, on the reverse strand, counting down.
TGGCTTTGGAACAGATGATCTTTGCTGCCACATGGACTTTCTCTTCCAAGTTACACCCTGACTCATCTCCAATGCCTTAAAGTTAAAGGGAATGCAAGCTTCTAAGCTCATCCTTGGACAGAATTACACAGTTTTGGTGTGGGTTTTTTTTGCATACTTACCCTGTAGAGCTCTGTAATTGTGTTCCACTCCTATGCAATGAATATAGGTTATCCTTGGGAAAATTAACATAACTTATAAACAGCTGAGGTTAACTGACACATCTTATAAATAAATGCATACATATATACATTCGTGGTTTTCAACAAAGCAAAGTAATAGTTCTTCCTTGTGATCTAAGCACAGCCAGAGATGCCAGTAATTTATTGAGTGGAGCTTCACCATCTTTAGATCTGTAGTATAAGGGTTTTCCTGATAAAAACCTGGGAAAGGATAAAAAGTATATACTTTATCATCTTGTCTTGAACTTCTCTTTTTCCTCCTCAGTTATAGTTACAAACTCCACAGCTGAAATATACATTGCACATTCCTCACTTCTTTCTGCTGTATAACAAATTTTTACAGCCTTCAAGCTGTCCACGGGACTCCAGCCTCCAAGGTGCTGATATAGGTCATAGAATAGATATAGATGATAGAAGGTGCTGATACAGGTGACAGAAATAAGACCATTGGTAAGAGGAATTGTTGGGTCAGGACTAGCAGGAGTATGTGGTCAGTGCTAGGTTTGGACTCCACAAGCTTTTTCTTCCCCTCTCAGCACTACTGATACATTGCACGTTATAGCCTTGGCTTCCTGTCTGGAACATGTCAAGGATGGCATTTGCTCACGTCTGTTTTGCAGAGATGTGGCAGCAGAGCTGGTTCAGGGACTTTCTGTGAGTTTAAGGACATGAGGTCAAGCTGAGCTGTGGCCCTGAGATGTAGCAAATCCTTTTCTCTTCTCCTCTTCCACCATTCAGCCAGTCACTTGGTCTCCAGAGAGGAGGGCAGGACATGGGGATGCTGGCTACAGAAACTGCAGGCGACAATATTTGTTTTCCTATCTGTGTGGACAATCATTTGACCTTATCTGTGGCCTGCTGGCATTAGTGAGAAGCAGAGCCAGAGACCAGGCCCCTCACTCTCCCCAGGGCTCTTTTGCTCTTGTAGTGCTGCTCTGTTTGTATTGATTCGTGATCTGCCCATCTCTATTCCTGAAGAGTCAGAGCTGCAGCAAACCTCTGTTTCTGCCTGTGGCTGTATTTCTGCAGGCTGTGATCATCTCAGATCGCACAGAGCTCAGGCAGCAGAACACCAAACCTTCCTGAAGCCAAAGAGTGCTAGAGATGTCAACAAGTGACAGGTCAGCGTGCTGCAGGATGGCCTCGTTGCCACAGTAGGACAAAGAGGAGAGCTGTACTGCCGGATATCTCTCTCATGAGAGCTAAAAACCAGACCTTTGCTGCTACTGAACATTGCAAATCCCATATTTCTTTAATGAAAGAAAGCATGTAGAAATTCATATGTCCTAGCTGTATTCACTAGCTTGGTTTTTCTAGATGAGTTTATGAAGAGTGAAAGACCTTATGTGATGTGATGATGATCCAGATAGGCTGGAAACCTGTGTTCTTCCCTGCATCTCAGTTCAGAGAACTAAAGCATTAATACATATAATTCCATCTCTTTCCAGACTAGTTCAAAAGTTACCACTACAAACTTCTGGATCTAAATGTTTAGGCAACTGATTCAGGGGCTGAAATGAGAGCCACTGGAAGCATTGCCCATGGTGGAAAAGGAGCAGAGATGTCACCCTCAGCTGTAAACTCTGGCATTAAGTAGCCATCGGAGGGAGACAAAGAGCTGTGTTTCTTGCTCTGCGTGGTTTTGCAGAGGCAGTTACTCAGTATTACCCAGATGATCAATCCAGATGTTTCATTTAGCAATGGGTAAAGCAAGTTCTGAGCAACTCTTGCTACTACAGAGATGAGAAATCTGCAGGGCTACTCCTCATTTCAGAAGAATGGTAGATACACCAACTAAAACACATGCATTGTCCACAGAGCTGTGAAATGAGGCCACCTCTAGATACACAGAGATGGCTTTTCATATTCTTCAGGTTACTTGGGAAGTTGTCCATCTCTTTCAATCTGTGCTCTCACTTCCATGATGCCTTTTGCATCAATATAAAATGGGGCAGAGCACTCAGACAGATTCATCACGGGGGATTCATCACGTTAGCCTTGTTGGTGGAAGAGTAGCAAGCATTTTGTTTCAAATTGCCCTCAGCAGGAAACCCCTGCATTGAAGTAATCACAAAGGACTTGAGCTAAACAAGAAAACTGAAGAGGAAAAGCAGTAAATCTTCTTTATATGAAGGCTTTACATGATGCTCAAACAATATCGTACACAAGATTTTAATGAGAAAAATGTTTCTGTTGTAAAACAGCAACACAATTATTCAAGCAAGTAAGACAATGACTTTTCTACCTCTAGAATTGGTTTCTGCTGAACAAACATGCCTAGAAGTGTTACAAGACACCTTGTCCACCTGCAGAATGCAGGCAAGGTGTCTCAGGGACCGATTCTGAACTGGTAGAAATCAAGACAGCTCTGCTAACTCTTAAGGAGGGTTTGATTTTCACTAACTGAAAATGCAAAAACAAATAGTTTGAACAGTGAATGACAACAGGTGACAGGCAATTTGATGTACGCGTGTGGGGGGATGAATGAGCAAACCTGAACCTTGTAGTTTACTGCTCTGTACATAAAGTTTTTAGGTTGGAAAAACAGGAAACTTGGGGGATTGGAAAAAGAAAAGGTTGTTCAAAAAAAGGGTTGGCAAAAGGAAGTGGTTTCAGAAGGAGGGCCAGAAAGAAGAAGAGGAAGATCCCACTGGAGGAAATATGTAGAGTGTGGGGAAGATCCTGGAGATCAGGAAGGGGGACAGCCAGTGACCCTGGCTGGTGACACAACCTCCCCATGGGGCAGTACAGTTGAGACAATCAAGTAAGGTAAAAGTTCCAATCTTCTTAAACAAATGCCAGTATTTAGATTCACTGAGGGCTGAGATTTACTCGTCTCACCTGTGTCAAAGACCCAATTCCAATCAGTCACTGGGATTTCATTGTCCTGTATATAGCTTAGTAAAAGTTGCTTTTAAAAAGTTGTCCCAGTCCTTGTGAAAGGGATGAACTTAATTGATAAAGCAGCTCACAGCACAATATTGAACTACACAGTCAATCAGAAACATACCAGTTAAGTCTTTCTTTCCTTATGTGTCCTCTTTGGGCTGTTTCACACTGATGCAATTCATTGGAAATCAAAATAAGTACAACCCTACACAGGGAAAATTGCATTTGAAGGTTTCCCAGAGACTCAGTGGTTACCAGCACTGAGCGATTACTTTATCAGCCTTGAAAGAAATATTCATCACTGTTTTGGCAGCTTCGTCATTCAAGTGGCAGGAAGAATTCATTTTTCTATTCAGCAGGTGCTAATACAGTTTTATCAAATCCTAAACATGGGAAAAAATAACTCACACATATATACACACACACAGTGCCCCTACCCTTCTCCCACCTCTTCAAAGCGCAGCAGCAGAATGGATCTGACCTGAAATGTTACTGCCAAGTTGTTATTTCATGCCCTGTAAACATGTGCCAGATGATTGCCTCTTCCCCTCAGGCAGAAGGATGGAAAATATCAGGTCCTCACTCACTAACAAACCTTGGGACTTAGTGTGTTTCTCCCTTTAAACACAAAATCTGCTGCTTTGTAGCTGGGAGGCTTTTCACGCTTCCCTTCAGTCCTGCTAAAGATGTGACTTTAGACTCTGAAGGTTGGCAGTACTGAGAAGAACTCAAAATTTCTTTAACAGGGACAAGAATTCAATTGAGTAGAGCCCAAGAGAGGAAATGTCACTTAAATGAGGGACATTTTCTTTTTTCAGAGTTAGCCCTTGAATTTTCAAGAAAATGGGAGTTGTTCAAGAAGAAAAACATTTCCTTGCCACCAAAGGAGTATCTTTGTGAAGGAGATATCAATACACACTTGATATTATGAGCCCAAGACATTTAGGAGTTTGATTCGTGAATTAGAAAGTATACAAACATCTGGCCCCTTCCAATTTCCCTATCTTGTCTCTGATACTGTAGGATCATTACTCTTAATGTGTGAGTATTTTTAAATGATTGAGAGATTTTATCTTTCTTCAGTTTGTAGACTTACACGGGCATCTGAACTATCCAAGCAGTAAGAAGTAGATGAGTCATCAGACTGGTTGGGATGGCCAGATGAGAGCAGGAAAAAATAGTCTTCCCAAGGTAGGTTGTTCCTTTCTGTGAACCAGGGAAAAATCTTTTAGCTATAGAATAAAAAAAAACATTTCTTACATACTGAAAAGTAATAAATGGAAAGGGCCTGATTTCTTAAAGCAAAATGAGGTAATCTCTGTTTAACTATATCATCTGCTGGACTGGATCCTAGTATGAGGGTTAGCTGATAGCCTCAAAGTTTCTGATAGCAATTCAGTGTTGATTACAGAACGAACAGAGGGCAAAGGAATCTTTCAGCTGAGACACAAAGCAATGCTCAAGATTAAACCCTGTTATTTCCAACATAAGACTTTGATGGACTGTACACAATTTCCCTGTTACATTCTCTCATTGTTGATTTATTTCTGAAGGATTCACTTCACATGGCTTGTATTCATGCTGCCTTTCCTGTTGAAAATACCAGCCCTATTGATACTTGAGTGGGAAGTTGAATCTGCAACTCTGAAAGATCCTTCCCTCTTGGGTGAGACAGACTCAAGTAAGGCCAAAAATCAATTTAAGATAGCTGAAGAAATGAGAAATAGAGGATTCATATACCTGATACAATGATTTCTCTACCCAAGTGTATCTTTCCTTCAGATGACCTCAACTCATTTAACTTTATACCTTCTTGAAAATGTCACTCAGAGGCAGGAAAAGCAGGAGGTCAGTTTTCTACCCCATTTGTACTGTACTCAAAATTGATACTTTTGCCATTTGTATCTGCTTGCAAAAGTGTCCATGAAGCTAATTTATAATGCTTGACTTTATTTAACCCAAAATTGAGCTGTTAATCTACTCTATCAAAAATACCTGTATTAGCACAGCCTACTTATGCATGTGACTGAAATATTCTCATTTTTTATTGAGATTATTAGTTATAGCAATCATTTGTTATAATTGTACATAGTAAAAACACAGAAATTTAAGCTTTAGGTTAAGGAACAGAGCTGAAAATACTCACACTTTCTACATTAGTGAAATTTTACTAGAATGGTTTCTTAGAAAGAGTTTTAACACAACATTTTCAATATTTTATTCCATTTAAATGTTGGAGGGAGAAGGGGATAAAAATCAAGAAAATCAGTTATCTCTTAAATATACAAAGATGTATCACTCTTAAAAATCATATTCCAGAAAAACATGCATTTTGGGAAAAGATTACATCTTCTGGATGTATTAGCATGTCTGTGTTCTTCTGTATTGCTCTTTCACCTTTCTGAATGTTTTCTGCATTTCTGATTGTATTTTACCACAACAGACAGGAATAATATGATCTGACAAGTTGTCCCTGAGCTGACTTCCATATACACTAAATGATCTTTGCAGTAGATGACATTCAGCAACACAGATAACCTTAGCCCAATAAAGAGATGTAGCCAGGTTCTCCAGAAATATAAATTAGTATAGCTCCAGAGAAGGAAAAAGAGCTAAGTCAATTTATAGCAGAAAAGAAGTCGCATGATATAGAGTTAGGTGGATTACAGTACAATTTTCTTGAATTATTTGCTGTAGCTTAAGAAAATAAATTTATTGTGTTCATTGCAAATACTTTTGCAGTAATGACTCTTTGCCTTAAATAAAATATTTATAAAAGGTCTTGGAGACTCTCATCATATTCTGGCTGGGTAGAGCAGACAGTTTTCAGACATTGTGAGCCAGGCAGTAATACTCCAAAACAATCTGTGTTTGCCTCCTGTGGTGACTAATATCACTAGCAAAGCTGAAGTGTAGTGATGGGAGAAGCTTTTGTTTTGGCAGCCAAACTCTAACGGTGGGCAGTAAGCGTGAACTTACATCTGTCACTTCTTTCACATGCTGTTGAGAAGGGCTTGGCGGAATACTCAAGGTGTGATATGTCAAAGCATTGCCCTAAAATTCAATGAGACATGTCTTAGTCATGTTTCTTTTCTAAAGTCCTATATATTGAAGGATAGATGATACAGCAGAAAAATGGCTTGATATGCAGGTGGTAAAGCACAGGTAGCACAGAGTGGCTTGAGTCAGGATTATTGTCATGGTTTAATCCCAAATGGCAACTAAGCACCACACAGCTCACTCTCCCCTGGTAGGATGAGGGAGAGAGTCAGAAGAGCAAAAGTGAGAAAACTTGTAGCTTGAGATAAAAGCTGTTTAATAGATAAAGCAAAAGCCATGCACACAAGCAAAGAAAAACAAGGATTCCGTTCACCGCTTCCCATCAGCGTTCTGGTGTTAAGCCATCTCTAGGAAAGTAGGGTTTCATCATGTGTAATGGTGTCTTGAGAAGACAAATGCTATCACTCCAGACATCCTCCCCTTCCTCCTTCTTCCCCCAGGTTTATCTGCTGAGCATGATGCCATATGGCATGGGATATCCCCTTAGGTCAGTTGGGGTCAGCTGTTCTGGCTGTGTCTCTCCCAGCTTCTCGTACACTCCCAGCCTACTGGCTGATAGGGTGGGGTGGGATGGGAGGCAGAAAAGGCCTTTGCTCTGTAAGTACTGCTCAGCAACAACCAAAACAGCTCTGCACTGTCAACACTGTTTTCAGCACAAATCTAACACATATCCACACACTAGCTACTCTGAAGAAAGCCAGCTTTATCTCAGCCACTTTTACATATTCAAGAGACATTGGTGCTAGAGATTGTGGCTAACAACATATTACTATGTACCAACAGGTGTAGTCCACTTGATAAGTTTATATTGGGTAAAACTGTGCATTCCTTATCCAATACTGTGAAGGTCTGGACAGTCCTGGCACAGAATCAATGACAAATGTTTAGACAAATGGCCTTGTTGTATATTGGCTTTTAAAAGGTTAAAAAAGTGTGTCTGATGTGTAAAACAGACAAATATTCAACTGTTTTCATCACTGAGAAGACTGTTTCATTTCATGACATTCAAATCCAAAAAAAGATCAATACAGAGCTGAAGGAATTCATGGGGCACTCAAGTTACTATGGTGTCTATAGCTAAAATAATGTAAGAAAGTGCTATAAACACCATAATGTTACTAATGTCTTTGGTGGGAAAGAGATAGACTCTGGAAGAAATCGAGGATAACTTCACATTAAACACATAGTGGAGCAAAAAACCTCTGCAATGAAGAGTCCTCTCTTCCTTTTACCGGGTTTTGCTTTAGACTTGGATGCCAGACTAACTCAGCAGCTACAAAGAGACTCTGTGATATGAGCAATGTTATAGAGTTTAAATGAAAACCAGTCTTCTTTCACACAGAAGAGGAAGAATGCTTTTTAAAAAAAATTATAAAGACAACTTCTATAAAAGTTTAAGGCAGGATCTAAGCTCTGGGCAGTTGAATGTTTAGACAGATAAGAAGCCTGTGAAAAGACAAGTTGAGCTGGGGAATTCCCTTTAACTTGATATTGATAGTATTATTCTCAAGAAAATAAGAAAAAACAAAAAGTCAAAAGCACAGAGCTAAAAAGCACATCCCCCAAAGCTAGAAGGCTGTTTCTTTTCAAACTTCTCTAAATAGTCTGTGAAATCAGAATATGATTTGAGTTCTAAAAAACTATTAGCTAGATAGAGGAATGCAAACTGCCTTTTGCAGCAAATGAGCAGGATGCAGTCAGATGTGGAACATTGGCTGGGGTCAGAAGGCAGTTAGACAAAATCATTAGGTTTAACCCACACAAGTCAAATCTCATGGTCAATTGAGTCTACCAGCTCTGCTTCTGCAAAGCATTTTCAACTGATTAGATCAGGCCAAGAAATGCCATGCAGAATTATCTTAGTCTTCAAGCCTACAGAAACCCTGAGAGTGAAGGGATGAAGTTTTAACTGTGTTTACCGAAACAGGAGCTGTGAAGAAAGGTAAATATCATTACCAAGAATAAAGTGTTTGAAAGCCATATGGTTATGCAAGGGAAAAAAAAAGGTAGAGAGGAAAGCTGCTATTGTAGCTGGAGCTGCAGAGACTGGCTTCATTTCAAGTGGGAGGAAAATATGAAAACTTCTAAATTTTCCAGGAAGAACTCTACCTGGTGACCTAGAATCATAGAATCATCATCAAACTTTTGAGTCCAACACTGCGAACTCCACCACTAAACCATGTCCTAAGCACCTCATCTATATGTCTTTTAAATACCTCCAAGAATGGTAACTCAATCACTTCCTTGGACAGCTTGTTCCAACGCTTGATAAAACTTTCAGGGAGGAAATTTTTTCCTAATATATTCTCATAGCCTCCCCTGGTGCAACTGGGCTCCTCTTGTCCCATTGCTTGTTACTTGGGAGAAGAGACCAACAGCCACCTTGCCACAACCTTCATTCAGGTAGTTGTAGAGAGTGATGAGGGTAAACTCTCAGAGGAGGAAGAAGGGTAGATTGTTTGGGGTCGTCAGAAATGTTTAATTCTAACAAAAGATAGATCTTTTATTTCAGTGTCTATTTGAAATATTAAATATTTCCCTCTAGGAACAAAAATACAGTGAAGTGGCAAGTGGTGACTTCCAAATGAATAAATAATGATCAAAACATTTTAAATAGAGACATTATAACATTTTTTCAGTCTTACTTTTTCTTCTTTAAAAAGTAAATCAAATTGTGTCAAAGTAATTCGATTCCAGGAGTATAAAATTATTCACAGGTACTGACTGTGGTTTCATCCCATTTCCTATCACTTGCTTTACTGCTACACATTAGATCCAGAAGTTGTCATACACATTGACAGCTTTCATTAGTGTTATCTTTAAAGGAGATAAAGAATATTTAGCTATTTTTGAAAGGCACCGGATACAGCTGTATTTCTGTAAGTTTATATGCTTTGCATGTCACTGATACGTATGCTAAACAGTAGTTGAGTTATAAGCATAATGAGATACGTGCAAAAATATAGCAAAATATTAATAAGGCCTTTGAATTTTGCATCGTGAGTGTAATATTCCAGCAGTTGATATAAGCTCAGCATACAGCAGTGTCTGGTTCCCAGGCAGAACTATGTTTCAATCACAAGTTAAAACACAGTCAATATGGAATGAAAATGCAATATGCTATCTCAATGAGAGATAAAATATAAAGGATAAGACTGCCTAACTGCACCAAAGATTCTGTGATTCTGAGGCATGGCCTAATTTTGTCAGTGGTACTCATATTTGAGAGGAAGACACATTCACTGAAAAAGCCACTAGTTCATAGTTTAAAAAAATTTCCACCTTTTAAAGTGCTCCTTAATATCCTCCAGATCCAGCTCAAGTCTTTACTATTAGCTTTTACAAGTTGTTATAAACAGCTTTATAAAACAATTTGGTTCTCATTGATTTCAGTGAGAGGCAGAGAAAACAGGCATTTAATTTCAAGGAGTGCATTTCTGGAAAACTACCTGATTCTACATAGATGTTAGGAAGCCAAATGAGCTTCATTGCATGCTCACATACTGTAGGAAATAGAAGTCAAATACAGACCATGAGCTAAAACAATTAAAAACTCATATTTTGAGATCAGAAAGAAATTCCTAGGAAATTGCATAGCATATGATATAACATTCTGAGACAACAGCCTTAAAGTCAGGGCAGGAATAAGATGAAATTTACATTCCCTTTAGGCCCACTCCATTTCAATGTACACCGAGTAGCAAAAAGGCCCTGAGGTATAAATTAGAGCAACAGCTGGTTTTCGCTTGTAACACATCACATTGAGTTGCAGGCAGACCTCCATGAAACTCTAGCTACGTGATAACTCTTTCAGAAATGTTTAAGTTCACCTTTTGTCAAGGTATACACACTCAAATCTAAAACAATCTCTTGCAGGTGTCAGCTCTGCCTCACCAAGCCATCGCTATAGTTATTCACTTCTCTCACTTCTTCCCAGCCTACACTGGGTTTTGGAAGAGCTTTTTCCTTTTGTCAAGGATAATTTCTGCTTTAGGATTCTCTCCTTTATAGCCTTGAACAAGCAGTATGGTGCTTGTCTGTAGCCTATTTCCAGTTCCAACAGGGGATGCTGTCCTTCCTCCTCCTTTGTGCTGCTCCCCTTAGAAAGGCTATCTGGGTGAAGACACCTTTCACTGCTCAGCAAGGGACATGATCACTTTTCTTAATCGTTCTCCTAATAACTATACCACTGTATCACCTAGAGTTGAATGTCTCTCTCCTAAAAGTAGTAGTCAAAGGGAAATTTATACTGAATGCAAGCCTACTTTAACAAGGTATCCTCATTGACAGTGAAGAATCCACTAGTTTTGTATCAATAGTCCATGTTATGGTAAACCTGGATCAGAGGCATCAGATAACCCTCAAGTTAAGTAGCACAATTCTCAAACCTTATCTCTGTTTTGTTTGCTTCTGATCAGTCACACAAAGATTGTTAGAGAAAGTTGCAGGCTTGCTTAAGAAGAAATCAGGAAGCAGAATAAACATTTCTGCATATTTCCAACATCAAAGCAGTTCTGCATCTTGTTTATCAGAACACAACCTGCCAGATATGGGGTTTTATGACATCTAGAAATATTGTCCTGTGGAAAACTCCATACAACTCAGGTTTGATTTTCATAGTTTATTGCAGCTCCTTTACATATTCACTTCCTAAGCATCTCTCAGCTGCATTGGCTACCACATTAGGATGTAACTTACTGGGTATCCAGAAGACTTTTGTAATGCTTACCTATAAAGAGATAAAAAAAACCCTATGCTTTCTAACTGACAAAAACATTGTGTATTTTCCTTTTCTAAACTAACAGATACTATAGGCTGTCAAGCTAACAGGACAGCTTCTATATATCATCTGACACATGATGTAATTTGTTTGTGTCAAGCAAAAAACATCTAAATTTTGCCTCTTGTGTTTTACTAAGCAAAAAGAGCTTGGGAAGATCAACAAGTATTTGGAAATATATGTGTAAGAGGAAATGTCTGTGCATCTTCCCTGAGCTGATACACATATTTTGAGGCAATCTATCATATTGTCAAGGTCAAGAGTAGCCTTGTCAGCAGCAGCTCCTTCAAGAATTGTTTCACATCAGAGTGGACCATGCTTCTCTTTTTTTCCCTGCTTCAGTATGTCAGGAACTCTCAGTCTATGTCTTAAGACAGAGAAAAGAAAGAACATTACCCCCTTTTGAAACCTGCTGAAAGGCTGACACAGACCAGTCTGAGACCGTGTGACCTCACCAGACTGAGAACATGTGGCTAAACATGACTTAATTCACATCTGCAGCAGCAAGGAGGTTTCCTTTTTGAGTTGTAGTGTATTTGAGGATGGGATAGTGCCCAGACAGTAGGTCCTGTGGTGCTATAGCAATACCACAAGAAAAAGGGAGAGAAGGAGCAGATCTGGAATGACAGATGATGCATTACAAAATCAGCAGTAGTTCAGTGGGAGACATATATATATACATGATCCTGGAAATCCGATTACAACACTGAGCTCCTGTGAAGTTATAAACTGGAGCATTGGGTGCAAAAGGGTGCATTGCAGCTTTAATTATGCTATTAAAGTTTCTTTTCAGGGGAATTGCTATCCATTCTCAGGTACTCACAGAAATGGTAAAATCAAGGAATATTTAGGGAGTGGAAGAGTTTTAATACTGGGTGTCAGAGCTCTCACAGGTTCTAATTTTATTATGAATAGTAGAAATTGTTCCCAGGAGACACTTGCTCAACACCTGAGAAGCATAAAAAATTCACTTCTCCCCAGTTCTAGTTTTTCAGGGTACTCTTGAGTAAAGCAAGCAACCAGGAACAGTATTTTATAGTGGCAAAAATTTAATGTACCTGATTTAGTTTCTGGTTGCTTTCCAAATCACCACCATTAGCAGAAGCTATTACTGTGCTAATTCTCCCAGCTTTATTCTTCCTAAAGCCTGAGACTTGATTAATACATTTTATAAGAGACATATAAAATCCAGACACCCCAATCTCCCACATGTGAACATGCATACACATGCACAAAGCATGCCAGAGCAGCTCCAAAAGTCACTGACAAAAACAAAACACAAGCAAAGTTAATGCCATCAGTTTCTGGTATCTTGAAGTAATTGGCAAAAATCTTGGGAAAAATTAAGCATGTCACTTCATGAATAGGCTCCTCCAAGTCTATTGGGCTTCAAAATCTCAGAGTGTTTTTAGACATGAAATTTATGCCTGCTTGCCTTGATTCCAGCTGGGATACCTTTAATTTTCTTCCTAGTAGCCGCTACAGGACTGTGTTTTGGATTCATGGTGAAAACAGGGTTGATGACACTGGGATTTTTTTTGTTGCTGAACAATGTCAAAGCCTTTTCTGCTTCTCATCCTGCCTTAACAAGAAGTAGGTTGGGGGTGCACAAGAAGCTGTCATGGAGCATGGTCAGGATAGCTGACTCCAACTAGCTAAAGGGCTATGCCATACCTTGGAACCTTCAGAATATAAACTGAGGAGCATTGCTTGGGCATGTAAGGGAGTGGTGAGTAATTGCATTATGTATCACTTAGGGTTTTGTTCTTTTGTTGGTTATTTTTTTTTTCATTAGAATTATTATAATTATATATATTATCATTAATGTTATTATTATATTGCATTTTGTTTTAGCTAGTAAACTGTTCTTACCTCAAACCACGAATTTAACTTTTTTTTTCCTGATTCTCCTTGTCATACCACTGCAGAGGAAGAGTGAGCAAGCAGCCACATGGTGCTTAGTTACTATCTGGGGGTTAAACCATTACACTGCTTTAGTACTTCCCTTCTTCAACAGTCTTGAGAACTCTGTATGGGTCAAAATATCATTCGTTTAAAAACAAGAGACAGGCCAGGAAGGGTCTGTGGCTGGCTTATTGGGCTCTGGTCTTTGAAAGCCCTTCTTCAGCAAATATTTTAATTGTCTTCTCTTAAAGTAAGAACATCTATGCTTACTTTGTCCTTCTAGCTCTTTTGAGGCCATTCTGATGAGTACTTACTCCTGGCTGGTTTCTAGGAGCCTTCCCCCACTGTCACTCAGGTTATGTCAGCAACACCTTTCAGCACAGTTCTGATGTGTTATTCCTCTTGCAACTTTCTGAGGTAAATAAATACACATCTGTGAACAATGAGACAAGGGACCGTGGAAATACCTGGATTACAGTTGTTAATTTAAACTACCTGCCCTGCACCCATTTTCCTACTTCTCAGCTACTTCTGGTCCTGATGTCCTCCTCTAGCTGGTTTACTCTGCCTGATCCCCATGCTCAAACATTTTGGCTGCTTCTTCACAGCTGTGAACCTCTAAACATCCTGGGGGACAGAGGGAAGCTCCCAGAAAGCTGAGTGCACTAATTCTGTTACACATCATTTTCCCTTCATTGGCAGCAGGCCTTGACTTCAACTCTATTTGCAGCATCTTTGAGATAGGACCCGCTCCTAAGTCCATGGAACTCAGGTGCTCTGGCTCACATTCGTAAGGAGGTGAACATAATTATTTCCTAATTATTTTTATTTGTAACTGGGTGCCTGTGCACCTGTAAGGATCTGTAGCATGATGAGTCCTCATAGAAAACAAGCTTCACCTCTCCATCACAAATAAGTTAGCACCACTCGTCCCATCAACTGCCTGTATCAACTTACAGAGTCAGAAAAATGATATATTGTGGTTTTCTATCTAAAAAGGAACAAGTTTCATCCACCTATTTTCCTTTTTTTAATAGGCATTCTAGTTTTGTTTAGTATGCAAATGAATATTCATGCATGTATAAACACATATGCACATTTATATGTATATGCAAATACTGAAGCCCTTAGATTGGTGCACACATCTTTTTCTGAACTGCAGTCATGCTAAACAAAATCCCTTCAGGGCTTTTCTCACCAGTCCTTTTTACTCGTTTGACAGTTTCCCAGGGAATTAATCTTAGTGCATTATTGGATATGTGTTCTAAATAATTAAATTTGACAATTATGTGGGAGAAACCTCAGACAAAAAGAACAGAAATCTGAATGAAGAAGAAAATAGTGGAGAGGTTTTCCATTCTCTCTAAGCTACCGTATTTCCCCCTTTGTATCTCCTATCCCATTAAATGTCATTGCTCATCATGTTGACATGCAGAATCTCATCTTAGCAGGTACATTTCATTTATTGAAACATTATTTGAGAGCAACTTTATTAAAGATTCAAGATGTCAATACAAAATGACACAGTGCATGGCAGCTTGTAACTTGGAAAGCTTTGCAGAATTAAATAGCACTCAACAGCAGGCAGGATACAGTGTGAATTACAGAAAAAAAGAGGTGTTAATCTGATCCATAGTGAATAAATTAAAGGTATTCAGTCATATGGTCAGTAATGAAGATAAGTAAGAGCAGGGATACATATACAAAAGACAAGGAACTGTTTAGGAGAGGTGGGGAGGGACAAAGAAATAGGAAAGGAAACTTTAGGTTACAGAATACACAGAGAAGGCTGTGAGATTCAGGAGAAAGCAATACTTGAAAAAGCAAAGCAGTTCTGCTGCCGGAAGGTTTTCTGGCTGACTGAAGGTTATTGTAAAAGGAGAAATATTTCAATTTGGTCATTGACATCTACCAGCAAGGATTCTCAGCTCTGCCTTTGGGGGCCAGAGTTCACAGCACTCAATGTGTTTCTCTGATGAAGGACCTGGCCCCCATAAATCGCAAGATTTTTGTCCAGCTAAAGTTCTTAAGTAAGTTAATTGCATAATGCAGTAAAACATGAACACCAATAGCTAAGAATCAGAATAGAAAACATACGAAGACTAGTTGGGGAGAAACATAATGATATAATACATGATATATATATATAAATTGATATACAATGATATTATATGTAAAGAATATCATCTATCTGGAGCCAGAACTGAGCACTAGGTAAACAGATTTGCAAATAGCACTTTTGAAATACACTGAGAACAAATTTATCCAAAATATTAGTAAGGCAAACTGAAACTTGAAGCCTGTATCAGTTGTGTTATTTTTTAAAAAAAATGTCCTTTTTTAAAAAATAGGGATGTCCACAAGAACTATTTAATTGCCAATTAGGCATTTCCCAAGTTTTTGTTTACTGCAGAAAATAAGTCTTCAAAGGATGCTCAGCAAAACAAATCCAACTGATACCACTTTCTGACCTTTTGAAAATAATCCTTGTGAAGTACTTTTTTAAAGTCAGAAAATAAAAAACTTGGAAAACTACTGAATAAAAATATTTTCACATTCTTCCAGAAACAGAGAAACATCCACAGTCTGCTCATCCTATTGGCATTTGTGCTTTCTTTTTCTACTAGTGAAGATATTTCTGTATCACTTGAAGTTTTTAGGAGAGATGTTCACACTTTTCTAGAATCAAAGAAAAAGTGTCTGCATACTTCATGTAGTAAATAAAGTTCTGGCTTCCTCTAATGTCATCTCCCTCCACCTCAGCAAACCACCTCATAAATCCAAAGATTCCTCAGTGCCATATGATCTTCCAGTGTTTGCCCTTAGAGTGTTTCTGTCAACTATTCCACCATAAATTACAGCTTTTACTTTCTGAGTTTATTTCTTTTAAAGCCATTTGTCTTACAGAGCCACCATCTTTTGCAGATAAGGAAAGAACATCCTATATAGCAGAAAAGGCATTGGTTAAAAGAGAGGGAAGAAAGCGAATGTAGCCCAACGTATGAAGCATGACTTTGTAAAACAAAACATATGGATCCTTTTCCTGGCTTTGTTTATTAACTTCTTGTTTTCATTTGCTGTTGTGCTCATCCTGAAGATCCTCAGACCAGACACTTTCCCTCAAGTCTTGCTTGTAGCATGCATAGTAAAGCAGAGTCTGTCATCATGTAGATATATCCAATAGGAAAAAAAATTAAGAAAAGTTTGCTACTTATCCAGTTGATGTGTATAGGATGTGACAGCTGCACAAAATATTTCTGCACAAAATATTTAAGATTTTCTTAGGAATGGATGTCCTAATGTAGGAGTACTTTTTCCATAACAGGTCCAAATACCATTTGCTAGTTCACTAAAAAGTTGCCATTCAACTTCATTGAATCGAACGCCCAACCTTAAGAAACTGAACAACAAGAAGACACAAAGCAGAGGCCAGTAATCTGTGGCCACAATCATATTGGGAACAGATTTCCACGGGAGATGAAGGATTCTGCTCAGCCCTTTGCTGCACCCTCAGCTCACACAGACTCATATCTGAGCTACATATATAAATGAGCAAGATGGATCATCAATCTGTTTTCAAGAAAGTTCTTTATAAGGACACTTAGATCAACTTGGGTATGAAGAAGTTTTGGTCCAAATTCATAATGAAACATCTGAGTTGACAGAAATTTTGGATAAATTTATGACTATGCAAAAACTTAGCACTTTTTCTGTACTTATTTTACTTCATTGTTAGAAGCAAAGGGAACAAAATTACAAGAGAGAATGTGTTCTTCATGTATAAATGCTCATTAGCAGATATGGGAAAGCAAGACAAGGCTTGGGAGAGAATTTTGTAATGATTTGTAGTATTTTTTGGAGACCTGAAGCAGACTCTTCCAGAGGTAAACCATGCTGAGACAAATCCATCTTTGAGTCTAGAAAGTTCCAAATCATTGAGCTTCAGAACTTCATGGTATTTAGTAACTTGATTCTCATCTCAAAGTTCAACTCCTGTAGGAATCAGTACACCATGCCAAAATCTGTAAAGATCTGGATCTTTGTTAGAAAAACGGTTGAATACAGTGCTGATCTTGTATTGGGTTTGCATTGAAAGATTTAACAGGGAGACTACAGGAGTGGCTTCTGTGAGAGGTGCTAGAAGCTTTCCCTATGGCCAAAACAGTCAGTGGCAGCCATCTCTAAGACAGAATCACCACTGGCCAAGGCCAAGCCCAAGCCCATCACTGATTGTGGCAGCACCTCTGGGAGAATAGATTTAAGAAGGGAGAAAACCCCTGCACAACAGCAACTGCTCAGAATATATGAGAGAAAGAACTCTGCAGACACCAAGTTCAGCGCCAAAGGAGGAGAGGAGGTTGTCCAGTTCCCTGCAACCCATAGTGCTCCCATTGTGAGGCCCTGCCCCTTCAGTCCACGAAGGCCACAGAGGAGCAGAGACCCAGGGACCTGCAACTCAGGGAAGGCCCTACACTGGAGCAGGTGGGTGACCAAAGAAGTCTGGGACTCCATCTCAGACTGGAGAACACTCCTGGTAGGACCTGTGAACTCATAGAGAGAGCAATTCACGCTGGAGCAGGATTGCTGTCAGGACTTGTGATTCCATGGGGTACTCACACTGGAGCAGCCTGTTTCTGAAGGACTGAACCCCATAGAAAGGACTCACATTGGGAGCAGTTCATGAAGAACTGCAGTCTGCAGAAAGAACTTACGTTGGAGCAGTTCATGGAGGATTGTCTCCCATGGGAAAGATCCCATGATGGAGTAGTGACAGAAACATGTGGTGAACTGATCACAACTCTCCTTCCCCCTCCACCTGTGCTGCTGAAAAAAGTAGAAAAGAAACAGAGAAAAAACAGAGAAAATCAGGAGTGAAGTTGAGCTCAGGAAAAGAGTGAGGGGAAGGTGTTTTTAAGATGTAGGTTTATTTCTCATTATCCTACTCTGAACTGATTAATACTAAATTAACTTCCCCAAGTTCAATATCTTTTGTCTATGAAGGTAATTTCTGAGTGTTCTCTCTGTCCTTATTTCAACCCGTAGGCCTTTTGTTTTATTTTCTCTCCCCTGTCCAGTTGAGGAGTGGAGTGATAGATCAGCATCGGTGGGCACTTGGCATCCAGCTGGGGTCAATCCACCACAGATCTCTTTCACACAGTCCCATAGATATGACTGATACACTCTCAGCTGCAAGTTCTCTGCTTCTGTCCTCCACATGCAATATATAGTTTGTGGTGTATTTACAGAAGGAAATCCTAGGAGAGGTGACCTGGGCACAAATAAAAGAGATTTCTACATTTTGCTCCTGCAGCTCTGGGATTGTGAAGATCCCAAAATAGCAATTCCTCATTACTGATTGATAGTCTTCTGTCTGTCTGCAGCTACATGAGTGGGGTGACTGTTCTGGAATATGAAATTACTGGGAGAAATGTCTACTTTGATAGCTGAGTTGAGTGCAAGGGAGAGATGGAGAAACTACTTCTAGCAATAGGGCAGACAGTGGTCAGTGCATAGCTGTATTTCTGCTACAGAAAACAACAAACTCCCAAAATGGTTCAACTGAACACCAGAAAACTTCAGTGTCACTGCAGTTCCCTTACAGACTCAGGCTCATCCCTACCTTCCCAGCACAAAGGGATTATTTTCTGTGAGAAGGGGAAAAGCTAATAGCACAGTTCCTCCTTTTCTGGATTAGACTTGCACGGTCTATACTTGCAATTTAGAAAGCCCTTTATAGGCAGCTGCTTGGCAAAGAACAGACATCTTTCTTGTAGTCCAATACATTTAAATATTTAAAGGCCAGCTGCACAAAGCAATGTCCCAGAACATTGTCACTGGGACATAGTGATTCATGCACAGCCAGAGGAACATGAATTGGATTTTCTGCCACAAGATGGGGCTCTGCCTGCCTTGTTTCCCTACGTGCCCTATTTTATGCTTTGCTTCCTCTCCTGCCTGAAAAATCATTGTTTCATAGTGCCATTTTTTTTTTCTTCTTGTTTTGCTGTACTGAAGCACATTTATTTTCCATGGCAAGAAAACAACTTTTCTGTCGTGCCCCCAAACAGACACACAAAACTGACAAAGCCTCTAGGATCCCTTTGGCTGAGATAGATGAGCTGTACTTACAGAATTAAAGCAAAACCTTTATTGCAGAGAGAAACGATGCTATAACCAAGCCATCTGTTTCATAGCTTCCTGAAACAATGAGCATTCAGGCAGGTTTCCTGCTTCTTACTATTTGAGTGTTTTGCTCCTAACAAGCAGAGGACCAATGACCAGATTCTGATGTTTGGTGCTCACTGGAGAAACTGGGACAGGCTGACATTCACAGAACTGTGTTGGATTTTTAGCCAGGAAAGAAGAACAGGAACTTTGTTTTATAGCAAATAAATTATTAGTACTTGTGCCCAGAAGCTTTCATTGAATCTTCACAATGCCTGGTAGTTAACACACACACATATAATGGCAATTTGTTTATGCAGGGTTAGTTGACTGCAAATTGGGCACTGTTTCTTTTGTATGGCAGGGAATAGCTTTGAATAAGATTACTGATTTCTATCAATCCAGGTACCAAATGCCTTAATTCCATTACTTGTACTTACTAATGTGTGAAGATGGTCATACCAGAACTGTCCTTCAGCCTCTGCTGTGCTCCCTGAGTGCACTGAATTTTTAAAGTGCATTTTAAAGACTGCTGTAACTTTCTTGTCCTTAGATGAAAGTTGTGAAATTTTTCATACTGGAGTTTTCATTCTGAGAAACTTGAGGCAATTATCTTCACGGCCATGTCTTGCATGCATTTTTCCACAAAGACTGGGTATCTGGGAAGTGGTATACTGCTTAGAGGAATGGGGGAAAATTAATTCAGGTAGCTCAGGAAAGTAATCAGTGACAGTACAGCAAGGCTGGGCTGAAATTTAGGACTGGGTACACAGAAATACTCAGAAGAGGACACATAGTCCTATCTGCACTTCACATGACTAGACATCTTCCATTATTCCTCTTAGACTATAAATCCCAGCTGTTGCTCTGCTATATATTGACATCAACAAGGGATAGGCAGCAATACCAGTGCAGTTGGGCTGGGGGTGCCAGGAAAGCTGTTGATATTGCCCTCTGCCAGCTGTGCCCAGTTGACATGTTCAGACAACTTCATACACACATCCAATGGTCTTACTCATTTTACTCAGGAAATACCCAGTGGTTCAGTTCATACTGAAACAACTTTTCAGGACTCTAAATGCTTTCAGAGATGAAAACATCTTCATGTCTCTTTTCCTCCAGCTTGTACATTTTCTCTCTTAGTACTTCCTTTTCTGCACAGCCATTTCCAGACTAGCTGTCATTAATTATTGGTTTTAGGAACTGTGGCTTAATGAGGATAAATGATCCTGCGGTGTCTGAAATTTAAAGCCATTTACACAGTAGCAAATGATGAGTCAGGCTGAGGGGTCTAAATCCGGTTCAGAGCATCCAGCCAAATGTTTCTACCATCAGTACTGTCAACAAAATACCATCAGTCTATTAGTAGCTTCTCAAAACTCAGGCCAAGGATCAATGGGGCACAGAAGGCAAATTTCCCTAAGGGATTCTTTTTGCCCACATGGTCTTTTTTTAAATGTTTTTAGCAAGGGGTGGTGTAAGAAACAGCTGCCTATATTGTTCAGTAGGTAAAAAGATGGCATGTCTTCAGAGCAGTCCGTATGGCACTTCTCACTAGCAGCAGTCAGTGCTGGAGGACACGTCAGTGGTTGCATTTTTAGAAAGCAGTTGCTTCTGCATCTAAGTATGGCAGAAAAGAGGGTAGAGAATGGTGGGGAAAGGAGACTGGACCAATCACCATAAGGGCATGCTCTTTCTGAGTTAGCAGGTGCTGCCTTTGGAACAAAGTTCTGTTGAGGTATAAAGGTTAAAAGGAAAAACAAAGCAAACTCTCATATGAAACTCACAGAGGGGCAATGGCAGATTATTTTTTTTTTAAATGAGCATTTTTCAGGTAGTCAAAATAGCAATGACAAAATACAGCACAATCGTTTTATTTCCCCCTCTTACCCTCTTGTAACCAGTGTAACCAGTTTTGCTGGAATTTTAGAAACTAAACAAAACTCAAATCTTCCAGAAGCAGATCCAACAGGACAGTTTCATTGTAAAGTGTTAAATAATTATAAGCCCGCTCAGAAAGGCAATGTTTCAAGGAATCTTATCTCTGCACAGTCCCGCCAACTTAGTTTTTACATCCTCTCCTCACGTAGTCTCACTGTTCTGCCTTTTTCTGCCTTTCTCTAATCTCTTTTTTCTCTATTATTCACTTTTTGCATAGCACTGAAATGAGATCCTTTCTTTTTTTCTCTTCCTATCTCTACTAAATAGAAGCAAACCTTATAATCTATGAAGTGCAGATCTAGTTTTCCACCCTATGATGTCTGAGTGGATTTGAAGCCCGAAATATAACCATTTGTTGCATTCTAGCTAAATGATTTGATAAGATCATTGTATCTTCCCGAAATATAACCATTTGTTGCATTCTAGCTAAATGATTTGATAAGATCATTGTATCTTCCCTTTGATAGCTGGTCTTTTGTGTGAAAGATACAAACATATATCTGACTGTGGTATATGGACTGCTGTATGATTCTATATGACTTCCTGCACTTTCTCCTGCTCCAAAACATTTTTCAAATGTAGAGTTAGAGATGTGCATTGTTGTTCAAGGTAATTAAGAGGAGTACTCAAGTGATCATCATTAGTGGTTCATAATACAGCAATGAGAACATGATTGCAGCTTAGCCCTAGCTCTTAGCTGATAAAGCAGGGCAACTAAAGCAGGACTGTGGAGAAATGCTATATGACAAGAGGTGTGTAATGATTTACAGGGTTTTCCTTAATTGCATTATCAATTGTTTGTTCCAGTTAATTGAGTTCCCCTTCCAGTAATTACTCTTCGTAGTTCTTTATGTCACTGTATCCCAAGATGAACTCTTTACGCAGCTACCTTAGCTCAGTTATGTCCCAAGACTTTTCTGCCTCATTCAACTGAATTCGCATCACCTCTGGAGTGATTCACCAGGAATGATGGATTTGCTTCCTACGTAATTTCTCTCTATATGGTGCATGACTTTTGAAGAGTGTAGAGGGGTGAAAAGGGAGATATAGCTGTTTTCTTCCAGGTGCACTACAAATGGAGTCTTGATTTTTACTGCAGAAGTCACTGCTGTACCCATGTATAGAACATAGTTCAAACCATCACCCACCACATTCTAGACTTCTAAATGTCTATTTCTGTCACAGAAGAAAAAACTGTACACATTTAATGGAATGGGAAACTACTAAGAAGAGTCTATATTTATATGTATGACTGTAAAATTAAGTAATATTTCATGAGAATATAAAAATATGAAAGATTGAAAAGGCTGTGTGATACCAGAATGAATGTATCACAGGGTAACAACTCGGAAGGCTGCTTCACTAGCTACCAGAATTTTCAAACAATCTTATATTTCTCCCATCAATTGTGAATTCTTTGCTGTTCCTGATAGTCTGCTGCCGCTTATTGTTAAACTGGCTTTCTGTTTTTTTATGTTAACCGATGTTATATAAACATAAATGTCTGTTTTAACTTACGTGATTATTAATTCTTTTCAGTACTTTGGGAAGTTGTGAACCTCTGTGTTTGCACATAAACCCTGAGGCACATTCTTAAACTGTCCATGAGCCTTTCAGTTTTGGGGGAAAAAAAATGTCTTTAGAACTTGTTTATTAAGTACTTTTCCTAGAATCAGAGAATGGTAGGGGTTGGAAGGGACCTTTAGAGATTATCTAGTGCAACCCCCCTACTAATAGCAGGACAGCTTAGATCAGGTCACACAGGAACACATCCAGGCAGGTTTTGAAGACCTCCAGTGAAGGAGACTCTATACCCTCCCTGGGCAGCCTGTGTGTTTCATATACATTGACATTTCTGGTGCTTCTGTTTTTAAGACAAGTAAATGGAGATTAGCTGAATTTCACCAAGCTATATATTGCAAACAGTTAGGATTTAACTAAGGTAATATGAACCAACGTGCTGAGCTGATCCTCATTTTTCAGCTCCTGTATTACCACCACAGACCAAGTATCAATAACATAAGTTTTGTGTCAATGCTTGCTTGTCTTTTATAGTCTTCAACAATAAACAGTCAGGCAGTGGAATCACATTACTCTGCTGGGATTTCATACCATTTAGACACAGCTAATTCTCAGTATCTCTTCTCCTCTGTACTGTTTTGTTTTGGAGTTTGGTTTTTGGGTTTGGAGGTTTTTTTGAATGAAATCTGGTAAGGATTAGAAATTTTTCTCACCACAAATTCACCCATTTCAGGTATGGATCATTTGGATAAAACTGACATGCAGAACAGCTGCACCATTTTCATCTGGCATCCAATTGGGAAATTGGGCAGCAATAATTTCTTATAGTTGAGCTAAACCAAATAGTGTAAATATGAGAGAAAAACACCTCTATTATGCCAACTTTTCTTTTAAATACCCCAACTGTGGTATTTCAACTATGTCATGGTTTTCAACTTTGATTTAACCTTTTAATTTTGATGTAGTTCAGCTTTAACATCTTAAAAATATATATGTCATTCTGAAGCAAAACATTGAAAATATATAAAAAAACCTTATTCTGAAAGTTTTTTATAAAATATGACAACACTAGGATTCAAAAATCCTTGTAATAGTTTCATTTTTTACCTACTGATATTATTTGTCAAGTGTAACCTTACTTTGTAAACAGTTGTAAAGTTAAACTACTCCATTCTCCCAAACCAAAATGAAAAAAAATAAATAGAAGTTGAAGCTTGCATTTTAAGAAATATTTTTAAAACTCTTCTTCATAGGACATTCGTTTTGGTAGTCTGAGTGAACTTGGAAAAGATGGTGCAAGTCCTGTAGTGTGAACAAATGAGCTCTGGCTGTGACACTTTGATAAAGGCAAATAGCAAATACTGAGCAAGACAATGATCATTGTCCTTAGTGCTGCGTAGTTCTTGGAGTCCTTAGCTGTGGATGGTTTGGGTTCTTTTTCTGGGGGAGGGGGGTTTGGGGTAGGAGGAGTTTTTTGTTGTTCAAAAGGAAACTTAAATTTTAAAGAAGAATAATAAAAATCGACTCTACACCACATTGTCTTCCAGTAAGTTTCATTTCCTAATTATCTGTAGGGTCATTCCCAAGAGCTGCCAAGGTGTGACTCATTTTTATTAAGTGCTGTGCCATCCAACACCATTCATCAATATCTTTCAGCCATTCATTCCTCTCAGCCAGTGTCCCTTTTAAGCAGAACTCAAAGCACTGCATTCAATTGATTTAGCCCTAGTGAAGAGAAAACTGACACCTAATATGCTGAAAAAGTATATCTCAGAGCTGCTTATAGGACTAGGATGGAGTCCCTCACTGTAGAAGTGGTCCTATTGAGCCATGGAGGATACTTTAACCTACAGATCTATACTGAGTCAACATCCAAAAAGTGCTATTAGGGACATCTCTTTGGAGCCTATTACCTTTCAGAGAAGCCTTTTCTTTAAAAAAAAAGGAATTTTTTATTCATGTCATTAAAAAACTCAAGTCAGTTTTTTACAAGAATCAAGATTCATGCTACATGTTTGACCAAATGCTGTTCTGCAGTTCTGTCTGTGACCCAGAAGATTTTACATCCTAGTTTCCTCTGTTGTAATATCTGCAGACAAAAAGGGAAAAAATACAGAGAAGTGCTGCTCCAAAAATTGCTCCAGTTCCTGTCATGGCTGATGTTTCTTTTTTCTAAACTGAGGGCTTGAGGTCTGGGTACAGGGATGTTAATCCTTTTGGTTAATTCTAGTTTTCTAAATATAAGATGATTTATTGTTATTCTTTCCATAAAGGCAACA
Organism: Urocolius indicus; assembly: GCA_013401255.1. NCBI lineage: Eukaryota > Metazoa > Chordata > Aves > Coliiformes > Coliidae > Urocolius > Urocolius indicus. Next base: position 247,361 of record WBNH01011632.1, on the reverse strand, counting down.
GAAAAAGAAAGAGGAACTGAGCAATGGGCAGTTCAAGAATACTAAGACCGATTTGGCATGGATCATTAAGACTGTTGCATTATAAATGCTCACAAAATGCACTATTTAGAATTCTAACGACCCCAGTAAAGGCAGCACATTTATTTTTAGAGAATTTTTAGGAACAATTGCTTGGTTCTCCTTACAAACAGCAACAGCCGCAAGTAGAAATTAGCAGCTGTGTAAACACAGTTGGGAAGTATACGTGTCTGTATTAGAACCAATGAGCTGTACTGCATGGCAGATAAAAATCAGCCAACAAATCCTACATTAAATTCTCTGCTAGTTGGTGTGATCTGGGGACAATCCTTTAGACATGCTGTAGAAGCCATGAACACTAAATCTGGGTTGTAGCTGTCTTGTGGTTGTACCTTCACAAGCCATTAAGACCATAGTAACCACTAGAACCACTCTCTGCCTGACAGCTGCACTTGTTGAAATAGTCTTTGGATGAAAAAGCCTAAATCTAAAGGCTTCATTTCAGTAGGAAATATCACCCGGGAGGTCTTCAAGAACATCTATTGCTGCTGACGTGATGAGGAAATTCAAGTGCTTACATTAGAACTGCACACTCTGTACCAAAAAAGTAGTGGGTAAATTACACACCTAAATTATGCAGACTAGAATTCATTTAGAATTATTACCACTTAATCATTTATAAGGTTAGCTTGGGCTTATATCCAGTGTCTTCCCTAAGTTCTTCCTGTTGTTTAACTTGGGCAACAGTATATACTTTTCTTCAGCATAGACACATTCTGGATCACTGCATGTTTTCATAATGGCCTCTTTCCAGCTTCCAGGAGGCTTTTTTTTTTCAGGTGTTATTGCATCTATGAGGTATTTCTAGAGACTTCTTACCTTTAGAGAAAAGGATGTCTTTCCTATGCATTTTTTGAATCCATGCTGCCTTGATGAACTTATAAAAACCCCAAAGACAATAGATACACACCTCATTCAATAAAGATTTTCTAAGCTATTTGCAAATTAGGGCTTCGTTAAGCACAAAGCCATGTACCATTGAGAACCATGCTTTTCCTCGAGGTTTTCTAAAGTATATTCTACTTTGAAGAAGAAACTGCTTTAACTGGGATTTAAATGTATATCTGAATATGCAAAGTTATTCTGAGTTTTGCATAGCTGTGAGGCTGAGCTGTGTGGAGGCCATTTAGTAAAACTTGCACTAATCATCAGGAGAAATTTTGTAATAGTAAAGCTTTTTTTTGTTTATTTAATCTTCTCTCAAGTGAACAAGGCAGGGAAAACTGAGTCAGGAAAAGAAAATTTCACCTCAGAAATAAACAAACTCAAGATGCTGTTTTTAACATTCCACCTTAAACCTGAAAAATGCAAACCACAAATCTTCCCCTAAAACTGGTCATGCTGAAATGTGTTCTGTCAGGGCCCACTGAAAAGGTTCACACTGAAAATCATAAAATATTCATTTAGATGTTGACTTCAAAAAAAAAAGATTTGACTAAAATTAGCTTAATGTTTAAATACAAAGACACTTCAAATTGTAACACTTTTTTCTTCCTTTTATGAGTGTCAAAACAATTTTTTGGACAACATTGGCCCATTTTTAGCTTAAAAATTAATCCAAACTAACTCTCTTCTGCTAAAAGTACAGTTTCAATAAAGCTGCATTTTAAAATGAAAAAACCTTTTGAGAAAAACATTCTTAACCATATCTCGTCACACCACCTCTTAACAGCGAAGCAATTTGGACAAAGACATTTTAGTGACTAAAGCTACAGAAAGTATATTCAAGATGGGAAAGTGATCCATGACTGTCAGAAATATCTAGTCTGAAATATGGGCTTATTTTGCCTTTTGGAATGATGCAAGGATAAATATATTGTGGACATGTTCAGATGGCCTTCTGATGTGGAAACGAGTAAAGAGATCAGCCAAATGCAAGAGTAGTGTTCTGTGTTCTATGCAGTTTATGATCTGAGACACCCCTGCTTGGCACCTGCAGAAATGCCAGTTCATATATGTACATGCAACCTGCAAAACTGACAAGTCAGTGTTGGATCCTGACTGCATTAAGCTGCTGAGGAAAGTTTCTTACCAGAGTCTCAGACCTCTTTCCATTAGTGACACCTGGACTGCTCTTTTCTTTTGTAAATACAAACACTCTGTTCCACAGTGCTGCCAATTAAGGCATTCCCAGTGTGTTTTGTTTTTCCAGCAGCTGAAGATAAATTTTAATTACCTTTGGAAACTTTGCTGTCATTTCCCTGCCAGAAGGGTCTGAAGTGAACACCTCCTTCCCTCAACCCCTTGTTCCTTAGTGGACAGCACCAGTTAAGAAGAACAAAACTGCACTCCTCGCTATGGTTTGTTTTCAGAGCGTTTGCTTGGCAGAATCCTTCTTCTCTATGCCCCACTTTTTCAAGGAGATGCTGTAACTGGGAAAGGGTAGCTTGTAACCTCGTGGATATCTGGCAGACAAGCGCTTCCTAAATCTCTCAAAGTGATCACAAGACTGTGTTTCAATTTTAGAGCTGTGCAGCTAGGGAGGGCAGCACTTTAACAAATTCCCTATGCTCATCCTGCAGTGCAACACACAATTCCTGTGATTAATAAAAAGCAGCATAAAAATGTAGCTTGCTGCCTGCCCAAATCGATTAACCCTGTATGAAAGTCTACTGCAGAGTCAAGGGCTCTTCATGAAACTTTCTATTCTCCTGACAGCTATATCTTTTCCCTCATTAAGATTACCCACATCTGCTTTTAATCAGGCCCTCTAGAGCTTCATAGGGAAGTTTGATTGCTGATTAGAGTGATGCTTGCCCAGATTTCTCTGCCTAGTTTTTCTTAAAGGCTCACTTGGAGGCTAAATGCCTTTTTGCAGAGTCTGCTATTGCAGAGGGAATTTGAAATTATGAGTTTGGGGTTGTTCTTAGTTACAAAATTTCTAACCAGTCTAGCACAAGTCAATAAAGACATAGTATTTCAGAGTGATGTGCATTGGAGGTAGCTGTTACCCAGCTCAGAGGGAAGCACTTTGCCATCTCCAAGGCCAATAATTCTTCCAGCATCTCAGGGGTTATGGGTTCCACAGCAAGGCATACTGTATTTCTGACAGAGGAAGGGAGTAACTGGTTTTTGACAAGATGGTTTATGGAAAGTTTTGCCATAAGGCACAAGCGTCATGCATGAGACACAGTTAGAGGCTCTGAGCTGGGTTGCTCATAGTTTGCTTCTCAGTCTCTGTCCCTGCCCTGTGTGTGGTCAAGTAGAGCTTTTCCAATTTTTGACTTAAATAAAAATGCTGTTTTGTGCTTTGAGAAACTTGATGTCTCTGGTACAGCAAAGAAATCTGAGCTACTCTGTAAGTATCAGCAAAACTGTCAGTGAAGCATTGTATGACGTCATTCATCCAAGAGAGGTCAGCTACAGCTATATTGAGAAAAGCATCTACTAACAGTGAATAGAGTAAAAAACTAGGCAATGCGTTTGTACACAAGAAAGAAGAAAAATGTCTTTCTGGTTTAAGTTTCTTGCAGAGTGAGTAGTAAAAGATATGTTTATAAACCACTGATTTTTTCCTCCTTTGGAGAATTAATTTCTACCTACCAAGAAATTGCCAGCAGGTTCAAGCAGTAGCTGGCAAAGCCAGCCGTGTATGCAACTTATCGGCAGCCTGTGCAATAATGCACAGATCTTAATAGAAAAGCTGAGCAGATGCCAAAGAAAACAGCCTGAGGAAATGGGGAACGTGTCGATGTTCAGAACACCTGAATCATGAGATTAAAGAGCAAAACTGCTTTGAAGCTCTTTGTTTTCTAGTTTCAGGCAGAGTTATGAAGGGGGCTAAAGCAGTCCTTATATTTATTCCTGTGTGAAAGCTATGTAATAACATGGTCTTGCTAAATTCAGATGAGGACTTCCTTTTTTCACCATGACCTTTTTTCTGCCTTCCTCGGTCTTAGTCTCCAGTTGCATCTGTCTTCTGTGTCTTCCTTTCCCTCTGATGGTTGTTTTTTGGGGAGGGGTTGTTTGTTTGGAGTTTTGTTGCTGTGGGGTTTTTTGGCCAGATTGTATTTCTACTTCATTACAGTAATTCCTTTCCAATTGCCTTAACATCTCTTGCAATAGTTTTAGGATATAGTCATATAGACTACATGTCATATAGTCAAATATGTCTACACTCTAGTCACATATAGAAGACGGTCATTTATGAGCAAAACAGTATTTATAAAGAATACCAGCTTTTGCAAGAAAATCTCAGTCTTTGTCAAGAAAATAAAGCATCTTCAGACAAACACAGGTCTCTTTTAGATATGAGGCACAACTAAAGAACCTCCTGGAAACTGGTGTTTGGTTGGTCCTTTAGTATACGGGCCAAGATTTCATGTCATGCTTTACTCTCTAAGAGGAATATCACTTGGAAAAAAAAAAAACCAAATACAGCACAGGCAATGCTTTGCCCTATTTTACAGATACAGATATTTGGGAAATGACATTTCCTATAACATAGTTCAAAGGAGTCACTGGAATACAGTATTTGCATTAGTTGTGTTACAAAGTGAATTTTTAGTAATTATAACTTTAGAAAAACTTCCTTTGTCTCTCATTTCACATTTTTACTTTTCCTTAGCTTTATATTTGTCATTTAATTTATCATTTTTTTCCTTTGAGTATGTCTCTGTATTTCTTATCCATCTTACAAACCCAGATAATGAAGAAAGCTGTAATTTAGGATGAGAGAGGTTAGAGAAACTTAGTACTCATGGACACAACAAAGTATGTCCAGGAGGACTCTGACACAAGTCCAGCTTTAATACATGAACAGGCTTGAAATGATTAGCCAAGGTCATGGTCTGTTATGTTATTGTAATATGGCTAAAACTAAGAGTTTACTAGCATGTACACAAGTTCTGTTAAGAAATTTAGTGTTTAATCCATGCTTCATGCTCTGGCAACTGAGTGCTAACTTTGCTCTTTACTGCTACTGCAAGAGATGACCAAATGTCATTGCTTTGAGACAATTCTGAATACTATCTTGTTTCAGAGAAATTAAATGACTCCAGGAGGATCTCTGAAGCTTTCAGACCTTGCTACAGATCCTTTCCAGCCAATAGAGAGAATTCACCAAACATCACATAGATGCATGGACAAATGGGCCTGAAAGAACCAAAAGAATAGTGCTCCCCTGGCATTTTGGAGAGTCTGAAAGATCTAGATAATGTCCCATGTTAGTAGACAAAACAAATCAGGCCAAAGGAAACATAGAAACCTTCCAGTGATGGTAAAAAGTGAGAAGGATGTAAAAAGGGGGTAATAGGTGGGCTGACAAATTTGCTGTCATCATAGTACTAGCAATGTGCTCAAAGCCTTGGGAATCTCTGTCAGGAGACACTCACTGGGGCATAGTCCTGGTCAGTGGAGGACCTAAAAGGAATGCATTTTCCCTTCTTTTCTGTTGTGCTCTTTGGTCCAAACTGTGAGCCTCTTGTTATATAACATGGTTGTTGGTGAACCTGGTTTCAGTCGTCCTTGAAGACATATCTCTGGAGTAAATTGTTTTATCCTTAGATCATTCTGACTGAGAACTTGTTAGCCTTATCTTTATGTATAATTGAGTATGACACACTCTTTTGCAGGCTATGGTTTTATTCTTAAGGCTTCTTATTGTCATCATCTGGACCAAGCAGCTCTTTAATTTTGACCTTTTTCCATGGATCACTTTGATTCAGCCAGGCTTCTATTTTGATGTTACAACCAAATAAACAAAAAGTCAGGTCTTTCCTTCACTCATAGTTCCAGGGGACAGGTAGTGCTGCTGCCATAAATGTCTGTAATAGGCAAAGGAATATTCCTAGCCTTTGCCATTATTACTGAAACAATTGCCTCCTGTGTTAGAATAGTTAACAAGCCTACTGGAAGGTGTTAGCTTTGATTACAGTGTGACATGACTGATCTATTGTGACAGCAGCTAAAACTAAATGTCCAATTAACCTTGAAATTCAGCCTGTGGCTCAGCAGTATTTACTTTTTACCTATTCAGAACCTTTCCGCCTCTCTCACCGATTTTCATGTGCTACAGTGGCTTCTGTTTTGTAAAAGCTGCTCCAGACTAACCTGACTGATGTCAGAAAAATCACTTGTCATGTTTAGTAGGGCTGAGGCCTGCTTATCTATTCTTCCTTGAGCAGGGAGTATTAGTATGTCCATGAACCTGATGATTGTCCTTGTTCTCATTGGAGTTCTTGCTGATTCCAACAAGATATGAGGCTTTAACTTGACCTGATGTGGTTTGCAGTCTTTGTCACAAACAAAAGACTCTAACTGGTTCAGTAGATGATCCAAAGAGTGCCCTGACTCCACTTAGTGTGTGAGTGGTCTCATAACCAGGCCTCTTGGGACTAACCCTCTCTTTGAACACGAAATTTATATCCAGACTTCTACCAGTATGCAGAATCAAAGTTAAATGTTTTGACCCTGAAAAGCCATCCTGATGAGGAGCTTGTATGGCAACGATCCATCTCAAGGTGATAGCAAGTGCTGACTTGTTAGGTAAAATCCTGGTCACCAAAGTATGCCCTTTGAAAGAAAAAAATACTCTATCAAACTTTCATATCATAAAGGGCACTCTTCTGTTCAAGGCAGTGGATTTTAAAGCCAAAATGGCATTTTGGAACAGTGTTGGTTTTTTTTTTATTACCACAGGTTTTCTTTATTAAATTCCTACAGAGCATTGATAAATGAGTCATATAACAGCCCTGCAGTTATCAGGAGATCAATATGTTATACACTAACTCTTCAATTTGATGTGAAGTAAGAAGAGGCAACCAAATTCAACACCTTTTCTTCAGTTACTATATGTTGGACATCAGCCTTTCAGAAGTGACTGAAAGCAATCCAATGAAAACCTTCCAGCTTCAGATTAACAGGATGTTTTGGCATAGGGTACATCCTGACAGAAATCCAGGTCTTCCAGTGATTTTTTTACATCAAAAGAGAGTCTTGGTATGGCATCGAGGTTTGTATTATCATCATATATATAGACACAAGAGTCATGATAAAAACATAACATTATGGTCTACATTATGGTGCTGAGTTACCTGTGAACTCTGCAAAATATTGTCATTGCCCTTTTTGAACCTTGAGGCAGGAAACTGTAGAATCAAATATGTCCTGCAAGGAGAGCATCTTCATTTTTAACAGCTTTTATGCTTTTTTCCTTGGTTTTGGTCTATTTTGTCAAGAACAAGCTCTGAAAAGCAAAGCCTATCAACTGCTTTCTAAATCACCTCCATCATTCAGTCTATTTTAATTCATACACAGGCACTGCACACCCAGACTTACACTCTGAAGAATCTATTCTCATATTCCAGATGACAGAAAGATCCTCCAGAGGTTGCAAAGCAGAAAGAGCCCGGGGAGCTCATTTCTCCTGTGGCTAAAGTACAAGATTCAATCATCAGTTTTAGATTCCTTTTTCATTAAGATTCTAAATTGTGTAGCACTGCATATTATAGAACATTTTTCATCTAACTCTCCTAAGAAAAACATGGGGTTTTTGTTATGATTCTGTATGGAGATGCCTATATTGCTGTCAACATCACCCTGTTAAGCAGTTTCAGCTATTTTATGTTTTCAGCTATTTAATGTTGTTCATGCCTAACTAGTGCTTCTCTCAGAGAACTATGGTGCCTAGGTTCCCTTTCACTGTCATTGACAATTCTGAAATTCAAAGTGATTTCTTCTGTGTCTGTAACAGCCTGACCCAAAGCTTGCTCATGTCTTCACTAAAGACATTTAAATAAGATCATCAGGTAACCAAAAACAGAAAGGCCCATTCTACTCTGCCATAAAAAGACCTTTGATGGTGCAACCTAGTTCTGAAACATTGGTTTATTGAGTTTTGACATTCTGAAGAGTTCAGGTCTCAACAGTCACGTCCAGTAATGGAACTGGTTCTTTCACTTATTACATAAACATTGATATGTAATAGATTAATATTAGTGATGGGAGAAGACGTGAGAGTTCAGAATCAGACCTTCTTGAACTTCATGGGAAATTCTTCTGGTTTAAGAGTAATTGCATCACACAAGCCTTGTTGAAATCATTGTAAACTATTATATCTTCTGCCTGTGGATCATCTCTGTCCCCTACTATCATACTATGGACTTTCAATACTGCAAAAGCTAAATCTTACCTGAGTCTGAGAGCACCAATGTAAACACAGGATTGATCTTTTTTTGACAACACAGAAAACCAGTGAATACTTAAGCCTGTGTCCTAGACATTAAAAGACCTACCCATGGAGCAGAAGAACCATGATTTTCTGTAACCATTAGTGCTGCTGACATTCTTTCAATCATCCAGATGCTACCCCATAATTGTTTATTGACTCCCACAATTTAGTCCTCCCAAGGTACACCTGGTCTATCATTACATGAACTTCTTACATGTTTAGCTTGAAAATTGTATAAAGCCTTGCACAAGCAAGGAGTGGAAAAGATAAGGAGGGTTATTTTTTAAGAAGAATTTTTCTAATGACTGTTCCTCACTGTAAAAAATACATGTTCTGTGCTCAGAAAAGGTAACACCACCTCATTATGATGCACAGTCAGTAATCTGATTAAATTTGATAGGACACAGTGAAAAAAAATCAAGCTCTTTTTTCCCCCCCAGACCCCCCCCAGGTTTGTGAATCATTCACAAACCCTTCCCACTCCTCCATTTATCTGTGGATGACTAAAGATCTCACTTGGTATTTGTTTCCCGTTATTATCACTGGTGTGGTTTTGGCCCCAAAAGCTTTGTATCTTTTTCATGACTAACTGACTTCTTTTTCCAAAGAAGCCAATAAAGGACAAGTAATAAATGCAGACTCGGTGTAAATTCATGAAGCCTGGTAATCACGAGCATGGATTTCCATTAGTACCCATCAGTCATTTGAATATAACCAATAAGCAAAGACTGTGCTTCCATGAGCTAGCAGCAAATTACACTTGAGGTGTTAGTTCACAACTGTGCTAGTGAATCTGTTTTTTCATTATTCAGACAGTTTTATCAAGTCCGGCTTGAGATGAGGAGAGTTTTGGTTTAGTATTCACTCCTTCCTAAAGGATGAGTGATAAATAAAGATTAAGGTTTCATATTACCGAGAACATCTTTTCGATGCTCAGGTCTCAAGAGAAATAGGTAGTGGCTATTACTTTCTGAAAGTCTGTGGCCATAGGTTCAGCTTGCCAAGCCTAAGATATTGCCTTATGCCTTCTATACACATGCTTGCTAAATGAAACATCAGGACAAGCAACTTGCTGAAATACCAGATGTAGTTAGGAGAGTCCTGAAGAGCCCCTAGTCTGAAGATACAGAACTGAAGACACTACCATGACACTTTATCTCAAGCAGAAGCAGCAGAAGCCACTGGTTCTGCAGTCAATATTATCTAAACAGTAGACATCTCAGAACACCAATGAACAGATATATCTGTTGCACCCTAAACCTTGATTCAAGACCCACAGACTACACGTTATAAATCTTACCCATGATGTCCCTTTATGTAAGATCTATAAAACTATAACAATTCAGGGCCAATGTCCAGCAGTCTGACAAAAGTTAAAGACTTGGTCATCAATTAGGATGAAGGGGACATGGGTGGTTATTTTCTCCCAGCTGAGACCCACTGTTCAAACAGGCAAACTTACATCTGAATTTACAGCTCAGTACCATCTTGCAAGTGTGTTTGACTTTGAATTCCTTGCATATATGTCCATTAATGTAGTGTGTGTTGAGAAGAGACTTCTTCATGCTAAGTGACTTCAGGTGTCAGTGCTCTCTTGCTCCTGTAACCTCATATAATCAGTTCAGAAGAACCTTAGTTGGAAAAAGTAAGATATATAAATCACTACTAGAAGTGTAGATGAGTGGTAAACCTATGTCTTACTTTTTCCAAAAATGTATATACTTTCCCTGCCTTTGACAAATACAACCCTCTGTGCAAAACAGGCTTCAATTTCCTCCAGATGCTAAGTTTAACAGCATCCTCATTTGCAAAGCAGCTGCAAATGTGACAAATAGAGCTGCCTTCAAAGTTTATTTCATTTTGCTTATTGAGGTGCAACCCTTTCCTGGGTTCACTGAAATTACACAGGACTTCAAATGAGGGAATGGGAAGAGCAGGGGAGATTAGGCCCCATTATGATGTTCAACTAACAATTAATTGTTGATTCCAATTTTTTAGTTACATGGGAGACATTGCTACTTTAAGACAAAAAAAAAATAATATTGAAATCTGACAGTTCTTACTCACTCCACTGCTCTCAGAAGGTTGCTTAGCAACCCCAGGATATGGGAGAGGGGAGCTGAGGGAGTCAGGCACAGGAAAAAGAGTGAGTTTGGAGTGGGTCTGGTGCTTCTTTGGATACCCAAGCAAGCCGAGCTGCTGCTGATAACAAAAATTCAAGTGCATTATGTATCTCACTGCCCATGGTGGACCCACCTTACTGTATATGGCCATTATGAGACCTACTTGTGACAGAGTGTACAGTTCCTTTAAAGATCCAGTAGGACTATTTGTTCATATAGCTTATATAATCTTATATCTCTAGTGGGAAAATGCCTTGAGAGATAGAAGTAATGAGGTTTTATTCCCAGCGTAAAGGTCTGAAAGACTTCCTGCTTAAGAGCTGTTTCCCTGAGAGTGAGGGAAGAACTTTGAAGGAGTATCAGACTATTGCTTAACATAAATAGGGTAAAATGAGACTATTTGGAAGGTTTAAGTCTGAGATGTTGTGGGAGGAAACCAAAACCACTTTATTACTTACTACAAATTTACCTCAAAAGGTAGGAATGGAACACTGATGACACCTTGTTCAGTTCAGGTCACAGAAAGATCAATGAATTAAAAGGAGGGAGAGACTCTAGCTAGCTGGTTGCTCTCTGCTCCCATTTAAGGTCCAATTGACCTTAAATAGGAGCAGAGCTTGACCAGTGGCTAGAATATCTCCCTCCTTTGAATTCATTAATCTTTCTCCAGAAACCCCTGCAGTCTGTTCTGAAATCGACTCCCTCCTGACTAGTTGTGCATCAAGATGAATTGCCTTTATTTCCTACAACCAACCATTTGTGCCAGACTTAGTGTTTTCTCCCAGAGAAAGAAGGTAGTCTTGCTTCTCACAAGCTGAAGTGAACCTGGGACCCAGACAAAAGGAGTGTAACATCTATTTTCTCCATAGGCTTTTCTGCCTGATTTCATGATCTTCCAGATCTGTCACCTAGGTTGACCTAGTGCTATAGCTTTTGTAAGACAGTCTTTTCTCAAACATCTGATATGGTACTTGGAGAGCCTGCAGCCACTTCATATCTCTGCCACAGGTTTCTCTGATATCTTAGCCAGGCCGTTTAACATCCTTGTGCCTCATTATCAAAGTAGAGTGCAAGTACTTTTCCTCCAAATTTAGGTTAGTCCTTTCATATAACATCCTTCTTTATGGGAAGCCAACAGAGAACTGTCTTTTTCCCAGGTCACCTTGGTCTGAAGCCCCAAATGTAACTGTCAAATCAAGTTATTCTGAAAACTCAGTGCAACAAGGGGGAGGTAAAGAGAAGCTGGTGAAAAAGCAGACAATCCTTTTGCTGTTTTCACTGCCAACAAGCAGAGTTTTTCACAAAGCGGTAGATTTCAGAGTGCTACTTATATTTTAGCTTACGTGTCCTCACATGCTGCTGGCATTCGCTGTACTGATAATGTTTGTGGTCACTGTGGATCCTATTAACTGTGTGACAACCTTCCATGGACAGTCCATGGACTGGGGCACATATTTAGACTCAATAAGAAACCTCTGCCTCAGCTGGGACACTGGTGTTTCTCTTACTCTGTGAAACCTCTTTCTCTCTCTCCTCCTCTCTGTGGTTGAGGAATCAACCCTGCTTCACTTTAGGACAAATTATGGTTTCACATTATTTAAATTAAAGCTGAACTCTGCCCTGTTGAGGTCACAGATTCATACTCATATCTTCTACTCTGAGATATCATCCCATGGTACAGTTTTCAGAGTGTTCAGGGTCTTTCTGAACAGATCTCAGTATGTATCCACAGAGCAAGCTCAAGAAACCATGTGCTATAGTAACACAGCAGTTTTTAAATCGATGCTTTTGCAGTGAAAAATGAGAAGCTGCCAGTGTACATGTGGCTGCCAGTCAATAGAAGCAGGGAGTAAACCAGCCTGCTGAAATCCATTCTGGATTACTCTGCAGTGTGTGGAGCTGGGTAATACACACATAAGTTAATGTGAAGGGAGAAATTCAGCTTCTAGCTGGGGACTAGTGGCTTTATAAAACACACTGCCATGATCATATCTGAAATTGGAGATGCACAGAACATTTGCCTGATTTACGATTTCTCTCTCTTCCCTTATAAAACTCAACTTTTTCAGGCTGATTCCTGTTTCCACCCCCACCAAATCTCCACTTTCTATTAGGTGCTATAAACCATTCAAATGATTCTCAGATACGGCAGTGCATGAAGGATAAGTCCCACCATGCTGCTGCTCAAAGAACAATACATCACTTGCTTTAGTTGAGGTAAACTAGATTATAACTAAGATAACCCTCTCGTCAGCCCATATCTCTACTGCTGCTGATGGCACTGCATCACACAGAGAGGATAACGTCTGTTTACCTGTATAAACATGCTTTTATCCTTGATCTTTTGGAATAATATTTCACATCTTCTGTGTGTCAAAAATTCAGGCAGATGGGATGAGTCTTGTGGTCCCAAGGTCTTGCATCTGTAGGAGTGGGGAGTACAGTAGGAGATGATGGACATTTCAGTAAGGGCAGCGTAGGGTGTCAAAGTATTGATCAGCCCATGTGTGAAATGGATGCTTGTCTGATTTTAGCAAGGCAGGTGATAGTTGCTGAATGCTTCAACAGCACGAAGGAGTTGACAGTCAATGACAGTGCCTTAAAGGAGAAAGCCAAAGAGAGCAGGATGATGGACAAAAAGATTAATAGCTGTCATCCGCTGCAGGAAAATATCAGAATTACCTAATTTCTTGATATAAATGTTATCAGGTTGCTGTTTTAATCACTACATGGATTTGGTCCTTCATATTCTGAATGGGCCACCCAAAAGCTGTACTGAGGAAGTACTGAGGTCTGTGAGGTGACAGTTTCTGGTGAGTGACAATGAGATGATCCGATCCAGGATAGAAGTTGCATCCTCTGATTGTCTCTACCTTGCTATGAGCAGCAGCAAATATGAATTAATCAATTAAGCATGATTTTACATTACTCTCGTTAACTATCTACCCTAATTCTGTCTCTTGCATTTGATTTCCCTTTCCTGTATCTGTCTGGGCCTAGCCCTTAAGTGTGTTGGCAGCATAATTTAGTGTTGTTTCCACTACGAGAAGCTTTTAACTGTCTCCATCTCTCATGCAGAGCTGCATCTTCCACCATCTAATTGATCTAGAGTAGATATTTATTCTCTGTGGAACAAAACATGAGGACAGAGGGAAATTGTGAGACTTGCCTTAGCTAGCACCATTGGTAGGACCATTAACAGCCCAGATTCCTTTTTGCCTTCCTTATAGAGTTTTCCCCCATTGCTGAATCTATGAAGACTGACAAGAATTCAGCAAGGTCTTTTCTTGTTATTTTTTCTTAACTCAGATCCATAAAACCAGATCGGTCCAAATTAGTCTTCCTTTTTTTTAATAGATACTTTTTTCACCAATCTTACAAATCTCTGATGTAGCCTAACTAGCCTATGATAACAGTAGCCAGCTTTGTCTTTTGGGAAATGCTGGTGATCATGGGATTTGGGATGCCTCTCCTGGCTCTTTTCCTACTTAAACATTAACAAAACCACTGCAGATGTTACACTTGTTTTCCATGTGTCTCTTAAAGCCTATTCCCAACATCCTGCTGCAGAAAGCTCTTCTTCTAAAACTTCGTAAGACCATTCTCAATGTCTCAGCTACCCCAGAGTGTTCACTGTGATCACCTATTGAAGAAATTTCTTTCTACCTTCTCCAAATCCACCTTTTTGCGACATGTTTTCATCATTCAGTATTCCCAGCTGCTTCACGTACATGGAAAACCCATTTGTAGTAATGAGATAATATTATTTACACCTGCTCAGCAACATACTGCATTTTTATATGCATTAGATGACATTTTCCCCAAAGACTGCATTTTAAATTAAAATGGAGTCTGAGAGAGTTTTTTTTTTCCTTGCCCTCTTCCCATTCCCTTCCAATTCCACTTATTGTTTGTGGCCTTTTAAAAGTTACATAGTAGTTATTTTTTAGTATCAGATCCAGGAGAGTGCTGAGATAATAGGTCAACAGCTTTTGTGTGCGCACAAGTTCGTTAAACTGAGTTTCCCAGATAAACCAGCTAGAATCAAACCATACACAGCCCATCAAATGTTTACAGAAATTTAATAAATGTTTACAGTGAAGTCTTTCACTGCAAATCATCAGTTTCCATTAAATTCAGTGGCAGTTTCCCGAAGAATAATGCTCACGTAGACCTTTTTAAATAGTAGCTGAACATCTCAGAAACATTAATGCATTCTTCCCCACAACAACCACTACTAAGTTAAGAAGTATTTTCATCCCCATTGTACAGAGCAATTCCTTCATTTGTCTAAGATCATATCAGTATCTGGATGCCAAAACAGAAACTAAACATAACTTTCTGATATCCCAGACTCCTAACGTAACCACTGGATTAGTCAGTTATTGATTTGAACCTCTTTTCAACCACTCTTTTTTAAACTGGCAAGAGTGTGTGTCTGAAATATGTCTCTATTGGACTGTAAAAAAAATAAAACCTCCAGCATGTTATGGAATAAGTGATCATACCAACAGTTTTCATCTCCCCCTTCTTTCCTTTCCCTGTGATCTACTACACATCTTCCTATCCTGAGCACGGAGAACAGGCATGGAAAAATTGTGCATATTTAGTCCTAAGCAGAAAATGGATATATTTCTGTTCCCAGCTTTGTATTTCCTGGTATATCAGCATGATTACTGACTGCTTCTGGCATCACATATGACATGACTTTGTGCTCATTTTTTTCAAATATAACACAAAAAATGACTAATCATCTTGAGCTTTTTCTTCTCCTCTCTCTCCAAACTGATAATTTCCTGTGTGGCACATCCATATATATTCACATTATAGCTTTCTTAGCCATTAAAAAAAACCCTAAACTTGTAAATTTCCTTTCTAGGATAACAAGATCTGCTTGTGCATGGAGAACACCAAATTCTTTACTGAGGTAGAAGTATATTCCAGCCACAATGTATCCCATGTCTACTAAAAAACAAACAAACATACTAGAGATTTTTCTCTTATTAAAAGCAACAGAAAACCGACGGGTTTGTCTGATTTCAATTTACTATTGAAAAGACTGTTCTGCACTTGGTCTCAGTTTCCACTAGTGCGTATGTCTTTGCCTACTTTCTCTGTTATGTATGAATCTGTTACAGCATCTACTGACAAATCTACTCATCTGCTCCAGGAAAAGACAATTCAGCAACCTCAGCAGCAGAGTGAAAACCAGGAGATACTTTTCATGGAATCATAATAGTTGGAAAAGATCTTTAAGATTGAGTCCAACCACTCACCTCACGCTGTCAAGCCCACCACTATGTGTCTTTTAAATCCCTCCAGGGATGGGGACTCCACCACCTCCTGGGGCAGCCTGGCTACCTCCATCAGTACAGCATGAGACTCTTAATCTCAGGCTCGTGGGTTCGTGCCCCACATTGGGTGCCAAAAAAACTGTGGTCATTTAGTCCTAACTGAACAATAACCAAACCACCCAGTCACTTACTCCTCCCCAGCTCAGCAGGATGGGGAAGAGAATCAAGAAAAGAGTTCTAGAACCTTCTGGGTTGAGATAAAGACAATTTAACAAAACACCACAAAGAGCAGGCAGTTACAATGATAGCTAAAGAAAAACGAGCAATGCCCACTGTAACTGCTTACCGCGCGCAGCCTGACGCTCAGCCCGACAACACCGCCGCGCTGGCCCGGCCGCTGCCCTTATATCCCGAGCGTGATGTCACGTGGGACTGAACAGCCCGGCCACGCCCCCTGCGGCAGCTGGGGAGAGTTCACTCTATCCTGCCAAATTCAGGACACCGTGACAGTGCTTAACAACCCTCTCAGTGAAATAAAGTTCTTTCTAACGTCCAATCTAAATCTCTCCCGGCGTAACTTGAGCCCATTTCCTTTTGTCCTGTCATTTATTACTGGGGAGAAGAGACTGATCCCCACCTCACTAAAACCTCCTTTCAGGCAATTTGAGAGTGTTATCATGTTTCCTCTCAGCCTCCTCTTCTCCAGATTAAACACCCCAGACCCCTCAGCCGCTTCCCATTAGACTTGTTCTCCAGACCTTTCACCAGCTTCTCTGCCCAAGAAGATCCTATCTTTTGGAGAAAACATGAGGCAATCTCTACCATTCTATGATTCCATGATTCTATTCCAGACTATACTGGAAGGCCATCTTTTTTATAAAGCTGGTTTTCTTTCAAAGCCAGGACAACAGGACCTACAGAATTTTGAATGTAAAAGGCATCTGGTCTTCTGATATCAATCACAATACTTTGGGGACCCTCAGTAGGGCACATTCCATGTGCCTGATAGAATGCAGGAAGATGTTACTGATGTTGAAATAATATTCAGCCATAAGAAATCTACTAAAAAAAATACTGTTTTCTAATCTTTTTGGTGTTACTTAAACAGATTTGGTGTTTTCCCAAAGATGTCATAGGTACTACAGAAACAAAATACATGCCATAAAAATTCAGTACAAAACAATGACACCTTTGTAATATAATGAGCGATAAAGTCCTTAATTATTGCTATTGAGCCTTGCAGCCATAATAGATTTTCTTCTGTTTTCTGCATTGCCTGCAACAGCTTCAACATTTTCCTTTGGTATTTCTTTTCTGTGTAGTGTGTAACAGAAAAAATAATTACAAAACTCTCAATCTCTACCACAAAAAAAAAAAAAAAAAAGAGAATAAAATAATTTCTGAGGTTCTATATCCAGAAACAGAGACATATAAGGAGCCTACAAATTAATTTTCAAATATTAGGTTCCCTAGGCAGAAGCCTGACTCAGAAGTAGAAGTCAAGTTGCTGAAGGGTGTTTGTGAGTGTTGAATTTAGTTTTATTTGTGGTTGAATTTGTTTACATTGCTTTTGGGCTCTTTCACTTAATGCCTCTAGGAGCTGAACTGGCACACTGTATATGTAAAAGAAATGCGATAAAAACAATTTAACACCTTTCCCCTATGTCCACATTTGTTATTTCCCACTCAGAGTAGAGAATAAATTGTTAATACATGTATTTATCTATTTATAGTGAATACATATATTTGTACATGTATTTATTATTTTTTTTAACCAAGAGAGGGTGGATTTGCTGAGCTAGAAGCAAAAATCTTGCTTCTAACGGAGGAATAATTTTCTCAGAAATAGTATTCACTGAAAAAAGTTCTGGATGCTACTATATTCAAAAGATAGCAAATATTGCCTATGTAATTTATCTGTTTCTAGTACTATAGACTCATAGAATCGTTTTGGTTGGAAAAGACTTTCAAGATCATTGAGTCCACCATGCAGCTCACACTACCAAGCTCACTACAAAACCATGTCACTCAGCACCTCATCTGCCCATCTTTTAAATATCCACATTTCTGGGCAGCCCATTCCAGTGTTTACCACCCTCTGAGTGAAGGATTTCTGCCTGATTTCCAATCTAAACTTCCCCTATCACAACGTAAGGCCATTCTTCTTCTCCTGTTACTTGTCACTTGGGAGAACAGACTGACTTCCACCTCTCTGCAATCCCCTTTGAATTAGCTGTAGAAAGTTATCATGTCTCCCTTCATCCTTCTCTTCTCCAGGCTAAACACTCCCAATTCTCACAGCCATTTCCCATCAGACTTTTTCTCCAGACCTTTCACCAGCTTTGTTGGCCATCTCTGGACATTCTCCAACACCTGTCTTTCTTGTAGTGAGGGACGCAAAACTGAACACAGTATTCGAGGTGTGGTCTCACCAGTGCTGAGTAAAGGGGCTCATCACACTCTGCAGTCATGTGTTTTATGGAAATCAAAGCTGAGACCTGCTGTGAAGTGCAAGGCCATGAAAATGGAAAGTAGAAATTCACAGATTTTGTGTTAAAAATCAAATCTTACCCTGTCTATACTTGTTACTGGTTATTATCTTTAGTAGATCAAAAGTCAGTAAAAGTTCCTCTCCTTTTTCATAAGGGCTGAATAACCATGTGATCGTAAGGTTTCACTGCCAGGCCAGAACTTGCTCTGTTTCTATAATCCCAACACATGAACACTATCAAAATTAGCTGTACAGTAGATCCTTCGTACAGATGTTTACAATGAGCTGTGCAGCATGCATGAGAATTATGAAAGATGGGTTTCCTTGTGGGTTTTTCTCATGGTTGTGTTCTCTGGTATCTAGCAGTAAGCTCCAGGTGAAGCTTTCTCCAAGATTCATACTCTCACAGCTTTCTCATACATGTATTTTTCTAGTTTGTAGTAAAACACAAAGTCATATGGCAGAACTTCCTCAGTTGAAGAGGAAGCTTTCTGAGCTATCAGGTTTCATAATACCTGTAGTAATTTCATTTTTGAGACCTCCACCATTTAACCTTTTGTCTCACCTCTCTGTAGCTGATGAATTAATAATAAAAAAAAACAATAGAAAGGATGATCAAGTAGACAGACAATTCATCTCTAAAGAGTGAATACATAAACCCTATTTCATTAGACAACCAATATAAAAATCCATTTTGCTTCACTGAAACAAAATTCATAGATCTATTCTTTTTACTACAAGACCTTAATTCACAGCCCTGCTGCTGTTATCTCTTGAGTGCTGCAGCTAAGAGCAGTTTATCACAGGCAGGCATTGCAGAGAACTGATTTGGAAACCAAGCAGAAATCTAGTCCAGAAGTATGATACATTGAACAGCCCTGAGTCAATATGTCATATGACAAATTATATGTGAGTATTTTCACAGTATGTGTATAAATGGAGAAAGTTATGGTGGTCCTTTATTTGGGACCTGAAAGGACAGAACAGTTAGTGTGAGTAGAGAAAGAAAGGGAAAATATTATGGCATAAAACACAGAATAATTTCGATTTTAAGAGACCTCTGAAGATCTGTAACCCAATCTCCAGTTCAAAGCAAAATTAGCTGCAGGTGCTCATATCCTTCTCCAATCGAGTTACGCAATCGTCCAAAGACAGAGAGTCCAGTGTGTCTGGGCAGTCTGAAAAACTGCGCAAAATTGACAGATCCCGTGTACCCATTTCCTGATTAAACCTAAGTGTCCTTATTTGGTATTCGAGATCTTTATGTTGTTATTTTCTTTCCTCACTTCTATTAGGATCTGAAATTCCTCTGTCACTGCAACCGAGGCTTCGCTGGATATCCCATCCCTGACTCATTTTGTCTTATTCACCAGCAAAAATAATGTGTAAAAATGTTATACGACTCCTTCCTTTTGAAAGCCTCTACTGTGGAATCCATGCAGGACCTTCCTCCTAAGAAGATATTCCATCTGTTAAAAACATCCTTCATAGCTGACTAGTCTTTTTAACTGACATAGGAACTATCAGGTTGTTATGCTCCGATAATGTAGCATTTCTTTATCATGGAAAGAGGTAAGGATGGTGTAAATTTGTCTAAAATACTGGGGAAAGAACAGTTCAAAGTATAACTCAGAGAGAGAACATCAGTAAGTAACAGACACTCTTGTCTTTAATTGGCCCATGTCTTCTCCTTCGATGGGATAGTGGGCTGGATCAGTTAGTCCAGGTGTATGGGGCAATTCATGTGACTTAGTACTTTCTTTAAATTATGTACGATGCATCCTTTGTTCTTAAGTTTCCATGAATCATCAAGAAGTACTTTTTATTATATTAGCTGGGTACAAAAGATTTCAATAAAAATTCTGTCATTTCTATTAGCACCTGGCATTAAGCCAGTGAATCACAGTACCACCATGTCTCAGGAAACAGGGACATAGGAACTTGCTGTCTCAAACTGGGGCTGAAGATGTATCTTATGGCTTAGTAAAATACCCAGTAGACCGGGAAATGCTCTTGCCTGTTTATATTGGTAATGATTACTCACAACACAATTAATGTTTTATGTTTTGTTATCCCTAGTAATATCTATAGCACCATATTGATTGTTTCTATTTCAAACAATAGAAACAGTTAGCTGAGGCCAGCTCATGTGAGCTCAAAGGAAACCAGCTGTTAAGCTCCACTGATCTGAACCCATAGTGCTGACAGTCAATCTTACTCAAACTGTCAGCTAAAATCACCATACCATGGTAGTTGCTGTACAACCCTTTACTCAGCAAGAGTATACTTTAAAGCTTTTGTCCTCACAGAATTAACAGATACATTTTAGATTATATGAACTTCAGCACACAAGATTGGTCTAGAAGGCAGAAGAATAAGTATATTTACACAGTAAAGCCAGAGGCTGAAGAAACCAAACCAGTCTGCATAAAAGCATATTAATAGGCTAAGTCTGTGCATCTGATTATTCTAGAGTACATGTTTCTACTTCAAGGAAGATCTTAAAGGATTTATTAAGTCACTGATAGTTATTGCACTGTATTTTCTGAGAAGGTAAGAGTCTGTTCCTCTGTGGCTGAGGAAAATCTAAATGAGGAACAGAGAAGCTGTGAAGGAACTGTAACAAAACATTCAGTGGCTTAAGTTTGCTTGTTAATTTATTTTGTAATGAAAGCTTCCTTAATACACAAAGTTGATCGTATCTATTACTTTTTTAGAACACGCAGTGTCCAGATGAGTTAGGAGAGCTGCTCACCCAAACTTGTAATCTTGTAAAGAACATATAATCATCCTGCCTATTGCATGTGGCTGAACGTACCTTTTTTGTAGCTGGTTATGTCATTTTGGTACTGCATTCCCAGCACACTGCTTCAGTTTAGCCAAGTGATAATATTGCAATCGTCTCATGAGAATAACTTTCACAAAAGAGACAAGTACCTTTGGTGCTACCTCCTTCCACATGGTGTGAGGACATTGAGAAAGTATCAGTGGTAGAAAAGAAGCTATAAAATAATATGCTTCTCTGGCTCATTTCTTATAGTCTCACAAGTCTACATGCAATCAAGTATGTAATAATGTATAACTTGCCATGTGTGAACCTAAAAACTTCCAGAAATTGTACGAGAATAAATAAATTTAAGCAGTGCACAGAAGATGGGGTGTGAGAGCTGGTAAGAACATGAAATAAGAAAGGGAAATCACTTAGGGTCTCCTCAGGGTTACTTTCATATAAAATTAAAATCTGACCTTTGCTGAAAGATAAAGTCTTAAGAAATCAGACTGCCAAATCAAGTGCCTTTGAGCAAGAACTGGGGGAGCCAGTGTTACTATGCTGAGCCTACATCAGTCTGCTTCCAAGGAAATTGTGACTTCTCTTTTATCACCTCTTAGTTGCATACTAAAGCTGCAGACCATCTCTCTTTCTGGCAGCACAGAGAAATTATTATCTGCATGCTCTTGCAGAAAAATAAAGCCCTTTGAAGTGCAGGATATATCACCTTTCTTTGTGTTTCTATAAACCATCCAAATGAAGATACTGCTTAATAAATTGAATGATGGATACTGGGGTACCAAAGCAGCTAGCAGTGTGGTAGTCTGGTATATCGCCCCAACAAGTCCACAACAGTATGTAAATGACATGTCTGTTTCCATGAGGATTGGTTTCAATCCTGTACTTCGGAAAACCTCCAAGATATTCTAGCATCTCAACTTTTCTTAAAAGTTAATAAAACTGGGAAGAGTGTGCAGGAAATAATTTCAGAGATGAATGAGAAATCTTGCAGGCAGATAGTCAATGAAAACAGTCTATTTACTTTGTGAAATTTATGATGAAGAGATACTTTGCTTACCTTTGTAAGAAGAAAATATCAAATAACAAAATGCTCTTTGTTCTGGGGGAGAACAACTGATAGCTTAAAACATATTCAGTGAGACTCCAAACCCCACTATTTTACATGATAGTGGGAGTATTCTGAAAGAACAAAGAGATTTTTCCATTTCTAGGTTATTTCAGTAGCATTGCTGCTCCTGCCAAAGACTGGCTTTAACCATCACAAGTTCTAGTAGCACAGGTGAAATATATTAAGACTGTGGTCATACTAGAAGAGCTAACAGTCTCTCCTGGCTTCAGAGTCTATCAACCTAATAATTAGCAGCTAATTAGCAGCTGGTAGCAATAATAGACTATTATCTTGTAGCAAGTCAGCCAGTAGAAAAACACTTAATATGTTGACGCATTATATGATTGAGTAATACTCATTTTAACAGTTTTGTTTCTGCTATTTAGAATTAAGTGACTCAATTCCTCTGAGATGTACAGATGAATAAACAGATTTAACCACATAGTAGATTTATCCTAATCTTAGAGGACTTCCCTGTCCCTATTTTGTCCACAAGTTATAACAGAGACATGAAGGGAAAAAAGTCATACATAACCTTTCCATTAGAAACTGGGTTCTTTTTTTTTATAAATGAAACGAAAATTTCACTTTGTTACTTTAATAAGAGGATATGGGCCATTCAAACTCTACATTTGAGCAAACCTTTCCATGGTGCCATGTTGGTTTTTTTTCTAACCTGAGTTTATTTTAACGTAAAAAACTAGGTTAGTGTTGAGTTTTCAAGCTTTCTTTGGAAATATTAGTAAAACTACATTTTTTTTCACATTTTCTCAACATTTTTTGAGAGGAGAACACCATATCGTTCACCCACCTCTGATAACACTTTCATTCTGTTTGCTTTCCTCAATTAAAGTTAACTTCTGGATATGTCCTGTCAATTGTCATCTTTGAAATCTAGGAACAGAGCCAGGAAAAGAAATCTTATCTTAGGTTACTCCCAAAATCTACCTCCTATACTCCTTCATTTCTCAAAAGGAAGATAGAAAAGGAAGATAGATAGAAACATGCTGAAAATCTGTGATATGTTATGCCCTGGACAATGAAACAGATGAATATTATCCTTATGACAGCAGCCTCTCTGTGAATATCTACATTAACAATCACTTTTCTAGTCTACAGAGAGGAGCATTAATACATTTTATGTATGTATTACATAATTTGTATACATAATTGTACACACAATACCTCTGATTTTTGTGTATGGACCAAGCCAGATAGGTTGATGCAGTTTCCTATCTATTCTGTACCCTAACCTTTCTCTGTATGAAAAGGGAAAGAATGAAGAGATAAGAAAGAGAAGTAATTTGTGCTGGGTCCTGGCCATGTTGTTTTCTTATAGATATTACAGACTAAGCACTTTTGCAACCCTCCTGTTAATGTGAAAGAGAAGGGTAAAAAACAAAAACACAAAACCAAAACGAAAAAATCAATAAGGTGACAGAAAGACTTATAAAGGGATTTTTTCAGGAAAAGTCTTGAGCAAAAGAAGGTTGCTACAGGTCATACAAGGTCTCTGACCTGGAACAATAGTAGAGTAGTGACAAGGCAGTAAGAAAAACTCTTTGATGTAAAGTGCCCCTGATCTCTAATATTAGTTACCTGGAAGATGTGGTAGAAGTCTATTGTTTTGTCCCATACAGTGTTAAATACTTCAGACAATACAAAGAAATAAGCAGAGAGTTATTTTTCATTGAGTGACTATTTTGCAGCAATAACGTGCTTTCCCTCAGAGTATTTTGTCTTTGACTTGAAATTTGCAAGTTCAAGGAGGCTCCATTATCTCTGTGGTTAGACGAAAAAGGTTTGGACATTCTGGCAATTTCTTGGCTGCTTGCACAGTTTCCTCAATTCTTTCCATGTTCATTAGCAAAGAGACTAGGTAATTGCTTTAGTCATGTGATCAGTCTGTCAGGTTTTTTACTGGATTTTTCTGATAGACGTATCCATAATGACGACTTCGACGGCTTCTTTGTTGTCTGTGAAGAAAAAAATCCCCACAATGCATTATCTTTCATTAATCCACACTCTCTTCAAATTTGAAAGTACCATTCTAATTAAAGACTCTGAGCAGTCCTGTTTGTCTCCATATTAAGGCTTCTACCAAGCTTGATGTTTTGCATTTTATTATTAAAGAGTAAAGGTGAGACATGGGTTGGGGGGGGAGGGGGGCGGGGAGAGTAGGCTGGAAAGAGCTGGTTTATTTCTCTTGGATAAAGTCTAGATAAAGGAAAATAGACTATTTCAAAAAACAAAAGAAGTGGAAGAAATTAAGAGACAGATGAAAAAGTAAACATAAAGTGACATGAAAGGGGAAAAATATTATTATTGCATGTCAGTTTCAGTCTGTGTAGCTACCGTCGCTGGTGTGCTTTAAGGAAGATGAAAGCCAGATTTCCAACTTTGGCTAAGAAAGATCATCTTTCACTATTTTTAATACCAAAAGAGTTCAATTTCAATTTTTCTGAAAAATGTATGAGGGGAATACAAAGAATTAAATTCTGAAAAAAAAAAAAATCACACATTACAGCTTCACAAAATTAATTGCTGCACAGCATAAAAATGTTAGGCTAGAATATCCAGTAGATAGACTGGAGAGATATCAAATTTGTGAACACAATTACTCCAGGGTGAAAATGTCAGAGCCTATTGTACTAAAATAAAAAATCCATTGGTTATGGCAAATAATCACCAATTGAATCAGAAATATTCCGTCTATTATCCTACTGCATAAACATCACATTCATTCTGTCATTCAAATGTATAATCACTGCCCTTGTTTACATAGCATGTGTTGGGAAGGATGTGCTTTTTTTTGGCCAAAATATAAAGTACTACAGGCTTATTAAATCCTAGCTATAAACTCTTTCTTGAGGAATAAAAACAAGCTGCTTTGAAAGGCTGAAATGGCTGTTGGCTCACCCTAGGTGATTTATAGGGATCAAGGGAACATGCACAGAATATGGTATTGCAGAGAGAGCAGCACCTGCTTCTGCAGCTGAGCCAAGGTTGAGTGGATGGAAGCTGTAGATCATACCATAGTGAGGACTGGGCAAGACGAGGCAGAGTTTCCTGATTCCTCAGGAAATTTCAGGGTACATTCAGTGGTGAGCTTTCCCTGAGCAACTGGCTTGCCACCTATTCATGAGTCACTCTTTCTCTGAAAGTCTGAACAGCCATTTCTATTTGTGCAAGACTTCATTCATCCTAGCAAATGATTCATTTTGATTATTTACTGTTACAGCAGTGGCTGATGGTTGGGAACTGAGAAGGCTGCTATTTCAAACAAGGCAACATAAACTCATCCAATGAGAGAGACAGGTCTATACTATTTCTGCCTCTTTCCCACTAGCCAAGACACCATATGCATTGGGTAGCATAACAGGGAATAGGCTATTTTCTGTCTTTCAATCATATTATGACTTCCTCTGGCTCTGAATCACTCCCCTTCTTGTAATACAAAAGGTAGGAATGGAAATAGAGAAGTGCCATTCCCAAGGTTAAACTATAAATCCATGCAGACTTTAGAATAGCAAGTAGTCTCCAGTCTGTTGGTTTGTGCTCACAAAGCAAGATTGTGCAGGACATTTATATTTTCCATTCATCATGAGCTTCATAGAATATTCAATTTCCTACCCAAGCAGTGTTGTATATCATAATGAAGAGGCCTCCTGTGGTTACTGTCAATTTTGTCAAGCACCAACAGCTGTCTAAGCACACATGGATTACCATGATTGAGTAATCCCTGTTAGGAGTGTGGTGGATGCTGTGTCTCTGGCATTGAGCTACAAACATCCTCTTTTTTGTTCCCACTTTATGTTTTTTCTGTAGATTTTGCAATCAAAAACTTGAAATATAGAGCATGGTAAAGAAAATCACTTAACCAATTATCTTACATTTGAAAGTCTCATCATTATGCACAGCATAAATATAAATTGTTAATGTAATTTAATATTCAACTGGTTTGGTCTTAAGTATATCTTTGATCATAGAAACTTATGCATATGAACATTGGCATTAAAATAAATAATCTAGTGCTATTCATAAGGTATATAAAGTAGAGATAACTACATCAAGGAGTTCTGGTAAAGCCATATTTCCTCATGGTTACAGCTGGAGAATGGGAGGTGACACAGCTCCACTCTCAGTTCTGGTCTGTCATTTATCTGCACTGCTTGCTCTAAGACCTGCTGCCCTTATTTCTAAGAGGGGATAATAATGGCAGTGGATCGGGAGGCTTAATGAATCTACAAGTCCTTCCAAGCCTTTTGTTTGAGACAGACCACAGAAATTCAATGTATTATTACAAAATCCCCTAGCACCTGCTCCACTGGGGAGATGATCTGAAAAGCTTTTTCCTTCCTCCCTTCCCCCCAAGACTGCTGTAGAGTAACTGACTGAACAAGATCCTTCAAAAGGTGGAGTCAGCAGGTGAAAGAACTAGAGAAGGCCTTTGCAGTCAGTATGAAGAAAGAAAAGTGCCCTACTAGCTCGGCAGCCTTTGCTGCCTCTTCAAAGAGTCATCTCAAGAGTTGTCTCAGGCACACAGATAGGTCTCCCATCTACCTGACTCGTGCAGTATCAGGAGAGTAGAACAAAAACATGAGCCAGGGCCTTTGGAACAGACAAATAGGAACAATAAGTTGGGACTGGAGACTGGCAGGGAAGGCAGAGGTATTACAAAAAGATTTGTAACATTGTCAGCCCACGCTCTTTTTCTCTCCTAACGGGGTATCAGAGAACACAAAGAGGCAACCCCTTCTCCTAGAATTGATGGGCAGTCTGCCTTGAGCCTTTCAGTATGACCGAGGATGCCTGACTCACTGTTTCTTTCCAGTGAGTTGATTACGATGAATTGATTGTGCACTTTTCACTAAACAGAGCACACTGATAATATTCTGAGGAAACATTTGCCTAGCAATACATAGGCCTCTCCCCTACAGAAACAGAGAGGAAAATGAGTCTTTTGCCCCTGAATACAAGAAGCAACTAATTTCCTATTGAGTGATGATGTCAGTCAGGTCACTGCTCTAGGGTATCTCTCTCTAAAGTTTTAAAGCACGTTTTACGCTTAAGAGTTGGCTTATTGTGTATATCCTACCTATTTACCCCACTTAGGTATGTACAGCTTTATTAATAGATTCTGTGGGTCAGATACCACTTAAATATGTATAAAACTTGTCTAATTCATATGAAAACAGTGACAATAAAGTAGTCATTTTATAGCAAATTAGCTGCAATTAGAATCACAGCTTTTCTGATAGTTTGTTCTCTGAAGGATAGTTAAAACTTTGTGATTAGAGATAAACATAATCTACCAATAAAGTTTCCCCCCGAGAAGGCTTAAACTTTGAACCCCACAGGAATCTAACGGTCTCCAACAGAGCACAGTACTGCTGTCTAAAAGTAGACAGATCTTTAGCTGAAACTGCAGGTGACATTTTAGACTGATAGAGGACTTGTACTTCTATGTGCCTAGGGCCCTGGGAGTAGCAGGGATCTTTACTGATCACTAAGGCAAAGGGACTTTCATTTTGCTCCCCTCACCTCCACCAGCAGAGTTGTTTCTAATGATAGGCTACAGTCCCAAGCTAAGGCTTTCAGAAGTCTCTTTGGCTCAGATTCACAAAGGAATTCAGATTTCACAGTCCTGAGCTACCTTTTGCCACTTACTGTGAATTGCTCTGGGCTGTCCATCATATAAATAATGGCCTGATTAAACCCTTCACATATGGGAGTTGTCACACATTCAGCAAAAGGCTGTGGGTTTCCTTTGATAGTTTCGAAAGCAGAAACCAGAGTTGTTCTGTGTGTGGAAACCCTCTTTATTGAAAATATTCCTCACCACCCCCTCATCCACATCCAGGTGACAAAAAATTGTCCAGTACAAGGTAACTGAATCTGTACACAATGTGGGGGAGCGTGGAGGGAGGTGGGCAGTGAATATAGCTCACCTTAACTTTGTTCCTGGTAGCTACACTGTGGAGGATGGGGACTGGATATGTAGACTACAAAATGGGTGCAAAACTGGATGGACTGTTCAAATAATACAACAGTTTGAAATCTAAATGATGCCCAGCTAAGAGTGGTGGTGTTCCTTATGTGTCATGGGCCAATACCATTTAACATCTGCCATCATGACCTTCTTGAATGAATCCTCAGCAAAGTCACAGATGGAACAGAGAGAGATATTATTAGCCTAGAGGGCAGGGATGCTGTTCAAAGAGACCTTGACAAGCTGGAAAAGTAGGCCAGCACAAATTTCAGGAAGTTTAAAAACTTCCAGTGCAAAATCCTGTCCCCAGGAGAGAATAACTTCATGCAACAGTGCAAGCAGGAGCAGTTCTGCAGGAAAGGACACATAGACGCTGGTAAACAAATTGCACGTGTGTCAGCAAGGCATCCTTATAGCATGAAGTCTGAGTATTGGTCTGTGTTAGAGAGCATAACTAGTAGGTCCAAGGAATTAATTATTCCTACTACTTGGCATTTGGTTACAGTGGCCTCTGGAGTGGTATCTGGTTTTGGACCACTCATGTAAGTGAGATACTAACATACCAATGCAAGTCCAGGAGAGAGACGTAGACCTTTTAAATCTGCACAAGTAAAGGCTAAGAGGAGAATTAACTGTTGCTTTCAACAAGAACTGGACAGTCATTCAGAATAAAAAGCAGCCAAACTTCAGAATGTAGAGAAATAATAAGAGACAGTAGCCATGAGCTCCAGCAATGAGAATTTCACTTATCAGGACAGGCAAAGAAACTCCACCATGGCAGTAGCCCTGGACTAAACTGCCTGAGAGGCTCTGGATTATCCTTCCATGTGGATTTTTGGAACTTAGATAAACAAGATACTTAGCAAGATTTTTAACTTTTAGCCCTGCTTTGAGTAGGAGTTTGGAACAGAGACCTCCAAAGATCTCTTCCAAGTTGAATTATTTAGCATTAGAGAAAAGGGTTGACATATTTCCCCTTTTTCATCCTGCTTTTTATCTCAAGGAATTCAAAGCTTGCAAGGTAAAAAGCTACCATTAGCAGAGACAACTCCAAGACTTAATTGGATAGCAAGAACACAAGCTTCATTTCTAAATCAAAAGATAATTAAAGTAGGCAACTACTCACCTCTATAAATGTAGAAAGAGGACATGGAATGAGAAGTTATTTACTCATGTGATAGTATCTTGCTCAATCTAGCATGAAGACTTTTTTTCCCCATGTACAGAATATTAAAAATTATGTGTCAGTATACATGGGTTCTTGCTGAGCTTTACACTTACTACTTCACACAAGTTGTTATAAAATCCCCACTGCTACAAGGCAGGGCTTCTAGTGCTTGAGAATAATGTTTCCTTTCTGTGACTTAAGCAGCATTGATTTTGAACACAATATTCTACTTCAAAGTAGCTCCATTATTTCAGCATTATTGTATTGGTATGAAAATCTTTTCTTCTCAGAAGATGAAATAGTTTGACAACATAGGGTTACCACAAGGTATGAAGTCTTACCTCCTTAAAGGCAGGCATCTATTGTAACAAAATTGAAAGTGAAAATCCCCTGTAGGCTGCCCTAAAAGAAAAGCCTAATGTGAGAGTAACCAACTCACAGTTCACTAAAAAGGGAACCTTGACAACTGGTCTATATTCCATACTTAAGATTCAGGTAGCTACACAGAAGAGTTGCAAAGATAAATTTCACTGTAATTGTAGTGAAATGGTTTATGAAAAAGTGAGGAAACCTACCAAACTGTTGTTCCCAAACAAGCAGTGGGAAGCTCTTGTCTTCTCTATATAGTGCTAAAATTAAACATGATTGAGCTGACTTCTTCTTCATTTACCCTTGATTACACCATTGATTTGATGTTGGTTCCCAGTGAAGCTTTATAATGAACTTGAGTATTTATCACCAGAATTGAGTGAAATTAGTTCAATAGCTTTGTTCTAAATCTGGTTCATAACATGCAGGTTCTCTTCATTGTAATTTACATTATTTGCATTATTGGCTGTTCTCCCAACAAAACTGTATTAGGCTGAGAATTGCAAGTCAAGCATATATTTGTTTTAGTATCACTTGGGCAATTATTCATTGCAAGGAAGGATTTACTTTCTCAGTTTAGATAGAACTATGGTTTAAAGACCCTTTAAAAAAAAATCTATTTCAAATTGAACTGCTAAATTTACTACTAGGCAGAACTTCAGAGCCAGAAGATTAGGGGTTGATTCATGAATGTAAGCCAAAAATGGATGCCCTTATATTGAGCCTGACAAATGTATTGATGCTTGTTAACATCATATAAATCTTAGTTAATAGGTTTTCTAATTCTCATTTCTCTCTCTCTTTTTTTTTTTTTATCCTCCATTGTAATCTGAAGCCACCACCTGTAAGAAGACTGCAAAGACAGGTATATCTAGGAGCTGAGAAATTGCTATAAACCCAACTGTTCTTTCAATCACTTTATATGGCCTCAGTTTTCATCTGGAGTCAATAAATGAGTTTCCAGTAGAGATAAGCACCTTCTAGTAAAATTCATAAAGCCCTTTCACCTTTGCTACAGTAGAGCAGGAAAGTCTGTTTCCTCACTGCTACAAGTTTTAAAGACTTAATTATTTCCTATGATTTAAGATTCAAAGAACATATTCTGAGGGATGTGAGAGGACTAAGGAACTCTGTGTATAGTTGTCACCTGCTCCCACATTATGCCTAACTGTGGCTTCCAGCTATCTAGAATGATTAGTAAGAGTTCCATCCTACATCCAGGACTTGATTTGGAAAGCTGCCTGAAGCTCTGCCCTGAAAAAACATTAAAGATTATAATTAACTAAATCAGTAATCCTAACATCTCTGTTTGTTTATCTTTTATTCCCCCCCGCACTCTTCTTTCTATGTAAACACAATATTACTTAATCGGGAACTAGTTTACCTTGATTTTCTTTTTATAACAGATCAGTGTTACTGAACAAAGTAGAGGTAACAGATGAGTATACTAATTGGAGATGTCAGGGCATTGGGGATTTCATTAATAACTGAGAAATGGACTGAGAAATGTGAAACACTTCCTTTCACCTCATCTTGCTTCCTATTTGTGGAAAATGAAAATCTGGTTAATCCCCTTTGTATTTTAGCAGAGCTTAAAAGTTAGTAACAAAGGTTATGTCTTGTTAGAGCAAGTAACATGGAGACTGAGTTTATTTTGTCAATCAAAATATTAGAGTAAAACCAAAAATAATATGTGAGAATGCTAAAACTGAATTTTACTCAACCAAAAATAACCAAAATCTCTCCAGAGAAGAAATTGGTAGACAAGCTATCTGCACAAGAGTTTATTTTAATGCTTTACAAACCTTTCAAAAGTCTCTTAGCCCTTCACATAACAGAGGAATGGAGAAAGCAATACAACTCTGCTGAAGCAATGAACTGGGAGGCAGGAATTTTGGGATAATCTGTGAGTTCCACTGATGTCTAACGGTCAACAAAACACTATTCTGTTTTTAAACCACTACTCTTCCCATTTAAATAATAAACCATTAATCCCCCACTTTCATTTTAATAAAATGTTTTGGTATTTGAAGAGAAATAACACTGCACAGGCCGGATTCTGCAAACCTTCAGTGTATAAATCAGATTCTCTACAATGTGTACTTTATTGGAAAAAATCTGATTCAGTGAAACTGATTGCTTTTGTTCAAATATATCTATTGGACAAAAGTTTTTTCAAGTCAGATGGAATTTCAGACAAGTAAGCACTAAAAAAATTTCCTTCACTTTTTTTCACTGCCAGAGCTGCTCCTCTTCATTTAGAGGCTGACTTAGAAAGCAGCTGGCTGAGACAATCAGGTGGGCACACAGAATAAAGTTTTCACTTGAACAAGGACAAAAAGGGATGAGGTCCTTCATCTCCCCATTGCCAGATGTGCATATTAACCTGACTGTCTGGCATCGTTTGCTCTCACAGTGTTTCTAGCCTTGGACAGGAGATGAGGTCTCCCTAACCTTTATTTCAGCTGCACAGTGAAAGGTGTACTTCTGGAATGAGTGCTCTCTGAAGGATCTGCTATCCTTAGGAATGCGATATGTATTGCTACTCTGGTATGTCTATTTAGTTCTCAGAAGAAACAGTAACCTTTTTTAGGCAGCATAAGTACTCAAAGAATGTCTGTAAAGACAGATATTTTTTGTGAAATCTAGAATGGAGCTTCTCTAAAGTTATCAGTTTCATTTAGATGGCTCTGGATAACATTTCATTATCATTGATGTTTCTGTAGCATCAGTATCATAGAATCATAGAATGGTAGGGTTGGAAGGGACTTTTAGAGATCTTCTAATCCAACCTCTCTGCAGAAGCAGGTTCACCTAGATCAGCTCACATAGGAACATGTCCAGGTAGGTCTTGAAGACCTCGAAGGAAGGAGACTCCACAACCCTTCTGGGCAGCCTGTGTCACTGCTCAGTCAACCACACAGTAGAATAGTTTTTTCTTATATTTAAATGGAACTTCTTGTGTTCCAGCTTCATCCCATTACCCCTTGTCCTGTTGCTAGCTACTGTAGAAAAAAGGGATGCCCCAACCTCCTGACACCCACCCTCTAGATATTTGTAAATGTTAATAAGATCTCCCCTCAGTCTCCTCTTCTCTAAACAGCCCCAGTTCCCACAACCTTTCCTCGTATGAAAAATGTTCCAGTCCTCAATATATAAGCCAAGACTACTAACTGGAAATTAGGGTTTTTTTTCATAAAGGTCTGTCGAGTTTAGAGGAAGTTTAGTAACTAGAAATCAATATTCTGGTGTTCTGGTTTTATATCTCTATTTGAAATATCTGGTTGGATTCTCTTTTAATGCAGCACAATGTTACAAAGAACTCAGTTGTAGTGACTCCACCAGCAGATAAAGTTGCTTCCAACTGCAGGATAAAATTATATCTGTCATCAGAAATTGACCATTCAAAAAATCATGATCCTTCCTAAGAGTAATGTTGTTCACTTTTTAAGTATCAGTCTTCTCTCCCAGAGCACTGTTAAATCTCTTCCTCAGTTACAAACTCTCTTTTTCTGCTGCAACATAACAGATTTTGTACTAGAACTTTGCAGAGATTGCCCTCACAGCATTTCATTTTTTTTCAAAGGAAGAGTTCAGAGATTAACTAATCAATTATTTTCTGCCATGATATAATAAATATTTTATGAAGGAAATGTTTTCAAACTGAAAGCAGATTTCTCTGGGGAAAAAAATGTGAGTTTCTAACTTGAGATTTTCAGTGAAAAGAAGGAAATTGTAATAATTAATTTTTCTCCTTTCAAAAACAAAAAACACCTTATAGTTTAAAAAATAGATTTTTTTTAAACCACACCTGTTTGCTGTCTCATAAACAAAGTTTTTCCACTGATCTTTTTTTTACCAAAATAATTAAACCGTGGTGTTAAAATTCCATGGGATCTAAAGTGGTACTGTGGAATCCTGTCACCAGTGAATAATGTTGCTTATAGTGATTTTTTTTTGCTAGTCTTTTTTCTTACTTACAGTTCCAACTTTCACACCTAGTTAATAATGACCATATTAAGATTTATGGGAAAGATTAATAGTTATTTTGGTGATTCTTCCTCTAGAATATTTTTTCTCCTAATAACAACCGAAACGTGTAAAATAACTAACTGAGATAAAGGGGAAAAAAAGAGACCAAGACACCATTGAACATTTTAGCATTATGTTATGGAACATATCAGAAAATAACCCGTAATTATGGAAAGTCAAGTATAAGCAAAGCCATAAAGATAACTTCTTTCTTTTCACATGCAGTCAGGGTAAGAAGAATAAAAGAAAAAGCAAACAAAAAACAACCTAAAACCACGTGAGCTGGAAAATACATCAATATTGAAATTCAACAAATCTAAAATGTATAAGACACATGAGTAAAACTTTTGGGGAGTATAAACAAAGCTATAATTTTTTTCCACATTGAATAAAAGTATGTAAGAAAAAGTACATCAAAGAAGGAAACTAGTTCTGATGCATCGTGAGTCCATGAGTTCCTTCTACATATTCCTTTGTCACCAATTCAGACTTCTTTAGTATTTAAATAATACATTCTGGTTTCAGATTAAAATCATGACACAAAGGAAAAGCATCACTATAAGCTACAAAATCAATAATTTCTAATACAGATGAGGGAATCATTTTGTCATGCAGCCCTCTACATCTACCATTTTCAGGGTTAATGCTTATAAGCACCATCATTTCAAATTCACTCAGGCTAAATATGGGATTTTGATACGAAAATGCATCCCTCCCCAATGTAGGATTTATCTGCATAGTTTCAAGTATTAAAGCACTCAATTCTTTGTCTCTTATGATGCGTATATAAACCACCAAAAAGGAGAGAAACTCTCTACTTTCTCACTTTGGAAATAACTTCATCTTAACTGTGAACTTTTATTGTCTTCCTGTCAGAAGAGTGTTTCTGGAAAGAAGATAGTCCCAGTCATATCTTCACAAAGGACATTGTCAGCTGGAAAATGTGGTTGGTTTTTGTTGCTTTAATTCCGTTTTAAATACTTCAGACTTTCCAAATCTCGCAGCAGATGCAGTTAGAAGTTTCTGTCTGTCAGCCCTCTGTTCCCTGATGATGTAGATGCCTGTGAGCATGCTGCTTAAACATATGCAACTAATTAAACCATAGTAAGGAATAGTTAAAGGACTGATTTACCTCCAGATTCAGTTAAGTGGCAACCTCATGCACACCCAGAGCAGCAGACCCACTGTCTCCCACTGTCTCCCACTGTCCTAGTCTTGCCAGTCAACCCGGTGAGGCCCGACTTCCCATCTCCTCAGTAACAGATTTTCTCCTAGAAGCTATGAAAGGGAAGGAAGGAAGGAAGGAAGGAAGGAAGGAAGGAAGGAAATAGAACTCTTTCAACAGGATATGAATTCATGATTGCCCAGTCTTTGTTCTTTCTCATAATGAAGGTATTTTTTTCCAATGATCTGGCATTACTTGCTGTTAAAAAGCAGATTCAGTGACTAGAGAGCCAACAGCTTTGTCTAATTTGGTATCCAGTATGAATTTTTCAAACATTATCTCATATAATCTCAGTTTTTGTTTCCTTGTGTTTTGAGTGGGGGAGAGCAGCAACTGCAAATGATCCATAGTGCTGTGCTTTCACAAATCATGTTTGGTGAGAAAACTGTTTCTGAAAATGAGTGAAACCATTATCATATCATGCACGCTGTAGAACTGCATCTGCCTTTTTGCCCCAGACATTGGTTGTTTACAGTCAATGTTTCATCTGAACAATGTGGTGAACAAAACCTGAAAAGAAGCAGTACTCTGGGTCTTTCAAAGGTGAATGCTTCTGGCCAAAGTACTTTTAAAATCTGAGGCATTAGAATAAAACCACAATTTCAGGAAATGTAATATATGTTAAGGGCTTCATTAAGTGTCTCTTGAAAGAATAAACTCAGCACTTCATCTTTACTATAGAACTGTGCTTACATGTATACTTTTAGTGGACACATCCTGCAACATCCTACATGATCTAATTATTTGGGATGGAGTCGTATACGTGCTAAAAATCATGTCAATGATTAAGCATTGCACTGATATGTCAAATATTAGCAACATATTTTAAAGGACTTAAAACACTAGAAGTACTGCAAGGTGATTAGTAGATCAGTTTGCAAAATGATTTAGGAAAATACCTCAAAGAATTTCTTAATTGAGGGAAGATACTTCCTTAACTGCTTTATTCAACCAGATCTTCTACAGAAGTACTTGCCTGTCTCAAAGTGCATTAGATATAACACAGAGTTAATTGAATTATTTGTAGGCTTCACATTAAGTTTGTGCTAAAGTACAGTGCTGAATCAGGGATTTAATGAGCAAACAGTTAAACAAAGGAATCACATGCATGACCTGAGCCAGGAAGCAGGAGGCAAGATTCTAGAGCTTTTTTTCACAGCTCTGCCTTTGGGAAAGTGAGATTAATCTTTATAGTTGTAATAGATTTTGAGCTTTCCTTATATACGTTTGCACCTCAGGCATCCCAGATATAATTAGAAATAGTAATCAACTGTCACCCTCATGCACGTTGTACTTAGCAATTGTGAGATTTAGTTAATTCGAACATTTCATGTGCTTTAGGATCCTTGGACAATGAAGGTCATGTAGCTACTTAGATAGATGTTTATAAAAATGTAGGCTATTATTATTCAAATGTACTTGAACTCTTAAGTATTATCAGTCAGTTATAGAGATATGAGGAAGAGTGAGGCTGCGGTAATCACTTCAGCTGATAATGTGGCCACCAGTTCTTAGAGAAGGTGGATTCAACCTTTCCACTATCAAAAGTTAGGACGAATTATGCTGATGGGAATGGAGATAAGACAGCTGAGTTGCTTGTGGTAAGACCTGGACATAGATTCTTTGCTGCCAAAGTTCTTCCTAACTTTTGGAATATACATAAGGCTTGTCTTTTCTGTTATATCTAAAACATGCAGGACAACATCCTCACCTTTAGCACAGTAGGATACTGTGGAAGAACCTCTGTCTCACATTTATGTGGCCATTTATATTGAGGCTTCTTAAGAATTTCAGTCAAATGTGGTTAATATTAACCAATATATTCTGTAATGTCAGTGAGGGGAGAGATGAGAACAGACAGACATTCAGTAGAAAGACCTCCTTTCCCTCAAAGCAAGCACCGAAAGAAATCTATTACCTTTCTGTTCTTTATCTATCAGTGTTTCAAATCTCATTGTACTTTGAGTGACTATTTAGCTTTCAAAAAAAATGTCATATGACCTTGGTTTAGTTCCAAATTTCTGATTTTTTGTTAAAACCAACAGCAACAAGGACCAAAAAGCTATGAAGAGACTTGCAGGGGGATAGAAACATTTTTAACATTTGCTTTCCCAGCTAGTAAGCAACACTAGCTGCAAAGTCAAATAGCAGAATAGCTCAGCAGAAGAAAAAATTAAACAGTCGGCATCATTTTATGCTTTAGGACTAATATCTGTAATGATAATCAAAGGTGTATAGGTGTTCATATGGATTCAGTCTTAATTTTGGTGAAAAAGGCAAGGATTGCAAGATGCAAAACAGGTGAAGGAATCAAATATTGATGGGCAGGCAGCAGCAAATCCAATTCTTTGAGTTTTTTCCTATTTTTTGCAACTGTGAGCCTTGTTCCAATAAAGGCTTATGCATATTAGTAGTCTACTTAAGCTCATCAATTTCTAGATTTTAGGATTGGAACAGCCCATTATTATCATCCAATGTGACCTGTAGAGCACAATCCAGAGTACTGCAGCCGATAATTTCTGCAGTTCAGTAAGCTGCTTATTGACTTGATCCTTCAAAATGCTGAGCTTTCTAGCCACAGTCAAGCCAAGCATTTGAAAGTGATCCACTTTAAGAAGGAGACAAGATGACTACTCACAGCTTGAAATTACTGAGAAACATGTCTTGCTCGAATGGAGTCCAAGGTAGTTTGTTAATAAAGGACTCAATCTTTCATGCAGTAAGGTGATTTAGGCCTGCAGTGCGGGACCCATAACCAAGGCAGTTGAAGGTGCATGCATATTCACTCAGTTTACACAGCCAGGATCGATTACAGGGCTGTTCAGAACACAAACTCAAAACCTGTCATTCGAATGTTATTTTGTTGCAATCAAACCAGGTTTTGAAAATGAGTCAATCAATGCCACTTGACCAAAAATGTTCCAAAGACCTGGAGAAAATACCTTGGATAATTCCAAAGACCTTGAAGTTCACCCAAACCTCAACCTTCTTTCTTTGGAAAGGGATAGTTTAACAAAATTCCATTTTATTAAAGCTCTGAATGTAATTCTAATGCAGAAATAAAATAATGGTGAAATCTCTCAAGTCATTTTAGAAGGAAATCACCAGACTTCTGAGAAAGCAAATTCTTTGTTTTCTTTTTTTTGTCTGCTCTTTTAAAGGGGTTATTAGACTTGTGTACTGCTCCCTGGGAGTGTGCTTCTTGCTTTCTTTGAGCAGTTTTACGAAAACAAGAAAGGAACAAAATACTTGTCGTTCTTTAATCTGTAAATTCAACAGACGATCTGCAATCCCAGCCTGAAATGTCAAACTGCTTACGTCCACCTGCAGAACAAAGTTGAAATTTCAAATCTTTTATTTATTTATCTATTTGGCTGGGTTAAAAGTTATCCTAGTACCTGTCATATTCCTTGGTAAAGCTCTTTGGTGAAAGGACTTTGAAGCGGTGTTCATAAATCTCATTCTTAAATAGCATTTCTTTCAGTTAAAAAAAAAAAAGACATATAAAGCTCTTTATTTTTCACTGCTCATTAGATTTTCATATCTGAAATTATCTTGGGGCTTTAAAAGGGACAAAAGGAAAGATGCAATTACCTGTAATATTTCAAGCACTGTGCCTATGTATGCTATGCAGTCATTCCCTGTCCTGACAAACTACTCTCATGTCTTCAGTGAAAAAAAACATGGGTAATATCTGTGAAAGAGTTGTGAGTTTTGTCCATCAATAGTGTCATTACCTATGTAATGCCCTGAGTTCAGCTTCTTCCCGTATCATTGTCTAAAGGCCAGTAGCCTCTCCTTAAAATGTCCTCAATTTGTTTGGCTTATAAAATGGGGCATATCACCTCTCAAAGATCTGATCTTTGGACTCCAGAGGAAAGTCAAAGCCACACTCTAGATATAAATGCTCCAGATAACAGAAGGTAGTCAGTTTATTCATGCTTCCTTTGAACACTTCACCGTTTGTCTTCAGTTTCAGCTGAAGTACAACAAAACCATAAAAAAACTGCAATGAACTGTTCTCTTTTCTCTCTGCTATTTTCAAAGATAGTTGCTCATTTGATGTGAAACAGATCTAGTTTACAGTTTTGAACATGAAGCATCTCTCATGACAAAATTTGAAGAAATAAAAAGTGATTTCAACACTTATTTGAAGTAATTTGAATAAGTTTTATTTTAAAAAATTAAAAAACATGACATGTTCATACTGTAATAAAAAATTCATTTTATTAGAATATATAAATACTATTTAGTTCTTTAAAAATCATACATTAACATCTGCATTCAAAATTTAAAAGTTCAACTTTAAAAAAAATGTTTAAAAAACATAATTAAGGAGAAATAGTTACATTTCGGTTTTTCATTTTGAATAGAACAGCAGAAATTGATAAAGAAAAGAAGCACAGTTTTCAAACCAGACTTTACATGTTGTGCGTAGCATTGCCCAGATTTCAGAGATGAGCATAAAAATTGATTCTTGTCATGTTAGCATCTGTGCACTTAGCAATCATCTCTTTATTTAGCCTCATAAAAAGTCAGAGACAGGCACTCATCCACAGTGGTCTGTGAGTACAGCTACATTAACAGAAGCAGTGAGTTAACAGTGCCACAGTTATAACAAGTTATGGCTCATCAGTGAGCATCAATAGCTGTGTGTAGTCTGCATGTCTCTGTGTGTTCATAGCTTTTTGTAATTAGGATGAAAGGCCCACTTAGCAGATGGAAACCTGTCAGTTCCTTTTTACTAAACTGCTTTCTCATGTCATTGATCCTTCAAGGCATTCCTCCTTTTGAAAATCCAAATGCTTCAATAAAATCACAGAGTGAGTCAGATAGGAGCCATTTTTCAAAGTGTTTGTTGACTTCTATTGTAAATGTCAATTGTTCCTGTGAGGATGTCCTCCTGGTCAGGAGCCCAGAATTTCCTAATATCCTGCTTAAACTGAATGCCAAAAATGGTCTGGAAAAAGTAAAAAAGTCCAAACCTTGAGACTCCAGACTAGTGGGAGTTTAACATCCTGTGTTTTACAGCATATTTATTTTCCTTGTCACTGTAATGATCAGTGGCCTTGCATGACTGCAAGGTAAAAAAAAAAACAAAAAACAGAAGAGGTCCCTCATTTCATAGTTTTCAGGGCTAATTCAAGTCTTCTCAATCAGAACAGGCTCTGTATTTACTGGTGTGCAGCTGAGCAAGGGAAGACAGAGATGAAGATGGCAAGAAGCTGGAGAGAACTAGCCAGTAATGTTGTCTTGGGCGGGGTTTTTTAATTAGCTAAGTATAAAGTAACCTTCTCTACATGTCTGCTTTGCAGAGGGAAGATGGTTTTAAAGCAAAACTGACAGTAAAACAAAAGACCATCCGAATGCTCCCTGAGTGTGAAAGCTAAGGTAATTGCTGAGCTCTGTCCTTTTACATTTACACTGCTAACACTACCTTTAGCCAGAGAGGTTAAAATTAGCTCAAATTCTTCTGACTTAACAAGCAATTTCAAGAACAAGAGTTTATTTCAAATATATTGCAATAGCTATACTGTAGCTGGATCCAGCTGTTTCTCTGTCACTCCACCCTACCTCCTCACTGAAGTTGATTACCACTTTTTTTGTGTGTGCAACTTCTCCCTTCCAACCCAGACATTTTCACTACTCTTAAGCCAAAGCTAGGTTCTGCACTAATATATAGAAAGCAAAAGTCCTTCAATGTTCATGATGTAGATCTTGGCTCAGAGTTCATTTGGGATGGAATCCTTGTCCTTTTTCTGTCTCAGCCTCAATGCTTTGGTTGGGATCATGCTTGGAAAGGTGAGGATGTGTCTCAAAGTGATCCAAAGAGTCAGAGGAGAAAGAGTGCAAAGTAAGACTCCTCTTTCCCACTTTTTTGATGGATAAGTATAGGTTTGTTCTTATGGCGTCCCAACACAGGAGCAAAACTGTCACAGTCTCCTTCAGGAAAAGTACATAGCAGCAGGGTATGCTATGAGACACCACTGAGGAGTCATCTCCACCTGATGTGTTAGAAATAATACTGGCAGACCCATCATGTTCCCAACTAGGCATTGCCTGGATGAATTTGTACTGGTGCCTCCTTCTTATTGCAGCAGTAATAACAGCAGTGTTGCTCTGATGGAAACATGGAGTTAATTTCTTGCATGAGTAGTAAATCCTAGGCCCTATAGGCTTGTCATCTGGTGTCAACACACCACTCACCTTATAATGAACAGCATTAACTTGGTTTTGAAGGAATAGAATTTGCATGTTATGTCCCATAGGGTTATAAACAAAGAATGAATCTGATACGTGCTGTAAAGATAGCTCACATGGGCAAATAAAGCAGATTTTATTAATGGAGAAAATTTCAGAGGGAGGTGGGTGTTTCTGCTAACGCTAGTTAATCTCAAGGTTTAGGAGCAGGAAAAGAACAAGGAGAAATAGTTTAAGAACCTCTCTCAACTGGTGGTAGTGTCTGTTCTTTGGGAGGTTATGCATACATGCACTCATCCACCTTCTGCCCACACACAGACACACACACACACACGTACACACACACACCAAGAGCTTCAGAAACACTGTACAACAACAATTCCTATGAAATCAAGGGGGAAATCTGTTCACCTGACTTCATATGAGTCAGGCTCAAATTTGGGCACAACATGTGTACTTGTGACACTTTCTCCTACCCTCACTATCTTCTCCCAATCTAGGAGCCATCTCTCCTTCCTATATTTCCCAGGTTACAGGTTTAATTGCAATGGTGTCATTTGCCCCAGTCCCTGTCTTGCATGGTAGACTGAATAGGGCAAGGAGAAAAGCTAAGGTAAGTTTTGTTCCCTTTTGTCTTTCCTATTCTCCCTTTGCTAAGACTGTATGATGGTTCAATGCACATATGTATCCATACATCATGTAGTCAAAAAACATGTTACAATACTGATCTGTCATGACTGCTCCATCATCCAAGTCTAGTCATCTTGCAGATGCATAATCAGAATAAGAACCTGAATCTATGGAGTTGAAGGTGGAAAAAGGCAGCTGAGGTATTTCAAAAAGCCAAGTTCTTTCTTATTGTAAAGTAGGCCCTGGCATACAGATGTATACAGCAGTTATGTACACACACATACAGACATACATACATACCTTCCTTTTTAAAAAAAAAAATCTCACACTATGTCTTTGAGTTAAAAACAAACAGAGAAATGAACACAAAGACAGTAATTTAAAATTGAGATTTTTTTTTACCACCTCTCCATCACTTCTGTTCCAAGTAGCTGTTGAACATTACCCTGTC
Source organism: Urocolius indicus (assembly GCA_013401255.1). NCBI lineage: Eukaryota > Metazoa > Chordata > Aves > Coliiformes > Coliidae > Urocolius > Urocolius indicus. Next base: position 205,238 of record WBNH01011632.1, on the reverse strand, counting down.
AACTCTTCAAGTATTTAACTACAAAATACTCTTCATAAATAATGTAGGCAGATTCACTAAATGGTACATAATTACTGCAAATTTAGAGTCCCATTGCAGAATATATTTTATCCATGATTACAGTGCTTACAGACTTTCCAAACACTCTCTTGTATATTTGACAGTAAGCCATAGGAAAATTTCAGCTGTCTATAACTGCTTTTCAGAAGCTATAATAACTTAGATTAACATGTATTAAAGACTTTGATTTAGGTAACACCTAATACACTTTTTTGGTTTTTTACTTCCACTTAAAGTTAAAAAAAAATAAAAGTATGAGATCGGACTTTTTTCAAGTGGAAGTTTTCAAAGTTGATTGCAGGTTCACAACTCTGTAGCTCTGTAACAGGGTACTTTCACTCTGGCAGAGGCTCAAACGAGACAATTAACAGGAGCAATGAAGCAATTCAAAGGGAGAGTTGAGGGGCTTTTTAATTGGTACTTCAGAAAGCCAAAGTTCGCTGTATACAGGAAAGACAAGAGCCAGGGAGTAATTGCCTAGCCATTCCTTTAAAAAGGGCTTGAAATCTCAGTTAAATAAGATCTTGATCTTAGCACAGGAAGGTCATGATTCTCTGGAATTGTAAAGATGTTCCTCCCCTGCAGTGGTCCATTAATGATTTGAAAGAATTTACACTGTTCATTACAATGTACTGAATGAACGCCAAAATAAAAGCAAAAATGTAGTCTCACTACAGTTCCTGTTGTGTAATAAGAGAAAAACCTTCATTGACTGCAGCAGCAGCTGATTCTGTCTCTATTGGTAATGAACTAGCCATCTTATATTTGAGCACTTATAGTCTTCACTGTGTTGATGCTCACAATACAAATGTGAATGTGGTTAAGGACAAGATATCCACTTCTGATGGTGTGAACAGAGGTTGAGTTACTAGTCCCAGAGCAGCAGACGCTTTTCATACTAAGAAGCTGATATTAAGTTTCCAGAGTCCTGGGCAGTCAACAAAAGCATCAGTATTTGACCAGGATCCAATGTTGTAGTCTGCCCTCAAAAGCATATGTAAAAGGTTCAGCAATGTAAACACAATACAATTTGTTCTCATTCTCAGACCTGCTCACTTCAGCATTCACTGTGTGTCTTGTCCATTCTTCCCACGCATTTTGAGAAAGCAAAGGCAGCAGCAGGTAGCAAAGATCAGCAAAGCTTTGGATGCCTGTTGCTATTTGGTACCTTCAGTATCCAAGTCAGGATGCTACCATGTAGAACTGTCTTGTTCCCATCTCAGTTCTCCTACTCTACTTATACCTGAAGTTGGCCAAACTTATTCAGAAAGAATCCTGGCGTAAGATGTAGGCTTGCAGCAAGTGATCTACAGAGTATCCCAATTTCCTCTTGAATGCTGTGGTAATTTAGGGTTCAAATTTCCCTTCTCATCTGCTTTTTTGCCTGTGTTGTACTTCACTGCCTTGAAGTACACGAGCTCATGAAGGCCGAAGGAGTGATGCAGCTCAGGGTCTCACAATATCAGTCAGCATGGCTTTGAGTTAATGGAGCTGCAATCAGTCCTTGGTGAGAACAAAATCCTGTCTCTTGTTTGCTGTTAACTTTGAGATTCTTATAGCTGTAATGACAGTAATGGAAAGACCAACTTTGAGTATATTAGATGAACAGAATGAAATAAACTATACTACTTCTGCCACGTAAATGATTTCTAGGCAACACACCTCTTAGAAAACATCAGGTCCTCAAAGAGATTAATTTGCATTGCATTGGAAAAAAATGCTCACGCTGTTCCCAGGGCAACAACTTCAGAGGTGCCTTGGGAATAAAGCAAGTCTGAAATTTCACCTTCATTCACTGCAACAAATAGTGACAAATTTGAGGCTGTCTTATCCACAGGTACTTGCCCTTGTCACCAAATATGGGAACCTGGGATGTGAAACCTATAGCTTGAAAGGCTGTCCAAACTACTTCTACACAGGCAAGACTTATTTTACACAAAGAAGGAACTTATTGTTATATGGTAATTTGAAAGCCCATTCACTGTTTTCCATGCAATACACGTAAAATGAGCTTATTGTTTAAGCTGGTGTTTTGTTAATCTTTCTTCTATGGGCTACTTTTTTATAGGTTAGCTTGGAAAGTCACTTGGTCTTACTGTGTTTTCATTTTTGATCTATGAGATCAACATGCTATGATTATCTTCATGTAACCTTGTACAGAACAAAACCAGATTAGAATGAAGGGCAGATCTTTTATTGAGTGGTTTACTTGAAAAATCAGGGGAAAAAATGCTGTAGATTAAATACAAATGGAGCCATCATCTTTGTCTTTTATTATTTTTCATTAAAATCATCCATAGATATTTACTTAGTCCCAAGAAAAGTGATTCATTTGGTTTGGGATTTTATTAATTCTTTCTTCTTTAAAAATACATTTTATTACATTTCAGATTACCAAAGTTTTATAAGAAAAAAACCAAACCACAACAAACCAAACACCCATAATATTTTATTTTGAAATTCTCAAAATGTGATCTTTTTAACAATCAGAACACTATTTTTTATTTTAACAGTAATGAAGTGATACAATTTGAACTTCTTAAAGAGAAACTATCCACAAGCCTATTTTTCCAGTGCAGAAAAGAGGTGCTGATACTGTCTGCCAAATTTGAAACAGTTTGAAAAGTAAGTGTGGTCCTTCAAATTTTCATTTTCTACTTTTTCTATCTTTATTTTCTTCAGCCCAGCTCAATATACAGTCCCTGGTATAACGAATACCCAGCCTGAATGGAATAAGTTTTAACTTAGCTAGCTGCTTATATTTTCTAGGGAAAGAAGGAATGAGATCGGTGATGTAGAGTAGGCAGATTTGCTGCAAACACTAACAATCCCACATGCAAAAGTGATTTTTTTTTGTTTCTGTCAATTAATCATGTTTGTTAGCTAAACAAAAAACCAAAAAGATAGGGTTAGAAGGAAACAGCTTATCATTCATCCCACTCTGTCTTTTATCATCTTTGCTTTATGTTCTTGATAACCCCAGACTTCGCCAGAAATAGGTCCTGTCTCAGTTCCTTCCACTCTCACATCAGTCATGGCAGAAAGCAGAACTTTTAAGGTCTGAGCATTTCAGTTTGTGTCTCTGGTTCTGTCAGAGTTAAAAAACGCATGGCAAAAGCAATTTATCTCAGTCTGCTGCATAACTACCCTGACTTATATCCTATTTCCTACCCCTTACTCCCTACTTAAACCTCATATCTTTTTGGGCTTTGCCAGTGATTTCTGATCTGATCATCTACTTCTATTGCTTTTCCAGTTTCTTCTGCCACATTTCTACCATATACATCAGATTTTTCAACATTAACCCCAAACATTAAACAATAGCTACCAACAGTGCAAACTGAACATTTTGTTTCTCCTTCACTGGTATCACTGATGACCTACTACTCAACGTGGCTATATTCCATTTAACTCACTGTTTCATTGTTCTATGTGGGCTAGGAATGAAGCAAGTAAAAACCTTCACCTCTGATTCTGGCTTATCTGCATTCATTTAGTCCAGTGGTGTGCCAATTTTGAATTTGTACACCTTCATAAATGACATCCACTAATGGTTGGTCTCTAAGTTTAGCTGTGTTACAGGGACCACATAGAGGGTAACCCAGACTCCAGTAAATTGAAAAGCAGTGTTTCACTGGATTCCAGAACCTGGCTTCTCTCAAAACAGAGTGAAAGTTTTGTTGCTCTCATTAAATACTGAAAAGAATTTGCCTGTGCAAATGCTGGTGGACATCTCTGTATACAGATTCATAGAATCATAGAATGGTAGGGTTGGAAGGGGCCTTTAGAGATCATCTAGTCCAACCCTTCTAATATCCCTCTAAGACTAACCTCTTGATTGCAATTCTTGATATATATACGACAAATCTGACAATACAGCTTCTATTGTAGGATGCAATACTGTGAGTAAAAGATGAAGAATAAGCATTTCCAGTGACAATGTTTCTTATATCTATGATGAGTTTAAAGAGTTGACATTCCTGTGTTTGGATGTTTAGCTGAATGCTGGAAGATGTTGGTGAAAGGCTGAATGGATATGTACGTCTTGTATGATATTCCATATCATACAAGTATTGTGCTAACATTCATTGAGAGAGATGACATTTTCATGCCATGCAGAGCAAATAAGAATTCCTTTCTTAAGCCTAGAGGTTTATAGTTCACACAAGGTCATCTTCTAGAGCTCTACAGCCAGAGTTTTCTTGTTCTGTAAAGTCAATTGATCATTTTTTGTTTTCATGGATGCTTAATAATAAGGATATCACTTCTCTATAAATCTGCCTGTGCTCTTTCTGAGTACCTCCGAGTGAGTATTTTTCATCACCACATACATTTGAAATAGCATGACATTATTGCTCTTTGTGGAAGCTGGGGAAAAAGAGGCATTGAAACTGTGATTTCCTCCAGATCATACAAATATTTTAGGAGAACAAAGAATCAAGTTTTCTGCTATTTGGGAGAAAACACTGACTACTGTTCCCTATTTCTGACATTTTCATGTACATCTGCTATAAAAATGGCACAAATTGGTATTCCTTGTTGGAAAGAGAAGCCATGGAACAAAAAGACAGTGAGAGCTTATGCTTGTATGGAACTGCATTGTTTCTCGTTTGCCAGAGAGAAGCCAGCTGGGTTTAAAACTTGCACTGCTGATGCCACTGTATAGGCAGTCATCATACACAAGTATCATAATGAATGATGGCTGGAGTTAAACCTTCTGGCAAGAGGCCCGATGAGTACTTGGTTCTGCCCTCACAAAAGAAACAATTTGAAATGTGAGTTATAAAGAAGCTGTATGTTCTGTACCTCCTGCTGCTTGATTAATACCTTGCATTAGCTAAGAGGAGTTGGTACACCTCCCACCTCCAACAAATCAGGTACAACTACAAACTCCTCTAAAAGAAAATAGTTTTGCTGGTGTTTACAGTACTTTTTACAGCTTGTCAGGAATTGAAATTTCTGCTGTGCAAGAGCTGCCAATATTTCCACCTTTGCTTTCAACTCATGCTAAGTCAAAAATATCTTTTTCTTTCTTTCTTTTCAGAGAAATAGAGAAAGATGGTGTCTCCATGTCATTTGGTTTCTCTGAAGCATTGCAGTTTGCTTTCACACTGTAACTTTTGCCTGCACTGCTGCAATGCCTGTTAAGATTGTCTTCCAGATGTCTCATGTCCTCCAGAACAGGGACTGGACTAGCCTACATTCCCTAGGTTCTCTGGGGCATTTGATGCTGATGAAAGAATGATGTGCTCCATAAGAAAAGGGATGCAACAGTAATGGTCAACACAAAAGAGTACAAGGCATGCACTACCCGTAGGGCAATGCACTGATCCAAGTATTTGCTAATTTAGGCAAAATTGAACTGAAAGAATAAAAGGAAAACAAAATAATTTCTTTTAGCTTTGGCCTGGTCAATCATGTAAACTCAAAAATCTTATATCCTCCAAAAAGGAATTTTCCTTAGGAAAATATCACCTTTATGTCCCTTCCCTACTGAGCACTTCCACTATTCCTCGGATGAAGAACTGCAGCTGCACGTACCTCCATTGAGACATCTTGATTTTTCCTACTGATTCACAGTCCCATTAGTTCAAGTCTCCTCAGGGTTCAGTGAGTCCCTCCAGCACAAGTGAGTATCACAGTCTTATCTTATTCCATTTCCTATAATATTCCTGTTATTTCATAAAGCTTGTCTAGCTAAACCCCATTGCCATTCCTGGTGGAAAAAAATCTTACTCTTTTTAACCACATTGGCAGTAATTCAGGCTGGCACTAGGACCTCCTTTTCTTTGAAAGCTTTGTACATCCTGGGATGCCAGTCAAACAGATTGTGCAACAACTCAGCGGTCATTCACTCACTCGCCCACAGCACTGGTAGCAAGTGGCTCCTAATTCCCCATCTGATACAGGCACACCAAGGGAAGAGGCTGCCTGTGGGGAAAATGAAAAGAACAGCAGCAGCTTATAATGATTAAGTCAGTGCTATGGCTATTAAGCTGCAGTGAAAAAGGGACAAATGCTCTTTCCCTTTCCTGTCTTTTCTCCTGCACATTTTCTTTCAAACCAGCAAGCAGCATAATCTTTCTATTTAGGATCACTTCAACAAAAATCTAGCTTTTTTTCCCCCCTCATATCTCATATGACCCATTGCTGTTATTGCTAAACCCTTTTGAAACTGTTTTACCAAGACTATAGCTTAAAAAAAAAAAAAAGGAAAAGAAAAAGAAGGAAACCATCCCACAAATACAGCAAATCCCTTTGTGTAACTCACAGACACATACCATCTGCAGCCAGACTGCCTTGAACTAGGCTCTCAGATGAGACTAAGACATGCTGCCCATTAAAAAGCACCACATTCTGTAATTGCAAAAGCTACTAATTCAGGGCATCCTCCTCAAATTCTGATCTGTATATCTGCATTAGGACTGGATAATGCTACCTTCACAGTATGATCGAGCATTACTTAGGAAGCTTGCAATTTATTTTCACAAGATGTATCTGTCTTAGCTTTTTTACTTGAATGTCTTTGTGACATGATTTTTCCAAGATCTCAAACATTTAAATTTTTCCTGTAAAACCAAAGCAATAAATTTGTGAGCTTGACATTAAACCTTCACGTTTCTTACTTCATCCCTGTATGTCAGTCTACATTATTTAACCTGCTGCTGTGATTTGGGGGCCCCAACTCTTACTCCCAATAACATTATTGAGTCTTTAAGGAAACCAGCTGTGTCCTATCACAAAGGGATAAAGGAGCTTTTTATCACTTCTGGTATCTTTCCAGGAGACATCAAAACTGCATATCATAGAAGTGGTGACAGGGGCAATCCTGACCCTTTCAGTAGCCACATAACTTCAAGATGCTCATATGTAAGTTGACCTTTGTTTACCTTCAGGAATACAGCTAACTTTAAATATGAAATCTATATCTGAATACTATAATTGTGTCTGTCTTGCAAGTCTCTTCTCCTATCCATGTTTATAAAAATACCAATGTATATGTGTGCATATATACAAATCTTAACTTCATATTAACTCTATTATTTACTGCTTTTTTGTATGAGTGTGTCTGTGTAAGTAATTTTTTTCCTTCTGGCTCACTTCAATATCAAAGTATGGGTTTTTTGTGTTATTGGGTTGGTTTTTTTTAAGCGAAACTTGTCTCTGTGTTTGTTAGTAAGAATACTTGTGTCTGAAGAAGTTTAAGCAGTTTAAGAATTATATGCTTCAAAAACTAGAGAAGAAAAAAAAAAAGAGCAGAACTGGATTTAACTACAGTCATTGTGGATTTGCATCCTAAAAGGTATCTTATAAATGTAGTAATGATTTGAACAGAGGCAAATCTCGCTAAAGGATTCCTCCTTTATTTACTGACTGAAAATGACAAAACCAACACAAAGAGGGGTCTTCAGGGACATCAGAGCTGATGCTCTTACCAAAAGAACAAACATCTTTAGAAGGACATATATTCTTTCTTCTGTCACCTCTAACAGTGTATCAGCCTGGTGTCACAAGCTACCTATAATGTCAGTGCAAAGGAGCTTCTTCAAGACAAGAGTCTTGAAAAGATATCTGCCAGGATTGATACTGATCTTTTTTTTATTATGTTGCACTGAATCTCTGTGCAGATTCTTTGTCCTCAGAACAAGTCCTGCTCTCATGGATATGAATCTACTGGTTGCAGGTTTTTACTCCCATTTGAAAAACTGCAGTACTTCGGTCCTGGAACAGTTAGCATAAATAAAGAGTGAGCATGACAGTTCACTCAATAAATCTTGATCACATTGAAAAATTTGTGTATGATGTTTGACCAGAAACAGTCAGGTCTCAGTGAAAGATGTGGGAATCAAGTGGATATAAACCAATTGTCCATAAGCCAGGCAAAGCTACCTGTGTAGAGCAACTGGGAGTTCCAGGGACAAGAAGGAAGAACTTCACTTTATCTTGAAAGTTCTGCAACAATCATCTACTCCAGCTTCCTGTCTACTTCAGGGATGATCAAAAGTTAAAGCAAATGTCAGGCACAGGACATCAACCACCTCTCTAATATGCCTCTTCCAGTGATTTACTACCCTCTCATTAATGTTTCCTAATGTCAAGTCTGAATCTCACCTGATACATCTTTGAACAATTCACATGTGTTCAGTCACTGAATATCAGGCAGAAGAGATCAGCACCTCTCTCTCCATTGTCTTCTTGAGGAAACTAGGCAAACTTGGTGTCCTCAGCACATGTTGTGTGTGTGTGTGTATATATATATATATATATATACACAACAAATATATTGAGAAAATAAAGGGAAGGTGCAACAATATGATTCACTTGTGAAAAGTGTACTTAATACCCAACATACTCATCTTCCAGTCCTTGTGGAGGTAATGAAGAGAGATAGGTACATCCAGAAGCTAATTTAGTCCACTACTGTCTTATAAAGTAATTAGGCTTCACCATATAAGGAGAAATCTAGGCCCTCAAGTTGTTAGTAATCTTTAAATGAGTGCCTGAATTCCTTCTGCAGCTTGAGATTTACAAAACATTTCTTGAGCTCCTACCCAAAATGTTTACATGTTGTGTTATGCAGCTTCCTAAGAGAGTATTCCTATCACTGTTCCTGGCAAAAAGAATCAGGCAAAAATATTCATCAGACTGTTAACTTGCTTCAGGCTTTTTCCTGTTTTCTGGGAAATTAAAAAAAAAGAAAGAAAGAAAGAAAACCCCAACATGCTAGTTCCTACATTCAGAATTTTGATCAGCTTTGAAATAGATGTAGAATTTATTTTTAAATGTATTTAATCCACCAGGACTGAAACTGAAGCACAATGGGCTGTTCTGCGTAAGAAGATTTTGGGTTGCATTCCTGACTTAAAAATAAAACAAATGGCACTTTAGATTAGCCTCAGATTATTCATGTTGCAATAGATTAAATTCTGACTCATGTACAAAGCAACATACAAATATTTAAAGAAATACAATCAAACAATCTTTTCCCCCCGTTTCTCATATAGGTTAAATGCTCTTTTACCTGCTGAGTTGTTTGTGAGCTTTTGATTTTGCAAGTTTTTTCCTCATTTATACTGAAATATTCTTCTTCAACCTCAAAAATGCTGCTTGGTTTTGAAAAATTCTTCATTCTCACATCTGGCATGGTTTCACCTGGAAGATGTTGAATGAAATCCCAAGCCTGATGCAGCAGCTGGGTGTTAAGGACCTAATCTGCTTAGGTGTTTTAGAAAATCTTTAGGCATCTAGCTGCACCATTACATTGCTCAATAGCTCTAAAAATTTGGCCTGTGGAGTTGTTATTGAAGCAACTATTCAGAGTGTAGTAATATTAACTGTTCGTTTATCATTCAAGACTATAAGATTGTTTGTACATAACAGACAATTGTCTGATGTGCATCATTGTAGGAAAGGATCCCAAAACCAAAGAAATGTTGTTTCTCTTCTAGCCACTATGACCATCTTTTGCCAATTTGACTGTGATATATGTTATGTTTGAAAATATTGTTTCACACAAAACGTGTCTTCAGTAGCCATGAAGAATAAATCACCTCCTTTAACTGAGAACTTTTAATAACTAGCACTAGGACAATAAACCAGGGAACTGTGACATTACAGCCACAGTTCCATTGAAAGAGGGAGAAACACATTACATTTTATAGACTTACAACTATTTGGACATTCATTGATTAACAAATGAACTGGGGATGTGTTTAGATGCTCGAGGAGATAAGTGCAGCATAAATGGGAATTAAGACAGAGTTGTGTGGTCAGGCCTTTGTCTTGTTTCTTGCTGCATATATGTGCATATGTAGGCATGGCTGAAAGTGCCTTTAGAAAATACTGAGTATAAATAAATATTATAAAATCAGAAAAAATAATCCTAAGCAAGGCTAGGATGAGTGTAGTGAGTGAGTCATCAGCTTTTGCAACTGTGACTCAAAAAACAAGGGAGGACACTTTATAATTAAAGTTAATCTGAGAAAACATCCTAGGACTGGTAATATTAAGACAGTCTAAGTTGCCACCATTTTTACAATAATTCTTTTTTTTTCCCCTGAATACTCAGACTGAAGAGTAAAGTAGAGGTTAGCAGATTTGGTTTAATTTCAGTTAATTCCTTCATTTAAAAAGTAAACACTTCAAAAGGGACATTAGAAAGAAGTCAAAACATTTCAGTGATCAGTTAACAACATTTAATTTTCTTTTTTCTGTGTAGACTGGAATTTTTATACATGTTCATTTTGTTTCCTTTGATTTTAATATCAAAAAAAGGAGATAAAAAACTTATCTCCAGTCTAAGAAAGCACTTAGCCCAACTCTGTATGAATGTATGTTGGTATATATATAACCATTTAATTCAAGGTAAATTTAAAAAGACCCACAGAAATAGTGTTTCTAGTTGATCAGCAAAAATAAACCTGTCCTTTCTTCAATTTTATCTTTTCAATCTGAAAGTCAGTTATTTGTACAACTATCATTTTCACTCTGAAGATGGGAAGCTGTTCTCAAAAAACTGAGTCCATTTGTGGAAATTAAGGTTAAGAGATATGTGAATTTCTTTATCTGGAAACTAAATTAAACACTTTTCCTTCAACAATAATGGCTATGAAATTTATCCATCCCATTGTTACTTCTGCTTTCTCTCTTTAAACTACTGACAATGACTATTGGAATCAAATCTCTGTCTGATTTAGGAGGACTAGATTGAAGCAAATGGCAATTTTCCTCTACTCACATTGATCATATCCGGTGTGATGTGCTGAGCAGCAGCTTGTCAGGATGAGACCCTCTGTCATTCAGTACCATAGCAGTATTTTAAGTATGTGGTGACCTTTTTACAGCACTATAATAGATAAAGTCAGCACATTTACTTAACAAGGAGGTCAGATCCAGGACCTCAGTCCCGGTATTAGTCCTGTATTATTATTTCTAGCTACTGAAAGGATTGAATATTGCTTTCTCTATCCTGAGTATGCCAGCTCGGGTTGTGTCAATGGGATCACATTTGACTGTATCCCCTCTGGTATAAAACACACCCCATCATTACCCTGCATCAGACACAATGAAGCATCATTTGAACGTAATGGTCAGAAGTAACAAACCACCATCAAAACACAGAACCACATGCTGCTTAATAAGCAGCACAATGCTCTAAAATGAACAAAGGCAAGCTCCTTAATGTTCTCTTTCCCTATGTTCATGTGCTAAAGATCAACAAAAATGGCCATAACGTGACATTCAAATGATAATTGAGGGGTTATATTTTTAATTTATTTACTCAGTTTAAAGAAAAAACTTTGTCACAACTCATTAGTACCATAACTTAGATTGTGATAGTTTCTATATCAGAAATATAAGGATGAGAAATCATAAATGGAAATTGTTTTTCTTCCTGTAGAGTTCAGAATGATAGATTATATCCAAGCAAGCTGGCTTTGGAGCAGATCTTTTTTCTTTCAGGTGTTTTACTAGAAAAATATTAATAAAAACAGACTATTTCCTTGGTTAGTTGGTTCAGAATACTCGCACTTCTTTAGCTAAAGCACCCATAAGGGAGGCTGGGGGTCTTTTCTGAAGGCACAGTCCTGAGTAAGTCACTTAAAAGTTACATTCCTCAGTTGCCCTATATATAGAGTCATGAAATGATCACAGCTGCTTCAAAAAAGAGAACACAGATGTGCTCTACTTCATAAAAATTGAGAGGAATTTTGTTGTGGCATACAGGCAAGAGACTGACTATCAAAACCAGATCTTTTGTTCCTTAGAGTCTGATCAGAAATGGAGGATAGGGGGAAGCTAAGCTATGAAATGGTGCATTTCACGCCAAGTCAAAGTTTTCCAGTGTAGGCACTTAAAACAGGGCATCTGTCCAGCATGAACAGCTTGATGTCAGGCTCTAAAAGCTTTCTTTCTTTCTCATATTTATAAAAAGATATACTGAGAAAACATATCACGACTCATGATATACCGTGCAGGACCTAAGCTGAGCTGGCTGGTGGTCTACCTACCATATCAGTTCAAGGTGGGAGAAGTCAGCAATTCCCCTGGAAAAGGCAGTTCCTACATTTCTCCCAACTCTAGTTTCTCACTCCTGCTCCACACGTGGTCCTTGTTGTAGAGTAATAGAATGGTAGGGACTGGACAGGACCTTTAGAGATCAAGTCCAACCCCCATGCCAAAGCAGGTCCACCTAGATCTGGTCACACCTTCTACAAGCATTTGGGTGATTATACTGTGAATGAAAGTAGAGCACCGAGTAGGAGAAAAACAATTTTAGAAAAGGCTAATTTCCTGTCCCCAGCTGCATTTTCTGCCATTTTTTATTCACAAGAGCTTAGTGTTTGTGTAATCACACAGTAGGAAATTCAGTGGAAGAGAGAAGCATCACATCTTAATAACATCTATTTCCCTCTCAATATTCCTATCTTTTTTTCCTATCTTTCAGATTTCTGATTCAGTCTTCTATGTTTGTTGTGATGCATCTGAACTTCAATATCCATGGAAAACCATTTTCTTCTCCTTGAATATTAGTAAAGGCTACAAAAGCCACCATACATACCTTTGGTGGGCAGTATGTCTATAGAGAACATGTTTATATTTACAAGTATGGAGACATAAAAGTTATACAAAGAAGAGCACTGAACATGTTGTTCTCTTTGGCTCCCAATTTGGCTCAAATAGCATATTTTTTTTCCCCACCAGGTGTACCTTATAAAACAATGCAAGTAGCAGTTCATGCTTAGGAGCTAGTGCCAGAAGCTGACATAGACACAATGTGAATGAGCCAAGCACACCACATTACTCATGCATAGTCATCAGATTGCACAGTACTGATGGACAAGAGGACCTATCACCTCCATGCTTCTCTAATTAAATTAATTACATTCATTTGCCTACTTAGAGCCTAAAATGAGTCAGACTTGTAAGTTGTATTATTTCTGAAAATGTACTCAAAAAGATATAAACAATAACATGCAACTCTTCATTCTGAGCATCTCAGATATTGTCTGTGTACATAGGAGTTGGAGAAGCAGGGTTTAAAAAACATCTCACTGCTTCCTAGGAACCTTGGAGTTCTTTGGCTTTGCTTTTATTTCATGTCTGTCTATTTCTTTCTTTCTTGAACATCTAAAAAGGTGTATTTAGCACAATTACATGTTAGAGGTGCACAGAATTCAATGTAAAATCTTACTTTGTTTTTAAGAGAGGTGATCAGTACACTTAACCATGTAAAAACAGCCATCATGTCATGGATTTCTGATTTTAACATGTGCATGCCATTAACGCAATATAAGCTTAGTATTCCTTCAGGAATACAGGATATGTTATGCATCCTGCTTCCATCACTTTCCCAATCAAAGTAATTTACAGTTTCATACCCACATTTCTACCTAATTAGTGAATGAACAGTGAGACATTCTGCCCTTTCTGATTTATGCATTAATCATCTAATACTCTGAAGCATGAGATTTGATTCACCAGGTCTCTAAGTGCAGACAAAGACCTGTCTGCACTATACAAGTCTATTTAAGTATCAGTCTCTGTAAGCTTATAACTTCATTGCTGAAGTCTTTTCTCAGCAAGAAATCTCTTCCTCATGATTCATATGAACAAACATTTCTAAGAAGTCTCAACATTCCTGTGCCATACTCTAAGAAGTTTCCATGTGGCTTACCAACATATATGCTTTTCACTGTTAGTTTGGAAAGTGTGCTGCAAGTATAATGCCATGGAATGGGGATACAAAACAATCCGGATCATGGAAGAGAGTTGAGTTCCTTGAAGAAATGAGATAACACTTCTGAAATGAAGGTAGTACTTTTTCTCGTCTTCCTACAGTCATATTGATCGATACTGGAATCTGGTTCTGCTGTTTACACATGCAACAAAAATTGTTAGTATTCTGATAATGGAGCTTTCATACTTATGTTAACCTCTTCTGTGTTCAGGATCCTGTGCTGTAATGTGAATCATAGAATCGTGGAATCCATGCAAAGGATCCTGAACACAGATGTTAACAGAAGAATGTGTCCATTCACATCATAATTGCATCCAGATCTCCCCTTACTTTGAAGCTTTTCCAGTTAAATAAAATGGCAATGAAAGTGTGGGGAAAGGAAGTGCTTTGTCCCCATTTTACAGAGAGAGAACTGTAAGAGAGCAAACCCTGAAGTCAGCAGTACCTTAAGTCAGTCTTGCAATCAATGTGTGGTTAGGTTTCAGTCCTGAAACATATTAAGAGACTTTGGAAAGTCACTGGGAGCCTCTCATCATCTACATCATCTCTTAGTGCTCCAGTGAAAGAACACCCTTCCTTTCTGCTGCTAACGTTGTTCACTGGACTAAAGCATCTCCAACAAGTCACTATGTCCTCTATGCATCACTAAGTGTATGCTGACCCAGGCTTATCTCACAGCAGCACTAAAAGAACACTTAGTAGTTTTATCCAGTTCCTCATTGTTGATATGTCAGGGCAGTGATACAAATTCATTGCTGCTTGTCAGCTGTCTGGCATCTGCTGACAATGTCTGCAGGAAAAGTGAATGGTTGTATTTAAGTATCTGTCAGCAAATATGACAAAAGACATGAATACTTCTCTGGGATTTGCAATGACCTTTTCATTTGCCTTGAAGAGTTGTCTTCCTCTGATCAAGAAACTAATTAGATTGCTGAAACTTGCTGTACATCTCTATCACTGCACTGAGGAAATCCATTTCTCCATTTGACAGTCACTCTGCAGGATATCTTCGTTCTTCCTAGAAGCCTGTGGCTACAAATAGTTACACTTTTTTCATAGCCAAGGCCTGGGTTTCATACTGTGAAGGTGATAGCAGATTTTGAAACCTTGGTTGTAAGAAATGGCATTGTTTGGCAAAGCTGAATTGCCTTGGAAACTCATCACCTCCAGTTTCCATAGTCCCTTGGTACAGCCCCGTAATAGGTCCCAAGCTGACAGCTCTTGAAAGCAGGCTGAAGCAGACACAGCTTTCCATGTACCAAAAAGATTATGTTTCCTGATGCTATCACAGCAAACAGGTGCATTTGAGTTTTCATAAGATGGAAAGAGCACATCTAGAAACAAGTTGGTAAAATGTGTCTTTCAGCGACCCCAGCAACCAGCAGTTAAGGATGAGGTTATTGTCTTTGCATTGTCACATAGATGAGCAATAGGATTGTTGACTCAGCAGATTATTTGCTACTCAATCTCATGATCTGATGAATGAAACTGGGAAATTAGGGAGTGACAGGAACACACTCACAGAAGTGGAGTAATCTCAGACTGGAAAAAAGATGTAGATTGAAACTCTATCTGTTCACCACAGCATGCATCTTGGAAGAGCTCTCTCTTGTGGAATATGCTGCCTCTAGTAATAGACATCTCACAACAGATACACTAGTTAAATATGCCTCCAGGTCAAGTGCAGATGCTTTCTGGAAGTTGTTCTTTGTTTTTTGCAGTTTTCACAATCAAGGGGACCACTAAAGACTTCAGTTTGTGCTCCTCCAGAACACAGGACCTTGAATTGCATCTGTTACTCTGTCTCCCAGTATCTGTGGCCAGCTAAACTCTGACAGGACAGAGATGCTACATAGCATGCAGCTGCTGTCAGGGCAGATAAAGTGTGAATCTACTCCCTTCTTCCAGGGCAAATGCCATTGACCCATCTAAAGTTGAGAAAAGAGCTAAAAAACTCAGTTTGTGCAAAGATTTTATTTTCTGCTCCATTCAGAGGACCCGACCAAGAGAAGTGGTCTGTTCTAATCAGTTCACATGGGAGACTCAGGAGGTCTATATTTATATAACTTATATATGTACTAAGCAGGACTGCCCTTTGAAGAAGAGCATCAAGATTCCTACCTTTTAAGTGCCAGTAATATGGATCCCAGTGCACATTCAGCTGGGTCATAAAACCTCCCTTTCTTACAATAACTATGAAAGCACCAAGTGTGTTAAATTGAAATACTGTTAAGGTGGGGTTTGAGGACTCCTTATAAATAATTGTCAAGATCTTGTTCCCAGAAGGCTATCATATTTCATGCAGTTTTGTTCCTTGCAATCTAGAGAGAAGGCAAGCTTAATAGACACCTTCTCTACTAACAGCTAAAATTCTTGGCTTCCTTTGATACACTTTTCTCCCTTTTTACAGGCTTCCCACTTCCAAAAGACAAATACACAAGTGAGTTGGGCACACTGTCCTGAACCCTGCTGCTACTCCAGGCAGGGAGTAATTCAGAACCTCATCTACATGCAGCTCAGGTTGTTTTAGTTTTAAAATCTTAAGTGAAATCCTGTACCTCCATGCCACTTTGTTAGCAATATCACTTGATGCTACTTGTGGACTCTCATTTTCCCCATTAGTCCATATTATCTCTTTTAATGGCCAGGGTTTTGGAGTCCTCACAATTTGGTGAGGGAAAAATGTCTCACTCCACTGGGTGTTCAGTGATAGTCTTTCAGTCCTCTTCCCCTTGCTTCATAAAAACTCTGTGTGAGTGTGATGGATAGGTTACATAGGAGATAGATGGATAGACAGACAGAAAGACTGACACATAGGTATTGTTTCTCATGCTTCAAAAACCCTCATATTCTCAGACAAGAAAGTATCCCTCACTGTCTAAAAAGTGGGGGAAAAGTACTTTCTGAAACATTTTAAAAGGAAAGCTAGGTTTCAAGAATGCCTTCATCTAATCCTCTAGTGGTTTATCACTTATCTCTAAATTTAAAGGAGGAAAAATTATGATTCCATGGGAAATTAGATCTAAATTACATACCAGTGGAAATCAGTATGCAACCAGCCTTAACTATAATGCTTCTTACATGCTCCAATATTGTTTATACTGCATGTAGATAATTTAGTCCTTATCCTCTTTTAATAGAGACAGTCTCCACTGTATGTTGGTATTGTAAACAGAAAAAAAAACCCAAAACCCTTCTCATCAAAATGTTTTGACTTTGTCTGAATTTAAGTTCATATGGTTTTTCTCTTTTTTTTCTCCTTTCTCTGTAAAGTGTGCTCTAGCTTATGGAGAAAAAAGTTAACTTTCTAAAGCCAAGATTCTCTTTATATGCCAAAGTTTTAGTATTACTCTAATGTTCTCCTTTTACTTCTGCACTTCGCTTTCCTAGGCAGGTGGAAGGGAGGGATGTAAAGAGGGATGCACCTGGATGCCTAAACTGGGGCTGAGTGTTTAACTAGCTACTACAATCAGTGGAGATTCAGATTTTCCTAAAGCAGACAGCAGCTGGAGAGCTGGATGAACAACACTATAGTCTTCATGACAAGTTGTTTATAGACTATCCTGGCAGGTCAGATGTCAGCTCACACTTAGATATGAAGAATGAAGTTTGTAATCCTCAACTGAATTCCAGCTCTTTCCTAAAAGCAACTGTTATCCTGTGATCACCAATAATAAACCAGTTAAACAAACACCATGTGCTCCCATAAGACTTCACTGTGAAAGACATGTACCTTATAAGGAAAGTCATGGTTCAATTTAGTATTTTAGTATTTAGTATTTTGAAGGAATGCATATGAAGTCATTTGAGATGTCCTGTGATGTGCAACACATGCATACAACTTGATTAATTTCTTCTTGACCTAAGCAAGAATTGAGCTCCAAAATTCTTTTTACGATGTCTAGCACAGCAGTATTCTCTGAGTATTGTGACCTGCAACACAGTTATCAGCAGAACTGCTTCTTCTGATTTCTATATGCTCCCCAAGGTATGCCATATCTAAACTGGTAAGGATGAGGATCCTTGATTTCCACAAGCAAATCTCAGCTTAACATCCACAAAATGTAAGCATGGAATCCTTTCAGTGCTACTTTCTGGTCTTTAAAATAGGATTGAGGTCAATTCATACCAATCCTTGCTCAGGTGAAAGTTGACCTGGCAATGAGGAAAATCAGAAGGGGAAAAAATGTACGTGGCTGAATTAACACACTCTGCCTTCCAGCTTCTTGATTAAAGATATGTTACTTAGTTTCATTCTAGATTTTGGCAGATATCTGTTTAAATACAATTGTTACTGATAGATTAAAAAAAATCCCAAAAACCAAAAAAACCTTGTCTTTTCAAATCCAGAAAAAAACACAAGGATCTTTTCGTAAAGTCCAGGGAAGCCAGAAGAAAGTATGGTACAGAAATAAAAAGGTAGATCTCTAACTGATGTTTCAGTTTCGTTTCCCAATATGGGACAGTGCTGCCTTTTATTAGTGCTTAATACATCTGTTGATAAGGAAACATTTTGTGATATTTCAGGTAAGGGAAATATAATAATAACTTCAATCTATTCAGACTTTAGAACTATGGTTGATATGGTGTAGCATGGGAATATAGTAGTTACATTGTAGAAAGTTGTGTTAGTAGAATAACTACAAGGCAAGCCATGACTGGAGAAGAGGTTACAACAGCATGTGCTAAAATGATGAAGAGAAGTTATTTGTGGAATTCCCTAGAACTGGATTGAGGATATTTCTTCAGAAATCTAACAGAAGACTGTGTTAATTAAATTTCATATGACATGGAGTTAGAAGCATTAAAGAAAATCTGAATATTACATAGTATAAATAAGATGACTAAAGTTCAAGAACATGTTCCTGGAAACTATAGTCAATTATCATTATAAAATATCTGTCGTACTTACTCTTGAATCCTCACTAGGTAATGACAGAGTAAAAGTAATATTTGGGTAAAGGAGCCAGAAATAGGATGACCAAGAACCACTGGGATGATGTGACCAAGAAAAAGGTAAATATTAATTTGGATCTATAAAGTGAGATTCCTCCAGGGAAGTATTTAATGTCTCTGGAAAACACCTTAGACAAACCACATAAACTTATGTCAGCTGAACTGCAGAAACAACATTCACACTATATTACAGAAGAAAGGAAATACGAATGAGCAGAGGAATGCAGGAACAGCTGTAAGAGAGAAGGTGGAGAAACTAACTTTACTTTGCATCTTCTGATAGAACAAAATCCAAGAGGAGATAGCATAATTCCTCTAAGATAAATACCTGGAAACATTTGTAGGCTCATTTGTTGGAATGCATCTTTGGGGATCCTCCTGTCCAACCCCAGCTTCAGTCAGTAGGGACACCATCAGTGGCTCAGGTTAACGATGGTTCCATAAAAAAAAGTCTAAAAATTTAAGATGAGGCTGCCACACTTTCTCTGTTGATCATTGCCAATACACACAGGAAAATACTTTCCTCATGCCCAGCCTGAATATTTCCAGTTGTAGTTTGTGACCATTTCTCATTGTTACTTTCACTGTCAGTAGCAAAAAAATTTACAGATCATGTCTGTATCAGAAAAAGAAGTATTTCCTCTAAGGAAGATGTTATCCTAAACAGATGGATATAAATCTATTTCAAGTAACTGAAAATTAGGGGAACATTTTATCTGTTCCTGCACTGGGGCTCTGAGGCAGATTTTGGTCAGAGAGATTGGGAATGAGAAGAAGTTAAGACAGTCAGATGTGGAAGAGTCTTGTATTATATGATGTCTTTTTGTCTCAGTTCTGCAGCCACAAGTTTCTCCTCCAATATAGTAAGGACTTTCAGAATGATTGCACATTGGTTTGTTGAATCTCCTTCTCTGGAGACATTCAAAAGCCAGTGGGAAGAGTTCCTGTGTGACCTATTCGAAGTGATCCTGCTCTGGCAAGAGGGTGGAACTAGATGATCTTTTGAGGTCCTTCCAATCCCTAAGATTCTATGATTATGTGATTAGGTACGAAATGAAATAGTTATATTGCCTATTATTGTTCATATCACAGAATCATTAAATGGTAGATAGAGAATGGTAGAGACCATCTAGTGCAGTCTCCCTGCTAAAGCAGGTCCTCCTCAATCAGGTTGCACAGTAATGCAACCAGGCAGGTTTTGGAAACCTCCAGAGAAGGAAACTCCACACTCTCCCTGGGCAGCCTTTGCTAGGGTTCTCTCACCCTGGCAGGAAAAAAGCTTCTCCTCATGTTCAAGTGGAACTTCCTGTATTTCCTCTTGTGCTCATTACCCCTTGTCCTGTCACTGAGCACTACAGAAAAACAGACTTGCCCCAGCCTCTTAAGACTCACACTGATAAGGTCCTTTCTCAGTCATGTTGAGGTTAAACTGCTCCAGGTCTCCCAGACTTTCCTCATAAGAGAAATGTTCCAGTCCCCTGATCATCTTGGTAGCCCCACTCTGGACTGTCTCCAGAAGTTCCCTGTTCTGGCAAAGGAGCCCAGGACTGGACACAAGACACCAGATATGACCTTAACAATGGCAGATTAGAGGGACAGGAGTACATTCCACCACTCCCTGGCCAAACTCTTCTTGATGCATCCTAGGATGCCATTGGCCTTCATGACCATGAGGGCACATTTCTGGCTCATGGTTAGTTTGGGGTCCATAAATATTAGTGCTTTTAACAGAGTGAAAATAACATTTGCTGGAAATTCTACTGACCAAATACTGTTTGCTACAAGTCCCACCAGACAACTAAACGATTAGTCTTCCATGATTAAGCAGGAGTAGAAAGGTAAATCATCATCAGAGGGCTGGACTGGATCACTGTTCCCCACAGTAAATAGTCCTCTGGAATTCTTCATAAACCTTTTATATAGAGAAACATCCATTGTGAGAATAGATTGTTTTGCAAGGATATTTTCTATAAAGACAAGCTTTCTTAATATCAGCCATAAAATGCACACAGAATTCCAGTTATAGACAGGGATATGATTGTTTCTAGGAATTATTTTTTTCATGAGTGACCTTGTAAAGTATTACTCAAGAAAAATTTTTTCAGCATTGAAATAGAGTTATAAACATGTCTGAGCTTTATATGTGTATATAGATATTACCAAAAATAATAATTCCAATGATGGATTTGAATGGAAAGAATATCAACTTTGATTACTTGCCAAATACTACTGGAGTATTATAAGCCATGGAAGTTATTTCTTAGTTGCAAATTTCCTCACTTTATTGGCTCTCAGGAAAGAAATTCATGGTTTTAGGCATTCTCCTTTTCCTGCTTCTCTTTCTTTTCAGTCTCCTCTTTATCTCTGGCACTAAAACACTCTCTTTTCAGAGCCATTATTTTATTAATGCATGATTATGCATCTGCTAGACTACTTTACTCAGGTTCTATCTGAATACCTTTATTCAAGTCTCTTTCTCACATTTTGAAATTACAATATAGAACTGAAAAGGGACAATTCTTGCATATTTCCCCTCCAATAAATAAATAAGTCAGACAACATTGTGTGCAAGTGTTCCTGTATTAAACAATTGATATTATTATATAAAAAGAAACGGAATGAGATGAGTTTTACTGAATCCCTTAGGGAAATCATTCAATATGCATTCTTATCAAAGTCTAATAATGGTCCAACTGCTGCTTGTTTGCTTTGATGAAGCTGATAATAACAGAAATCTACATTTATTTGCATTTTTCTGATAGAATTCACTAAGATGTCTCCAAAAATAATTTTGAAGTATTAATCTAACACATGTAGGTTTTTGAGTTGCATAAAATACAAATATCAGACTCAAACTCTTGAGACAAAGGTCTTCTGGAGTCTGCACTGACCACCATGACCATTAGTCTATGTTCTTTCTGCAAGTCATTAGAATATTTCCTCACTTTTTAAAGTACTTGATGTGACTAGTGCCAAAATCTAAAAGAATCTGAAGCAAAATTTTGTGTTCTAATTTTCTCTACTTTGCATATCCTGGTTCTCTGTCTGATAAAATATGATTTTTGAAACAATGAAGGAAGCCATGGATGTGAGAAAAATTAAATAAATGTTATGGTTTGGAAAAGCCTTGTTCTCACCAGAATGCCAAAGGGTTTGGACACTTCTGCTAAAACTTTAAGATGGCTTCAAAGACAGAGTCTAAAAGAAACTAGGCCTTACCACTTTGCAACTGGCACTGTGACGTCACTCTTGTCAAGAATTCAGCATAATATTTTTGTCTATCTGCATCATCAGTTCTTTCTTCTGATACTTTCTTTTATTTACTACAAATCTATCCTTGTCATGCAGTTACTGGTTACAACATGGTAACAGCTACTCATGCTAACCCAACATGCTTCATTCTCTTACTCCAGTGAGGACTCTGTTTTGACTCAGTTCTCTTCCTCTCAAGAGACCCAGGCAAACTTAGAGACTTCTAAAAACTTCCCCAATCAATGCCTCCTAAGATCCCTGAAGTGCTATAATCTGAATCAAAGTCTGTGAAGCAAAACTGAAAATTAGCTTAGCAGGGTTTAGCTGCAGCCTGTTATCTGTCACAGGAGGGTTTGATTTTTTTGTGTGTGTTTTGTTGTTGTTGTTATTTCTCTTTGCTTGTTTGTTTTTTACTAACTTTCACTTCTCAAAAGTCAGCTCGTGTTTCTGAACCTGCAAACTGTAGCCATGCACTAGGTAGGCACCACTCAAATTTTGAGCTGAATAATGAAATAGTTCTGATTTCTTCACTTCTCCCAGAAACAAAAGACTCATCTAGACTGGAAGGATCTCATTTGATTTGTTTAACATGATTCTTCTCCTTTGTCACAATTTGACATAATTATTCAAACTGAGACATAGTGGCTGTTAGAGTGATGGAGCATCTCAAGACAAAGGCAAACTTTAAAGTGTTTTTTTTCTGTATCCCTCAAGGAACGATTCATTCTTTTTAACACCTGATCAAGGAGCTTCCCTGTTACATTTTCTTATTTACATCCAATCCACTAGCCACAACTAACCAAATCAACGAAATATTAGTAAGAGAAAAAAAATTTCCAATCAGAAAAGCCACTAGTATAGATTTTTATTAACACAAGTACAACTTGAGAATATATTCAGGATGAATACATATTTAAGAGAGGACCACTGGGCTCATGAATGTTCTTGCTCAATGCTTTTATTTGGTGAGATAACCATATTCATATTTTGGTATTCCCTGGGGAATGCATTTTGGTGAAGAGCAACTAGGAGACTCTCTGTATCATATCTAACGTTTGCCTTATTGCCTGGGTATTTGTGAGTCATCTTGCGCTATCAAATGGAAGATGGCAGTATTCTCTTTCCTTTCTCTCTGATGCAGATTGTTTTGCAGAAGTCAAATTATGTAGCCCATACTTTTAATTGTTCATAGGCCAAGAAGAGATGCCTTCTGCCCCAGAAAAACTATAGGCAACCAAAGTAGGACGGGAGATCCTCACATCCCTTACTCTGACATGTGGGCTCTGTGGCTTTAATAGGAAAAAAGTCATGGACATCCATACAGGGCTCAACAGATAAGATTCCATGTCCTTTGAGAGAAAATAACAACATGGTAAATATTTTATTTTCTCAAAAAATTCTCAATTTGGATAAAAACAGGTTTTTTCTAAGTGAAAAGCCATGTAACAGCAGTCTTTCAAGGAAAGCTATGAAGTTAGAGCTCATTATTTTTAGATTTCATAAAAGATAATTTCTTCTGTCCAAAGGTATTTTGATTTTGGCAATCAGTTGTATTTTTGTAATGCAAGAAGTTGGAAACAGAATTTGAGACTGACACAAAAAAAAATATTATGCTGATTTACAAAAAAAAACCAAACATATTTATTTTAAAAAATGAAGATGTCACTTTTATGGTCCATGCCAGTGCCAGGTCAGGGTGTAACCATGGGCATGAGCAAAACCACAAATTGTCACCTGTCCCAGATTAGTTAGAAAGTATTTTAACTCTTCTGTCCTTCAGAATAAAATTAACAATGGTGGGGGGGCAAAAACACCAAACCAACAACAACAAAAAAAACCTTGCAAAACTATTGCTGGGTACTGGCTATAATTAAATCTAAAACTTGATCATTACTTTGGTTTTAGTGTGTTTTGTTAGGGTATTTTTTAATTGAATTGTTTCTAAAAGACTGTTTCTGATAATTTTTCTGAATCAAGGTTCAAAGATAAAATGATTCACCAAGAGCAACAAGAAGGAGTGTTTATAAGTAGTGATACTACTGCAGTCAGTAGGTCTTAAACAGAGCTTAGTGAAGGTGACACTATTTCAGTTTTGAAGTCTGCTCATCTTTCTCTCCTATGAATAGCTTTAATGGGGAAAAAAATGTTCAGATTTGTATGTGCTTCTTTGTGTGTGGTGTCTGTTTTCTGTACATCTGTAGGTGTCACTGGAAATAGCTAATTCATGTGCTGTCTGCCTGAAACCTGCTGCAACAAATGTAAATGTACTGAAACAAATGTTATGGCTGTAACATAAATCCTGATTTACAGATTTTAGTAATAGAAACACAGAACAAGGAGGGTGTTGCCAGCTGAAAGCTCAGCTTCTGATAAACACTTCAATAGCTGACTTTATTCATGTTCAAAGTGAAGAGATTTAACACCAACCAGAATTATCCACATGGAACTCATCTTTAGGTTCATTCCAGGTGAAATATTAAGGAAGATGCATACCAAGTCTAGTTTTAGTGATACGAGACAGTAGCAGCCGACATGCAACTTCTCATGCTATCCCAGGCAGAAGTTCAGGAAGTTCACCACCATCTTGCAGTTACCTTTCCAGGTACTCCATCTCCCTTTTTCCCTTTCTTCTCTTTCTTCCCCATGCAGCTATCTCATGAAAGCTTTAATGTGGATTTATAAACACTCAGCTTATTAGAGGCACAATTGTGAACCTAAGGACACCATTCCTTTATATCAGCTAATATATCTGCATAAATTTAAAAGGGGAAATGTGTGATAGGGAGTGTTGTACTTTTTTTTTTTTTTTTTGGAAATGCACAGATAGAAAGTGTTCTTCAGCACAGAAACCTAGGGAGATGGATGGAGAAGGAGCCACAACAATCAAATATTCATATCCATAACTCACAATCCAGGAGGATGTGATAATAGCTAAAATGTACCAGTACATTACAGGCTGGACCCATCCTTAGCACTAAAGCAGATAATATTTTGTTACCTCTATTATACATTACAAAAGCTGAGCTGAGAATTGCTGTTCTCACTCCAGACACTTAAAATCAAAGCTGTCTATTTCTTACTAAAATCAGCCTGTACCAAGAAGACTGCCAGGGAATGCTTTTCGTTGCTTGCCTGAGTGCTGAGACACCAAACATTAGTCTCAAGTTGAGAGTTCATATCTCAAGTCCCAAGTTGCCTTCACTGTCCATACAGTGGGTGCATGTGTAAAGAGAGAAGGAATGGTAGGGTGGACTGCAAAGGATTTTTCACCAGAGGAGCACTTCCTACCACAGTACCTAGTGCAAGAAAGGAGAAGAACAGTGACCAGCCAACCGTCAGTGGTTATCTGTTGTCTCTCCCATTTTGGGGCCAAATTCTGTATCTCTCTCACCTTATAGGTTCTCATTTCCCATGGATATCTGACAGCTGTCCCTTGGCAGCAATCAATAATGAAATTTTGAATTGTAGACATATACAGGCAATTTTCTGCACTTTTTTATACATGGTATGGATAAGTTTCATTTCACTTAGCTAAAATTAGATTGCTTAGGCCGCATTGTTACCCATGACAAAACAAAGGAAGACTATTTACAGTCATAACATTTGTTTCAGTACCTTTACAATTGGCCAGAAGGCCAGTTCTCCCATTTTTTAAGCTATCTATTGTAGAGTGGAATTAATGTCTTGCTGATGATTCCAATCAATCTACTGATTATATATGATGGTACATGTAATACACCTTCAGCTAGATGTCTAACTTTTAGTCAGATAACTCCAACTCGGTGTCATTGTTATTTTTCTAAATGCTCCAATAGAGACTGTAAACTGTTTCTTGTCTCTATCATCTCCCACTATATTTATAGAAAATTCAAGATAATTCCTTCCTCATTTTCCAAGAATGGTGAAAGGTCCCTTTAAGGTAGCCAATAAAAAAGTACATATAGAAGAGAGAGAAAGTGTGTGGATTGATTCAGTAGGAAATAGAAACATATTTTATTCATTTCTTCTAGTGTTTCCAAGCTTCCCATAGGATTTTCTGTTCATACTTTCTTTGGTGAAGGCTTAGAAATCTATTTAGCCACTGTCAGATACCATGGACTAAAAAAGATACATACTTGTAGTTATGATTAATTCCTCTATATAATCAACCATCCTCTCTTGTTTCTGAGAGGAATGGACTACCGTGTTTTGACTGAAAAAGGCACACTGTAATTTTTTTTGTAGTTGTTGCTTTGATTTGTGTTGATTTCTCTTCTCTAAGCCTGGCATATATATTGCATATGAGTATGCATAACTCGACAGCCTTTGTCTGACTTGGAAACAATTGTTTGATTGTTGCTCCAACAGTTTGTGGGACAGAAATTCAATGGACATAAATCAGTTTAGCTTCATAAACTGAAAAAAAAACCCAACCCAGCTCTGGTATATAGAAATATAGTTATACATCTTGGACTCTCATCCTTTCTCTCTACTTTAGTCTTTTTTAAAAAAAGCAACTCAATTCAGCACAGGCAGAGTTACTTTTCTGAATATCTATTTACAAAGACACACTCTACAGCAGCAACTGGCTTGTTCCAACTGAATCACTGGCTGGAGCAGAAAAGATATATTAAATTTGAATTGTATTTCATCATGAATACAGCTGTTTTGCATCAGTCACTGTGGAAGCCCCATTTTACTAGTCTCTGCTGCTTTCTGGACATGAGGAACCTCAAATTTAATTAGAAGTGTGGGATACAGCCAAGAATTTCTTAAGTAACAGCAATTCTGATTGAACTAAAAATCCCAAAAGGATGAACAAGAGATAACATTGCTTTTAAACAGAGTTAGTAAATTCATTTTTACTTTTGGCACTGAAAGACACAAAGGCAAATTCCATCTCTCCATACATCTCCCACGTTATTCTACATGGTGGCAATGCAATTTCAGTCATTTTGAGGCACTTTTGCTTCAAATTTCTGCCCCTTCATGAAGTGAAATACAAGTTTCATTGGACAGCTGATAAAATACTAGGAATCTGATCTCACTAGACATCACCCAATGATCATGGCATTCAAACTTTTAATTTCTGACATGCTACAGAAATGTGCACAATTAAGATTTTAGGTATTTTGCAGTTGTTAAATTGAGGCAGAGGATGTCAGAGTACCAAGTGAAGAGCTTATGAGAAAAGAAGACTGACAATACTTGAGGAATAACTAACTTTTCCAGGAAAAGTAAACATCTTAAATAAATAAAAATATTTCTGGCAAGCGTGATAAAGATCAGTGATAACAGCTAGTAGAAATAACAATCTTAATCTTAGAGATAATTTTGCTTTGCACACAGATGTAGCAGAACTTGCTGTATATCATCTAGCTTGGGAGTTGATGGGTACACAGCCACACCACCAGCATACCAGTAGAAACCATACAAGCCCTATGGGTCTCCTTAATGTGGAGTTGAAAATCTGGCCCACCCTGCAGCCTGTGTTGTCATGGCTACTGGTACCTTGGTAGTCAGATTACAATTAACTTCTGTATGCATAGGTCTAAACTGCTATAAAATTAAGATTTTCATAGCAGGCACAGACTAAAATCTTCTCAATGCAAAAGCTACCTTCTTCTGGAAATTAGTTACTTCTGGTGATATCAAAATCCAAGGGAGTGTCTAGAATGCAGTCATCCTCCCTTTGAAAAAGGCTTCATGCTGTTAATGAAATTAACAGTTCTATCCCTGCTGCTGGAGGCAGGGAGCAAAAAGAAAAGATTGTCTGTGATTCAATATGTGATTTCTAAATAAACACTAACACCATTGGCGTTAGGAAACCCATCTGTTTCTTTATTTCTTTACCACTACAAAATCTATGATATGTGATTGTAACAGATGTTTCATGTCTACAAAGGATGATATGCTACATTATTAAACCAAGAGGGCCATTAAACTGGGTTGTATGCATTTTTCAGCCTATAACTGCAAAATCATCAACATATAACCTTAGGGTTATAGAAACTCCTCTCATCCCTCTCCTCTCTCAGTGTACAACTTACACAGCAAACCCTCAGCAGATATCATGAATGTCTCCATAAAAGCTTGGTTATGCAGAAGTGCCTGTAGGCATCTGTAGCATATTTCAGTGGGTTTTTTGTTAGAAGTTCTTCTTATATTTAGCTGCAACTTGAACTAGTCAAGTGCCAGTTGCCTGCCTAGATAAGAATGTGAATCCTCCATTGTTTTAAGTAATAATATTGGCTTGATCTATTCCATGGCATTTGAGAAATAAACAGAAGCATCCTCCATTTAAGCAAGGCGCCATTATTATTATCATTACTATCATTATATTTTTACATTCTTATTTCTCTTTACCCTTAACCAATACTTCAGGACAAAAGATTTTTCACATGTAGCTCCCTTCACTGCACTTGTATTCACACGGTATTCTTCAAACTGGGACCCCATACAATCACATTATAGGAACTTTGATTTCCACAAATATATACATTTTTGTCTCCCTTTGAGTCAGATGATGTCCATTTTCCATTTCCAAATATTATGTAAGAAGCCAAACATTTTGCTTTGTCTCTGAAAAGTGATTGGCAGCTTAATATAAACACCAGAGTGAAGCAGTTTTTATTGAAATATAATATTACTTTATTGAAAATTTTAACAAAAATGAAGAAAAAAGACAATGGCTTGAGTACATCAGAGATCAATTTAAAGTCTTCAATTAAAATGTATCTCATTCTTTATCAGGACACTTGGGATTCCTACCCATAAATTTTTATTGTAAGTTTTCATAAGTGCAACAATATTACAGGCAGAGCTGTTGGGAAGTCTAAGAACAGAAAAATAATATTTAAGGACACTATATTCAGTCCAAGCAAGCAGTGTTATACTCACATGGAAAGCATGAACATTGTATGAGTTAAGGATGGATCCCAGTGAAATAATCTAATAAAACTTACCTTTGTAAGTAAATTAGTACATCTATGTCTATCTATATAGTGGACTTGGCAGTACTGATAGAAAGGACAGAGAAGAAATAGTTGTCGTTTTATCCTCAGCTACTCAAAGCTATTCCTTCCATATTTGAATCCTTCACTGGAAAGAAAAGAACAGTGATAGTTTTGAATCTATCTTGAAATAATACCTCAGTCTATAAAAATCTTAAGAAAGCCATTGATTTTTCCAAAACATTAACAGTTTGAAAGTATGAGAGGCTGCACAGATTTTCACAGGGATGGATAGAAGTGTAGAAAGGTCCAGTCATTTTAACCCTGCATGTGAACTGTACCTTGAGCATAAATCTGGCTTTCTTTTTGGTGTGTTTTTTTTTTTTTTTTCAAGAAAAATCAGGTATAAACACTGGGAGCTTCTGGAGAAAGATGAGATGGTAAAATTATGCACGTACAAGCAGCTGCAAGACACTTATGCACATTTCTGATTAATTTAACAGATACATAATTCCTAAAGGTGTTTTCTTTACTAATTTAAGAAGTGGAAATGCTAATAATACCAGTGAGAGAGAGACAGAGAAAAATAAAATGTTAGGGGAGAAGAGAGTTTAGAAAAATCCTTGAAAGGAAAGTTAAAGTTATTATTTGTCTACTAATTTAACATGAATAAAAATCTGACATCTGCCCAAACCTAATCTTGGACTAACAGCAAACTAGCTCATTTGGTAGAGAAAAGAGCAAACATTGCATCTGTGTATTTTTAATTCCTCATTGCAAAACAGTCAAGTTCCATCAACAGTACAGTCAATGCGGTTGTAGCTCTAGGCATAAATATAGGCACAACCATACAGAGGCAGTTTCTTCTCCCATTTCTTCTCCTGTAGCCCTTCAGTTATTCTGATGTTCTTCCTTCTGATTGGAAAACAATTACCTGTTAATCCAAAAGGACTTGACTCCAAAACTTTGCAGTGTTTTGTTTGAAGGAGAAAGTTTATTTCCTGTGTATTATGTATTTACAGGTCATTTGGAGTAGAACTGTGATTACCAGGGTTCTTCCTGTGGAAATCTGAAAGACTTTAAAAATATGAATCTTTTCTAATATTGAAACAGGGCTCTGCCTATTCCACCAGTGTTGCCCAAACAGTTTAAATCTCTTTGCTTAAGCAGACTTGCGGTGATCCAGCTGAGTGAGACTCAGGAAAAAAAGGTGGTTTATGGTCAACTTTCTGCCCTCAGCTACTCTTAAGGCAACCACATGGGGTTCCTCTAAACTTGTTCAAGAGCAACATCTGTACTACAGATAATATATAGTATTGGAGGATCACTTTCAGCTTTGAAACTATTGGTGTCCTGCTGGATTGAAGAAGGACTATTTCTCAGCCATAAACATCAAGGAAGTGAATTCAAATTTGTCTCCAGCTGTTATTGATTCAAAAAAATACATATTTTCAGTTCGATAAAGCATTCAGTCCTGTACTTAAGCATTTTCTTGATTCAGAGCACATAACCTAATACCTCTTCAAGACTTCATGATGTACAAAGTAAGCTGCTCTTTTCTAACCAGCAATTGCCTGGGTCACAATGTCATCCTCTCCTCCACTGACATATCCTTTAGCATTTATTTCCATTCCAAATATCTGGATCATTCACTCTAGGTGGCAGTCTGTTTCATCAGAATGACAAGAGCAAGCAAGGATTGAATCTAACTGTTCTTCATTCTATATTAGCTCAGAGGAACAGATAGATCATTGAAAAAGTATGGGGAAATCACCACTTCCATCTTGATTGTATTCTGAAGTGGCTTCTACCTGGTTATGAAAAAGTGTTTCTAACCAACACATCTCAAATGCAGTTCCTGTATGACCTGATCTAGGTGGATCTGCCTCTTGCAGAGAGGTTGGACTATATGATCTCTAAAGGTCCCTTCCAACCCCTTACCATTCTATGATTCTATGATTTTACACACTTCTACCAAGTGTGTTAGCCTGGACTATTACAATTGAAGTTGTTTCTTTCTTACTCTCCTCCATAATGAAATACTATCTCTGGCTAAAATATTGCCATATTGTACACTCAAAAAGCATGTGAGTTCAAAGTTACATGGGCCTTGTGTTCATAGAACTGCTCTATAGAGGATGAATTTGTAAAGGAAAGTTTCTCATAGCCTTGGAAGTTCAGCCAGCATGTGGTCAATAAAGCCTCTAACTTCAAAGATTTAGTTTCATCTTTACCTGATCTTAGTAAAAGGAGAGTTAAATCCATCTTAGTGAGAGTTTCTGGAGCTGTAGAGTCAAGGTAGATGCATTTTTAAAATATTCCATCTACTGAATATCCCCATTATGAGAACAACTGAGTGTTGCTATAGCTGACCAGATAGGAGGCATTTCTATTTATCTGGACTTTTAAAAAGACATGTTCTGTCTCTGGCTGATGAAAAACTTTGAATTGAAGTGAATTTAGATGCAAAATCGTGGGCAGCATTTCTCCCATGCATCTTGGAAGAGCTGAAATAAGATATTTCTATGTTCTTTACAATTGTCATGTTGTGATTTGCTTTGAGTCAGTTTTTTACTGCTTATTTTATTGTTATTTTTCTTTTTGAAGTTACTATCTGTTTAAGGAGAGATTGTATTTAAGATCAATAGCACTGGACTAAACGAGCCCCTCTGCTTTGATATTGAAACTAATCGGCTCTTGTTTGGTTTTTGAAACCTTTCAGGAGTCTTCTCTGCAGCATTATGATGACAGACTCCTTAGTATGAAACTTCTAATCTGTTAGAAAGTGCATTTCCTAGGCTTTGTGTGACTAACTGGAAAGTTTATTTGTATATTGCATCAAACTGAGCTACCATCTATTCTTTCTCTACATATTCTGGCTGCAGAAAACAATTTCTATTTCCTGATATCAATACAAACATTGCAAAGATACAAGGACAGAGGCAGTCAGGAGATGTGCTTTCCTTGTTATTCCAAGACCTGCTCAGGTGCTGTAACTCCCTGAGCAGTGCCACAACCCCTAAGCATAAGCAACCCCCAGCAAGCCTGCTGGTCCTCTAACCCAGAATGATGAAATCTATAACAACTGCATATTACTGTAATTTTCAAACAGAAAGATGGTTATAAACTGAGAACTTCACACTGGTCACTGTAAGAACTCTCAGTCAGGCTTGTCCAATATCATGCTGTGAGCCTACAGCAGAGCAAGGTACAAGGTCTTGTGTCTTTTCAGCCAGGCTTCCCTTGAGGAGCTCAAAAAGTACTGGTGTATTCACAAGAGTGGCTGCTTTTCACAGTTTCATTAGCTTCCTTTCCCTAGTGAATAGATTTTACAGGCCCTAGGATTCCCTAGGGTCCTTTCCAAAATGTTTTCTGCTATCTAGAGTTTTTCCCAGGTTACTGGGGTAAAGTCTTTTGTTTTTCAGTGCTACATGCAACAGAGATATCTCAGGAGCTGCAAGTCAGAAGGAATAGCCTGTGGTAGGGATTCTTACCATCCCATGCCTAAAAGAGAAAATTTGGAGTCATTTTTTTATGTGATGGGGATGTACTGAATCTGACTTATACCTTATAAACCCAATTTATAGACAGAGTGGCAACTCTGGCCTTCTTTTTTGGTAGAAAAGGGAAATGAGACTGGGATGGATTTTGTTAGGAGACAATAACAGTGATCAGGGACTGTGAAGGTTGTGTCTTCAACAGCTTTAACTTTGCTCTCTACTCTCTGCCTGACAACAGTTTTGCCTTTTTCCAGCCAAGGCTTTAAACAAGGCTTTAAAGAAAGATGGTTTAAAAGAAACTGATTCTGCAGGCAACAGTTAAATTACGATGCTTGGGATTTAATCAAGCATCAAGGTTATATATTGCTTGGAGTCTCATGTCCAAATTTGGAGAGGAAGTCACTGACTTGACGGAAGGTCAAACCTATGCTTTCCATGTCTACTTTTGGAGAGGGAAGTCCTAGTTTTTGTGAGAGCACAGTATCTTGTTTCATTAAAGACCCTTGAAATTTTGCCCTGTCACTGCCAGCCAGGTAAGAACAGAGGAGTTGCAGGTAAACATAAGACTGCTTTCCAAAAGCGTGTGGGCTTGCAATCAACTTTGCAAAATAGTCTGTAAATGACCCAAGAAATCTAATTATCGAGTGAAAACTAGAATGTGAATGCTCAAGGCTAACAAGTGGACAGCAGTGACTGTCCTTTTTTTTAGCTCAAATATAAATGGATCTGTTTGGAATTGATATAGGCTTGGATAATGCAGACTTCCAAAGTTATAAGGCTATAGATTGAAACAAGGGGTTTCAAACAAAGCATTGATGAGTCTAAAAGCTTAGAAGCTTCACTTTTCTAAGCTTCACTTATGGAGGTACAGGCTTTCTTAGCATGGGTTTGGCAAAGACTTCTCAAAGATGAAATCACTACCTATTTCTATGTCAAATTGACATGCAGCCATGGACAGATTTTATGACATATATATATGTTTATTTGAGTAATTACCTCTTATAAAAGAATTAATGGATTTACAACAGAATTATCAGCTCTGGAATAATGTAGTCATGGATTCCAAAGTAATATCACACCATAAGTCAGATTCTTATCTAAACAAAAAAGAAGAGATTACCTCTCATTATCTGATGAGGTTTGTGCAGTGCAATTTAAGGTTCAAAAATAAGGGGTTTTGAGGGAGTAAAAAGATACATAAAATTGTATTAGCTTCTAAGTTATTGCAGTTTCCTGGCACACCATATAAAGTAGTTGTTAGGAGTTCATCCCTGAGAAAATCTGAGCTATCTTTGACAAATACCATTTAACTCTTTTAAGGGTCATTCCTGTGCATCTCTACTGCAGGATTTGTCTTTGCTTTTGAAGTGTGGATGCCAGAATTCTTCTCCAATTGAGCTGTCACTCCAAAGCAGGGCTGTGCTATTGATCTGGCACCAGAAAGCCACTGACAGCAGCAACCATGTGTCAGGCAATTCTGCCTGGTGCGAGAAGCAGTATATATGTCCAGAATGAGGGGCAGATAAACTGTCACAAGCTGTGACTGCCACTTTGCTGTGACTTTCATGCCAAGGGAAAGTAGAAGATTGAAGAGGTTGTGGTCTCTCTCCTGTTTCATCTTTGAGCACTGAATTGTCACACAACTTCCCTGCGCTCTTATTGTCAAATCAGGCTTACACTGTCAAATATTGTGGACAATTTCTCTCTGTACAATCACACAAAATTTTGGCACAAAGGGCAGTGAACACCTTCTCAAGCGATGTTACTCCAGCACTACACTGTCCCTTCTCACTCCATCAATTTGGGATGTCAGAGCTGGCCATCAGCTACAGATGTGATGCTACTTCAGTGATTAATGAAGATATCATGTTTATTCCTGGTGTAGGTGAATTCTTCTTGGTTCTTGAGGATCAATACTGAAAACTTGTCACTTCAGGAATCTATTCTTTCATCTCAGGAAAGACTTTTTAATGCTGAATTTTATTTTACTTAGAGTTTTGGATGAAACCTACCTTCCTCTTGAGACACCTATAGAGCTCCTTGCCCAAAGATTTCCTTGGGAAACTTTTCTTATGCCTGCTGTTCTCCATTGCTTACTTATGGTTATTGTGTGCCTTTTGCAAAGAATGCATTGCTGTTGTTGCTGCCTTCTGGGTTTTATATTTTTTTTCCTGAGACTCTTTTTAGGAAAAAAATGCAATTTAATATTTCCAGTCATAGGTATCTCGTATTTTTCATTGTATTTCCTGGTTTTCCCTTTAGTAACAAAGGAATTAATGTAAGTAATTCAGTTCCACCTAATTTGTACTGATTCTTGAGAACAGGCTCAAGCCAAGTTTTTTGACAAATGCAACAACTAATCAGACAGAACAAAGCTGCAACATATGCTCATAAATGAGTAGTAAATGAGATAAATCTCTTCCCTTCTGAGTTTTGTTTTGTCGTGTTGCTCTGTATTCCAAATGAATCATAAAATCACTAATAAAAATGAGGTTAATAGGCATAGGCACTTCCTTGTGAGATGTTAGAACAACCTGGATTGTTAATAGAATGGATTTGGTTATTTTCACTGAGAATTATCCTAACCAACATCAGCAGTGACTATTAATATTGAAACCATGACATTTCAGATATTTTCAATCAAAGCTTCTGGGAAAGGTGTTTATTGCATTAAAAAGACCTTACTTAATCTTTATGTGGGTGATGATTTCTTAAGCCAGAAGCTAATGGGCAGTTGAAGTCTGAAAGTACTGTTAGATAATTTAGCATTTCTCTCTGTTGGCTAGATAAACTTCCTGAGTGGGTTTTTTTTTTTTTTTTTTTTTGCTATAGGTTTGAGACGAAAGTCTTATTGTACAGTATTGGATAAATGCACACTAACAGTAGGGACAGGGTGCTATGACACCCTATTTTGTCAGCTAACATATCCTAACCTTCTGAAATCTTCACACACTCACTCTCTGCATAGCCAGGGAGGGCACTGCTGAATTTATCAGGCAATCAGACCTGTTACACTCACTGAGGCACCAGGAATATAAGGCAACACTGAGTAGAAGGAGCAGCAGGCATCTCTTCTTATGCTCTCCTTTACCGCGTTCTTGGCCAGAAACTTCAATGTGTAAAACATCTCACAAAAATACAGAAGTATTAGGTGATATTATGTCTACATTCCAAGTAGCATCAAAGCTTTCTCTTTCTGCTAGCTAACTGTCCAACAAATTGATTTTGTTGCTTTCAAACCTTTCAACAAACTGAGATGATCTGTCAAAGAGATGTATGAGCCATTAAAATCCACAATTACATTACCTCAAGCCATAATTAAAAAACTGGGTCCCCAGTCTAGTCCTGAGCCATGATTTCTCAAGGAAGAACAATTCAGTGGTGATATAAACACCAACGAATCACATGACTTCAATCAGAAAAAGAAATAGCTTCTCCCACATGATCTCATATAATGAACTTTACTGAGAAAAAAAAGGAGGTCTGGTGAAGAAAGGTTAGAAGACTGTAAAGTTGAATTGTGTCTTTGTAACTTTTTTGGGTTGAAGTAACGTATAATTTGACATTTTATTGATACTTCCAGTATTTAAAGTTGACAAGTGCTACTTTAAATTCTACCATGTAAATCTGATATGACAATAAAAACCTTCTTGCACTTTGCTTAGGAACTGCTGCAACACAACGCATGAGGAATGCCATGCAAAAAATTATTTGTCTTCTTATGTGCACTAATCCTTACCAGCTTTCTAAAGTTGGGTTTTTTTTTTCAGTTACCTGAACAGGCTCTCCTACTTTCTCTTTCCAATTTCCTCTCCCTGACAGGAATTTCATTAAAAAAAAAAACCAGTGATGAAGCCAGACAATCCTTGCAGCTTCTTTCGTTTTTCTTTTCAGTACCTCATGTATTTGTCCTGATGAAACTGAAACTCCAAGGTTCCCCCTCTGCTTTACATGCTTTATAGCACTTCCCCGAGATAACTGCAAAGATGTTGCCCTGTTTGAATACTAGTTATATCTTTCCATACCTTTATCTCTTGCCCACTCTCTTGAACAAGAGCAACAGAGTAGTAGTATAGCAATGATAGTGTTGCCATTCTTTGTATTATGTTCCTGTGCCATCTGTACAGTTCTTTTTTCTGCCGCTCCTTACTACAGAGAAACCAAGCCTCTAAGAGGTTAAAAGAACAAATCTTTGTTAACAGAACGGATTTACTTTCCACAGGATGAAAAACTTTAATGAATAAATAAATAATGCATCATACTTTAGACAATTCATATGTCTCCCTAAGAAACAGATACCGGATGAATGTATAAACCTGCTAGGTATCTAAACACACAGAGATCAAAAGATCAAGTAGCATACAAAACTGAACAGATTTAAAGACTAATTTGTTAAAGGAATAGATTTCTTTGCTGATATTACACCAAGTGCTATTTCATTAAATGCGTTTGAAAAAAAACCACAAACTCTTAAAATCTATCAAGAAATAAACCTGACAAAAGGACTGATGTGCCAAGGGCAAGACCAATTTTTGTGATTGTTTATCTAAAAAGAAGTATTGCTTGAATATCTGGAATAAACCTGTAGAGAGCGGAGTTCAGAAACAGAGATCAAAAGAACGTATGAGGTTCAGCAAAGGCCACCTCTGTCCTTAAGCAACTATTTGTCTGTGTTATAAGGCTGTTAAGAAAATGACATTTCTGTATACTGGTGCAATCTGTTTAACAGGCTTCTACTGCATTGGAAAATCTTTTCTGCTGTTCATTAGATTTGTTGAAGAGCTACTGACTAATAGATCAACGGACTGCTTTGCCATCATTTTCCTGTCTAAACTTCTTACTTCTGATGTGACCAGAAAGATAACAAGCTTTTAATCCTGGACTTAAAGAACTAGGGTGGGATTATGAAGTTTTTGAAGAAATGTGGGCATCTGAATGTCAGTTTTCTTAGTGCTTATTCCACTTGCTGTTGCCTCTTCATCCTACCACCATCAGCTTACCAGCACTCTGCCTAGGGGCAACACAGAAACATTTAAGGAATTTGCTCCCAGTGGGTGCCACTTTCCATCAGGTTCACTCTAGTTTTTTCATGACTATGCTGTGATTCCCTACCTGTGATTGGTTCAAGAAGGAAAAGGTAAATTTCTTTTTCTGTGGCAGAAACTGGAGACTGATAGTTTAACCCATAAGGAATTGCCAATATTCAGCGTGTTAGATAGGGAGACACCCTCTACACTGATAAGAAATGAGTAGCTGGAAAAATGAAATGTGGACTCTATCTGGCTCAAGATATTTGGGTATTTAAACCCAGAAGAGGACAAGATGTTTCTTCTTAATGCCTTGTCCTCTCCTGGGTTTAGAAATCCTGAAAAGTTTCAGCTACCATTAAAATTCAATTTTAATAGAGGAATGGAAATCCAGAAATTCTAGAACCTCCACTGCTGTACTTTTTCATATCCAAAAGAGATGCATTTCATGGACAGTGAGAATACTGCAGAAGTTCTAAAAAGTGTCATTTCAAAAGTGGCTGTAAGAATTTGATTGGCAGCCAGCCATATGTTAAAGCACTTAAAGTTCTTTTACAATGAAAGTTACAGTTAAAAAAGAATATAAAAGTTCACAGAATTTCACAGCTACTCCACTCAAATGTAGAAAAAAAAAATTGTGACTCTTTTGGGTTTGGGATGTGGATTTTTTAGCAATCTCTAGTAAATGCCTGAAATAAAAATTTAGATATATGACAGGACAGCTGAAAGTATAAAGAAAATGCAAATCAGCATGCAAATATCAGTCATAACTGTAAAATAACCCATTTAAATGAGCACTGTTGATATGAGTAGTATAAATACAATGTGTATTCATTCCTCATTTTAATCCCCTTTTAGCATCAACAGTTTCTCCACAAATGGTGACATATGTGAAAGCATCTGAGTAGGTAAACTTAACTTTATCCATTTCAGAGATCTATCACCTCTGCTTATTCCTACTTTTAGAAATAATTATGTAAAAATGACACATTACTCTTCAATTCACCATTAAGTCTTGAAATATTCAAATCAGCTTTGACGAGGTAGATTTGCTTGTTCAAGGGACCTGGCAGAACATGGTACACAGCCTGAGAAAACGATTCGGAGAAGTTTTTCATTAATTATAATAAAGTTACACAAAAAGGGCAGATTAGAGAGGGCATGAAGAAACTCTCCCCTAGAATTAAGAAACTGTAACACTTTTCCTAACATGATTGTTGTCTATCTGACTTCCATTCAACAAATCAAGGCAAAACCTACTGAGGCATGCATAATGATGTCAGCAACAGATGCTGACAAGTGCATTATAAATCATGATCATCATGAGAACCATTAAACCAATATTTTGCTGCCAGACATGGTGTGTATTACAATTTCTTTTTTTTGTTGTTGGTTTATTTATTTATTCAGATTGTACTAATCTTTGCATAAGACATTAATTACTCAAATGGCTGCAGCAGATTAGTTTGCAAAGGTCACAATCAACACAATCAGGGTCTAGAGCAGATAGTTGATGCTTTGACATAGAAAATGAGAGTCAGGACTCTGGAGACATTAGTAATAAGAGCTAATTGTGAAATGTTGTGTGTTGACACTTGAGAGTCAAGTTTAGACAGACCAGTTTTCTGGATTGTAGTAATATTGGCTCTTAGGAGACAGAAATTGAAAGAATAGACTTTGGAATAAATTCATTTGAAAATAAGACTGTTGTAGAGGGTTGTGCAACTATTCCTCTGTCTTCAGTTAGGATTTTTTTCTGTTCCTCCATGTTAGATAATGGACAAGCCTTAGTAGTAGCCTTCCTCGGCACAGGACCACTCATTTTTTACAGAAAGATGCTTGCAGTAATTTTATAGTAAGCAGTTATCTAGTTAATGCTCTTACTGTTGGCTAGGTTACAATGGGCCGTCAATGTTCATGCCGTCTCCATAGTGTCCTGAGACTGAAAAGTTCATCTTATTTCACCTTTACAAACTTCCTACTCAACCAAGAAATTACAGAAACACAGAATCTCAAGGGCTGGAAGGGACCTTGAAAGATCATCCAGTCCAACTCCACTGCCTTAGCAGGACCACCTAGAGTAGGTCACAAAAAGATCTCATCCAGGTGGGTTTTGAAAATTAGACAAACTGGAATCATGATGTCATAGATAACATTATTCCCTGAAATGTAAGAACAGTTTTGGCTTTATCTGTCTTCAAGTAAAAAATAGGCACATGGAAAAGGAAGAGACAAAATTCTATGCCCACCATCCTGACTACCAACAGAAAAGATGGTTCACAGAATCACAGAATTGCTGGGGCTGGAAGGGACCTCTAGAGATCATCTAGTTCAACCCACTGCTAAAGCAGATCTGCCTTNATGATCATCATGAGAACCATTAAACCAATATTTTGCTGCCAGACATGGTGTGTATTACAATTTCTTTTTTTTGTTGTTGGTTTATTTATTTATTCAGATTGTACTAATCTTTGCATAAGACATTAATTACTCAAATGGCTGCAGCAGATTAGTTTGCAAAGGTCACAATCAACACAATCAGGGTCTAGAGCAGATAGTTGATGCTTTGACATAGAAAATGAGAGTCAGGACTCTGGAGACATTAGTAATAAGAGCTAATTGTGAAATGTTGTGTGTTGACACTTGAGAATCAAGTTTAGACAGACCAGTTTTCTGGATTGTAGTAATATTGGCTCTTAGGAGACAGAAATTGAAAGAATAGACTTTGGAATAAATTCATTTGAAAATAAGACTGTTGTAGAGGGTTGTGCAACTATTCCTCTGTCTTCAGTTAGGATTTTTTTCTGTTCCTCCATGTTAGATAATGGACAAGCCTTAGTAGTAGCCTTCCTCGGCACAGGACCACTCATTTTTTACAGAAAGATGCTTGCAGTAATTTTATAGTAAGCAGTTATCTAGTTAATGCTCTTACTGTTGGCTAGGTTACAATGGGCCGTCAATGTTCATGCCGTCTCCATAGTGTCCTGAGACTGAAAAGTTCATCTTATTTCACCTTTACAAACTTCCTACTCAACCAAGAAATTACAGAAACACAGAATCTCAAGGGCTGGAAGGGACC
This sequence comes from Urocolius indicus, assembly GCA_013401255.1. Classification (NCBI taxonomy): domain Eukaryota; kingdom Metazoa; phylum Chordata; class Aves; order Coliiformes; family Coliidae; genus Urocolius; species Urocolius indicus. Next base: position 164,691 of record WBNH01011632.1, on the reverse strand, counting down.
TTGAAAGATCATCCAGTCCAACTCCACTGCCTTAGCAGGACCACCTAGAGTAGGTCACAAAAAGATCTCATCCAGGTGGGTTTTGAAAATTAGACAAACTGGAATCATGATGTCATAGATAACATTATTCCCTGAAATGTAAGAACAGTTTTGGCTTTATCTGTCTTCAAGTAAAAAATAGGCACATGGAAAAGGAAGAGACAAAATTCTATGCCCACCATCCTGACTACCAACAGAAAAGATGGTTCACAGAATCACAGAATTGCTGGGGCTGGAAGGGACCTCTAGAGATCATCTAGTTCAACCCACTGCTAAAGCAGATCTGCCTTGGTGAGGTCACACAGGAACATGTCCAGTTGTGTTTGGAAACCTCAGAGAAGGAGACTCCACACTCTCCCTGGGCAGCCTCTGCCAGGGCTCCCTCACCCTGACAGTAAAGAAGTTTTTCCTCACGTTCAAGTGGAACTTCCTGGTTCCAGCTTGTGTCTGTTAGCCCTTGTCCTGTCACTGGGCACTACAGAAAACTATTAACCCCATTGATAAGGTCCTCTATCAGTCTTCTCTAGGCTAAACAGCCCCAGCTCTTTCAGCTTTTCCTTGTAAAATAGATGTTCCTTAAAAAAAAAGAAACATGAGAGAAGAAAGTTCATTTCATGTAAGTGCTGTATATGGACAGAAACAGTCTTTTGCTTCCAATAATTATTTAAAATAACTTTTCTAAATACTGATTTTTGTGTCAAAGCTGTAAGCACTCCATTGATCTGATAAGCATACAGATATAGATTGTTTGGCACAACAGACTGAGTGGCTGTTATGGTCTATCAGACAAATGTATATTTAGCCCAAAGTTGAAGCATGCATTATTTATTTGGTTGACATTAGTAGCTTGATGAAGCTGCTCTGGGAGCTGTTACAAGACACCAATGCAATCCAGAGTGGTGAAAATTCTGGCAAATGATGCCCTGACACAATGCCTCGTAGCAGCTGTGTAGCATCAGCTTGTGGTTTGGTTCAGAGATGAGTGTGGATAAGTGCAGGCAGAAAGCAGGTGCAGATTTTCCTGGGAGAGTTCACAAGCCATTCTGCTCTACATCATTCTTCCTTCCCTCTTGAAGACTAAAGGAAGTAGACACATTGAAAAGCTAATAGCTGTGATAGAGAAAAAAGGTCTCTTCCAAAAATCAAGCTATGTTTGTTTTGCAATTGATCTAGGAGTCTTCTTCTCAGAAAGGCTCAACTTAAAATAAAAAGAGTGATTATCAGGCAGTTAAATATGAATAGAGATAGCTTTCAATGATGTCTCCTTAATTAGGGTTTAGGAAATGACTAAAGAAACCAATGAACCAATTGTATGAGAGAATGCAATCCCAAGACAAAAAAACCTTTGGCTCTGTAGTTCATGTGATGATTATTTGCTCCACAAATTCACTGTTTATCTCTTCCAGATCCCCACTTCACAATTTTCCTTTTTGATCATACCTGAATACAAGATCCTTTCTTTCTTCCTTATCGCGCTCTCTCCACTGTGACACAGGATATCCAGACCAAGGATATTTGGTGTGCATCATTAATGTAGATAAAATCGCAGGCAGTGCACTTTTCCTAGTAAATCCAACAATGACCTGAAGCAAATGGGACTACAGTGCAAAGAAAAGATCCTGTTTCAAAGCCATTATTGTTATTCAGACTCATGGCATAACCTCCAGACTGAGTAATTTTTCTGGGCTTTTTGATTACTACTTACAAAGGTATCCTTTAAGGAAGTGCAGCCACTTCCATGTGGTTCTAATTGCATTGAAAAAGGGTGGCTGTCAGCAGGATGGAGCCAGGCTCTTCTCAGTTATGTACAAGGATAGCACATGGGACAATGAGTACAAGCTGGAACGTAAGAGGTTCCAAAGAAACACAAGGAAAACTTCTTCACTGTGAGAATGAGGGAGCACTGGAACAGGCTGCCCAGATGGGTTGTGGAGTCTCCTTCTCTGGAGACATTCAAAACCCACCTGGACGAGTTCCTGTGTGACCTACTCTAGGTGGTCCTGCTCTGGCAGGGAAGGTGGACTGGATGATCTTTCAAGGTCCCTTCCTCTTAAGATTCTGTGATTCTGTGATTTTCATTCCCTCACATGAACAATGCAGTGCCAGCAACATCCAACTCCATAACACACAGACACGTCTCTCTCCCAGGTTTTGTGAAACATTAACCAACTCAGGGAGAAGTACAGGAAACTAAGTGCTCTTAGGATCATACATCTGTTGGCTATAACAAGGAGACCAGTGCACATACTGCCAAGCTCAGATAAGGATAAATCCTGAGTCAAACACTGGCCAGACAGTTCATGATGCCAGATCAGTAGTCAGAAGGCTGGAAGAAGTCACATTATGTTCTTTACACTTGTTTTCCATTGCAGTTCATGGAAAGATGAAGGAGTTGAAAGGGAAATAAGAATTTTATAAAGTTTTTCCTGAAGTGTTGGAAGCTGGAGAAAGAGTGTGTATGAATGAAAGTCTGAGAGTATCATAAAATCAGATATCTCCAGGACTATGAGCTTTCAGGGAAAAAATAAGAAAAGAGAGGGCTTACAAGGAACATTTCACATTGCAAATGTGGCAGTACTATTCAGTACTTCCTTGTTTATATAAAAGATGGAGATAAAATACACATGGCAAGTAACGTCCTATTTTTACAGCTTTTTGAAAGATCAAAGAGATGTAACAGTTAAAAAAAATTAAAAAAACAGTTAAAAAAAATTTGAACCTTGCATGGAAATGGTTTAGGACCCTTATTGATTACTTGAAAGGGGTCAGTACAAGTCTGTATTTTATTTCAAATCTTCTCTGTTGCCTCAGATAAATTACCAGCCATATTGTGATCACTATGCTGTCACTTTAAACAGTAAAAGACACTCCATCTAGTTTCAACTCTACACTCTGTAGAGAAAAGAATGTAGCAATCTGGTAAGGGTATGCAAGCCTGACATCATGCTTTTCCTCATTGACAGTACAGGGAACCATGTTTTGTGTTAAGCACTATGATTCTGTTAAAGGGAAATGCGAGTATGGCAGTAGGTGGTCTGAGCATGGCCTTTAGCCTTTCTCTTTGTATATGCCTTTCTTCCTCACAACAATGCTCGTAATTTCTTGGCAAATGAAATAATGGAGTTAGATGTAATAGCTGTGGACGGTCTGTGCAAATATTTTAACCTGCTTTAAATACCTTTAAAGCAAGAAGCTCTAATGCCTAGCACTGTGTATTGTTTGTTGTGGTAAAGCAAGAGCCTTTCTGTGTTTCCTTAGAGGAGGAAGCAGGAGAGCTACTAGTACTGACACTGCCATTACTGTAACAAATTCACTGGTGTCCAGGGCACTATACAGTACCTCCAGGAAAAAAGGAGGGCAGTGCTCACTCTGGAGTGTAACTCTGAGGTACAAATTGCCTCCACAATGGATCTTTAGCATAGATCTTTGCTGGCTAAGACAGAAAGCATCCACACCCTAAAATTAATGGACCTATTTATGACCAAAGACGCGAGAAGACTTTATGCCTTTTGCTTTTGTTCTTTCTCTCTAAATCTCAGTTTACTTCTTAAATTTTCATTTTGCTTTAGATAACTAGTCACAAAATAACACAAATATGATCACAAGCTGAGTGATCTGGCTGAGCACGATCTGCCCTGCAACATGGCTGAGGGCAAAGGGGAAGCTTGAGGCCTCGTTTGAGGGACAGAGATTGTGGGATTTATGTTTTATTAGTTTCAACTCATACTGATGAATATCTGATTCAGCTAAGTATTCTCTTACAATCTGCCTTCTTACATTATTTACAGCCTCTTCAAAGGCTTCTGAGAGGATAGGAACTGTATTGGATTAACTTGCCTCTTTGCAAATGTGTCTTTATCGAAACATTTTCTTTTAACCCCAGATGAATTATGAGTTGATGAATGATGAAAAACAGCTGTTTGAAGAGGATTGCTCTAAGACTTGCACTCTTTCAGACTCACCACTCATTTTAGATAGACAAGCTCAGTTTGAGAAGGTTGAAACCACACAGACCCTGCCACAGATGAAGGCCACCGAGACAGATATGTCTTGTAGATATACTGATCAGACAGAAGGGATGGGTACTGCAGAGCGTCTGAACAAAACACGTAATGTAGATAAGGAAATAGTTTCATACCATTGATATGACGAGTGTATATATACTATAGGTAGTTTGTGAACACCCACCACTAAAGGCGTCCCAAAGACAAAATATTTTTGTTCATCAAATGCATCTCTCCGTGGAAATTACTTGGATTTCATCAACAAGGTAGCACACATGAGGTAGAGAAAGCTTTCAATGCTTAGATTTTAGTATAAATGAGACCCTAAAGCTGAGAATAATTATTCATGTGTGTTGTTTCTTCCCACTTCTGCCCACATACTATAAAATAGTAAAATATTTCCAGTATCCACAGAAACCTCAAGCGTGATAAGAAATGAGATTTCTATAACGCGATATTTTCCCTCTGATTATGTGGTATATTAGCTCATGTACCCAGCTGAGAAAAAGTATTAACCTAGTACATGGAGAAAACAAATAGGAGGGTGATACTTAGCCTTAGGGCTGGAAGAGTTCTTAATTTCTTCCATTTCCTCAGCTCTTATTTATACCAGAGTCAGTTATATTGCACAGTCATGGTTGGCTTGGGAGACCTGAAAGTGGAGTGAAGGGCAGCAGAAGGAAATGAACTTTTCAGTTGATGGATGAAGAAGTGTTTCCATGTACATAGCATATTAAAAAAGTCTATACTGAAAGAAACAGTGGTTTCTTCTCACCTTGTGGTGGCATCTGTCAAGTTTAGAGGGAATGAGTATTTTTCTAGTGTCTGTTATGAAATGAAATAGAGTTGGAGGAGGAATTGATTTCCCTGTAAAACAGAAGATTTTATCAAATCAACTATGACAGAAGATAAGAGAAAGAAAAAAAATCATTTCTGTCCCAATGCTGAACTGGTTTCATATGCAGCTGCTGTAAAAAGGAAGAGAAACTGTGGCAGAGGGGCACAGAGAAAGAAAATTGTTTCAGGTGAATTTCTTGGTGGACTCAATCATACAGGAAAATTACAATTTTCAAAGGAGATGCATGAGGGAAAGCAATCCCCTTTCCCTCTTCCCATCTAGGTGGAAAAGCAGAAGGCAGTGAATTCAAGATCTGTCCTGTTCCTGAGCAGTGCACCTGCTCTGCTACCCTGGGAAAGTAAAGGTTTTCATGATGTGCTTGTTATGAGATTTAGCAACACTCCTATGGACTTCCTTGACCAGGGTATAGTGGATTGTAGCTATAAACCCAGTTATTTTCAACCAGAAGGAAAATTCTTCATTTTCTTCAGGTTTAAATGTTTGAATTTCTTTGCCACTGTCACTTCTTGCCAAAGCTATCTCAGACAGTTATTCCTGCTGCTTTCCCTACGTCATCTCTCTCCAAAAGCAACTTCTAAAAGCCAACAATGGAGACCTCAGTTTTCCAAGTGTACACATACCCTCTCCAGCCTGTTCAGCTGGGCCATCCTTGCAGCAGTACATCCCAAACACTGTATGCCCAAAGTGCAAAAGGTGGAGCTGGCCACAAGACTGCTCCGAGCCTGCCGTGCCCTGAAGTGAGTTTGCTGCAGGAGTGCACATGGCATCACTGAAGGGTGAAGCAGTCCATTTTGATGGAGACCAACTCAGGCAGGAAGCTCAGCTCTTCTACTGTAGTTGCTTTGTAGACTGGTTATAGACGGCTGTGTTACTTCACTTCCCATATTCAGCTAGGTCAGCTTATTTTTGTTGTCTGACACCTTTTTATCAGAAAAAAACACAGCATTTCACAAATAGTTTTATAAGAATTTTATTCTGAATAATACTTTATCCTAAAGGGTCAATGTTTTCACAAAATAGAGACCATATTTTCTTTTATGCTTTCACTTTCCTTATCTCCTTTTACCCACTTGGCTCCAAAGCTCCATGATCAGAGAGACTTCTTACTCTATGACTGTAGTATGTATAGTGAAGCCCTGATACCCTGGGGCAAATCTAGATACTATTGTAGTACTAATAGCACCTATAACTCTCATGGAAAGGAATAATGTGTCTTTAAAATAATTACTTCATATATTTTAAACAAATACTTACAAGTATTAACGAAGTCCCCCTCGGTATCTTCTTCTCCTGGCTGAACAGTCTCAGATCTCGCAACCTGTCCTCAAAACGAAGATGCTCCAGACCACTGATCACCTTGGTGTCCCCCCACTGGCTTCTCTACAGAAGTTCCCTGTCCCTCTTGAGCTGGGGAGCCCAGAACTGGATACAGGACTACACATGAGGCCTCACCAGGGCAGAGTAGATGGGGAGCAGAATCTCCTTTGACCTGCTGGCCACACTCTTGATGCATCCCAGGATGCCACTGGCCTTCTTGGCCACAAGGGCACATTGCTGGCTCATGGTTAGTTTATTATCAATTAGCACTCCCGGGTCTCTCTCCACAGAGCTGCTCTCCAGCAGTTCAACCCCCAGCCTGTACTGGTGCATGGGGTTGTTCCTTCCCAGACGTAGGACTCTGTACTTGTCCTTGTTGAACCTCACGAGGTTCCTCTCTGCCCAGCTCTCAAAGCAGTCAAGATCTTGATGAATGGCAACACAGCCTTCTGGTGAATCAGACAGCTTAATTGTTGAAGCTTTTAGCTTGACAAGGACAGGAAAGGGTATTTGACATGAATTCGGTTTCTGAAATAAAAATGTTTCACTGAAGTAGAAACCACAATTGTCTTAGACTACAATTTTCCCACAGGCTCAAGAGAGGCAGTGCTTTCTGGATAGGTCACTGTACTACATTTAAGAAGTCTTAAATGATTTTTCAGCCGTAGCACCGTTTTCCAGGACAAGATGCTGTCTTTGTCTCTGCCTTCATTTCCCTACCTATGAAACGATAATGCAATCCAAAGTGTATTGAAAACAAGTACTACATAAGAGCTAAATATATTTGTAACAGTAACAAAACAAACACTGATAGTTTTAATATGAGGATTATATTCACAGACTGCAGTGTCTTTACATCTGCAAACTGGAAATTTGCAATAAAGTAGTACAGAAAACTCAGATAATCACAGATCCATGTACCATGAAAAAAACAGAAAATGAACCTTGAAGGAAACCAATAATTCTTGTGATCAGAGAAATCCAGCAAGATAGTAGTCAATGAGAGTTAGCATGGAGGATCTAAGATGTATCACGTGTGGATCAAAAAGGAATAAAAGACACGAGTCCACACGAAGAGGGTGGACTGTCTTATTCATATATTGCTCTGATAATCAAGGATTACAGAGATTGCACATTCATGCTTAAATAACGTCCAAAAGGAGGCAGCCAGAACACAGTCTGCCTATTGAAGGGTTTGAGAGGCTGCTGAGTTATTTATGTGAGCCATGTGTAAGAAATCTTTTTATTTTGTTTTAATGTTGATAGGAGAATCTTTTCTTTTGAAAACAGGCTCCTAATGCATCAGGACAGCTGCCTGGGATACACCTCATTTAGCGGCAATTGTGTCTGTAACGTTTATAACCCTCCCACTGCCATCCAATATACAGTCATCATTTATCCTCTCATTTGCCTAACACAGTGTTAAAATGCCCTTCCAGTACTTTGTTTTGCTTACTTTTCCATTCCCTTACTGTCTTCATGTCAGAGATGTTAAAACCTCTTTTGAACCACTGACACGTTCACATCAAGGATTTGTGACTAAAGGATGCTTTTTCCACTCTTCACCCTGTAGCCTTTCCCTCCTGTTTAATTACAAGCTTGGGAATGTGAGACACCATCTATCATTTCTTGTTTGTCATATTTAATACATGCACGTTTTGGGCTCTTCAAACTGACCAGACATATGGAGCATGTTAATCTGCCTGTGAAGTCTGGCCTTTTAAAATCAACAATGCAACGACCTCCTCAGCTGAAATCTGAGGAAATGAGGCAAGAAAAAAAAATAATATTAGAAAAATCGTTTTTAAAAACCCCAGCCAAATTACAAAGCTCCTGGTGTCATTTTTAAGTATCACCTGTGCAGTAGTTTGTCATAGTCCAAACATGACTGCTCTATTGTAAAAGCCTTTGCATACATGTGACACACCTTTACATCTTTTGCAATTGGTAAATTATTCTGTCATTTTTGTTCCTATTAGAAGATATTAGAAGATATTTCACATATGAATTTGCTCGTATTCATAAAGTTCACATGGCTAGACTTCTGTGATGATGTATTTTGTCTCTTCATACTGCTTCACACCCTGCCCTCATCATCTACAATATTTAATGCAGTGTCCTTCTGAAGGATCAGGTATTACTACCTCATTTGTCACTTGAGAAGCCATTGGATCTATTCACCATATTTATTGTACCTTTCTAGCTTGGCTTGTGTAGTGGTCATCATAGTGTTTCCAGCTGGACCCCTATACCAGGGCCTTAGGACTCTTCTCCATCTGGAAAAAAATATAATTAGGCAAATCTGGTGACCAAACATACAAACTACAGTATATTTGAGATCTTCTGTGTGATGAAAGTTGCTTGGGAACATATCCAGAAACTTATGCAGCAATATCTAAAACCCTAAGACTCCAAGAGCTAAACAAAAAATACAAGAAGCTTCCCAGGCAACTTTCCACAAAACAATGACCTTGAAACAGGGTAAGAGTATATTTTCTGTCCTAGCCACAACTGACATGTTTGGCATTAAAAGCTTTCACACAGATAATACTAAAAGCAACAGCTTTTCCCTTCATGCAAGCAGTTTAGGGATCCCAATAAAAACTGAAACAACAGGCCTCCAACCATGTTTGGCCTGATAGCAGAACGATTTACTACACTAGTGCTTATCTGAATCTCATATCCACAGTGCATCATAGATGATACAGATAGTCCCATCCATTAAGAAGAATAAAAACTTTCTAGGACATACTTCTGAAGTTCAGTAAATGCAGCTCAGGTTGAATGATCTAGAACAAAATGTTTATTTTTCCTGTTCCTTAGCATTCCCTGGAATAAAATGGATATACAGTCAGTTCAGTGATTTTAAGTAGTTTCTTGAGATTTGGAGTTTACTTGAGCAATAAAGTTACTCTAGGGCATTAAGAGCACACAAGACTGAAGATGAGAAATTTGTAGAGTGTATGGTAAGCATGAAAACTGGAATAAGAACTAAGATGCTAGTGGATTTACACTGTTTACTTCTTACTAATCTTAGAATTAGCTCAAATAGCTCTCTCTCCTTTGATATTGTTTTCAGTGTTTCAAACAACTGTACCATCTGACAGGTGAGAGCTTCACATAATAGGATATTGCTGACACTTGAAGTAGGTCCACAAGAAGCGTGTGGCACTGTTGAAATTTACGTGCATGAAGCATTGGTCCTATGAAAGATTCCAGGAGAGGTCTTTAAATGTCTTAGAAGTTTGTTAAGAAGAGCAATCCTCCAAGACAGAAGTGGATGGCCTGAAAAAATTAAATGTAAAGTGATACAGCCAAGTATTCCTTCCTGACCCAGCCTAGGTAAACAAGGCACTGAAAATTGCTTCTTTGCAATGTGCAGTAATGGAAATCCACCTATTTCAAAGGTGTTGCTGCCTACACTGAAAAAAAGAAAAAAAAAGGCAAGGACAAAAATCAAAGACTTTAGATGCTATGTTACAGCTGCATGTGGTTGATAATTAATGCTGATATCAACTTCTGCTGAATAAGCCTTTCTCTTCCATAGTGGATAACATTTATTTTTTGGTCAAAAGATAGATGTATAGAGAACTCCAGCTGTAGGATTTTTTACCACCACTCTTCTGTAGGAGTTGCTTGGTTTATAAGGTGTAAACCAACGCTTTCTACTACTATCTCTCAGCTAGTTTGACACTGTGTGTTGGCTGCTGGGCAAGCATTAATAGTACATAAGAACAGCTGTAGTGAATCAGATCAAAGGATCACCTGAACCAGGAACCAAAGGGTAATGGAGACAAGAGCTAGACAGCCATGTAGGGTGTTCCCTTGGTATAACCACCCTGCAGTCTGCAGCCTAGGGACCTTCTGAATCAGAGAATTTATCCACATCTCTGTGCTGAACAGCCCTAGAGAGACTTATCATCCTCTCCAAATACATCTAATTGCTTTCTGAATCCAGTTATATTTCACTCCTTGGCATGTTCAAAAGCTTCATTTGTTACAGGCTAATGAGCTTAATAAGCTGCAGTTGTGTTTTTATTGAAAGGTTAATGATTGCAAACATTTAAATGGTTAAATCAACTCATTAGCTGAGACTGGAGTGATATAGGAAGGGAACAACAATCTCACGTCTGCTGGGAAGGCTATTGAGGCTGTTTGAGGTATGGTGGGTTATCTGTCCTTCCTGATTGTAGGGTCTTAACATATTGCTGAGATGTTTGAACTCGTACTGTTTCTGTTTTCAATTCTGTTGTGCTGGGTGTAGTCCCAAACTGGAACCATTTTATTTTTCTGCAAGTTAGGGGTTTTTTTTTGTGACTCAAGCTGCAGTTTGTTTTGTAGTTCTTTAACATCTGTTGCTTAATCCTATGTGACTAATTTATTGTATGGCTCAGCACTTCAGTTTCTACTGTCTGTCTTGTTAGTCAATCAATCTATCGACAACTTAACAGCTTTGTTTACTTCTTGAAGTGTATTGTTTTGACCGCTTCTTATGTTGTAGTGTTTTCATCACCACAAGTGAAATGATTGCTTTGTAACTGTAAAATACAGCTTTGCATCGTGACACTTGAAAAAACTATAAAAAGATAGAATGAAGGACCTCTTATATTTTAGATGGCAATCAAAAAACCCCACATTTTGGAAATAGTTAAATGCCATTGATGATAATGTCACCTTTGGACAGCTAGAAGATTTCTCTCTTCCCTATGATTGAAAAGAAGAAAGAAACATGAAAAGAGCACTTTGTGTGATTTTTCTTCCCAGCAACATTGGTTTCCTTCAGTACTCAAGTGAGTAGAGTAATGAAATTAAGAAAACAGTAAAATAATTCCAGAGGAGCCTTCATTGTAATGCCATCATAATTAAGTGCTCTACTGTATTTGCTTTTAAGTTTAGTGGGTCTTAGATCTCACCTGTTATTGAAATTTTGTATATTCTATCTGCTTGTCTTTCCTTCCTGAAATGGCAAGCAAAAGCAGGTGGATGAAGGATTTTGCAGGCTATAAGTTGCAGTATAATGTTGTAAGGCACGTTATTATAACAACAGACCTTTATATACAGCTGACTATAGGAAAGGCTCCCATGGAAAGCATTTTGAACCCAACAGAAACTCCTGTTGCCTTAAATCAGCTCTAGGCCAGGCCTGAAATGAAATGTGTCTTAAATTGCCAGTTGACGAAGATCCAGGATGGTGGTTTTATCCGAAAGAAGCTGTGAAACAGAGAAGTCAAACAGGCAGGAGCAAAGCAATTGCAAAATAAAGATAATAACTTAGACTGGTAATTGGGAGAAAGCTGCTAAACAGCAGAGAAAAACTCTGGAAAATCTGCTCAGAAGGTTTAGCAAAGGGAAGAGTCTAACTGGTTTCAGGATTAATATGGATAACATAATGTGACAGCTTCCATAGTTCTCCCACTTGCAATAACAGGGCCAAATTTCAGAAAGTCTTTTCTCTGCTCCTACAACCATTCAATTTTATTATCTGTCCTCCATGTGATTTATTTTTTTTTTTCCTTGTGTAAACTAGCCTGGAGGGAAGGGAAGGAGGGCAGTTATCTTTGTAAAATCTTTCTTTCTTGGTCCTCTTGACACTTGAGGAGGAATGATGCTGGTTTCTCTTGTCTGCTACTTATCTCTGATAATATGATTTTCCGATTAGTTTTTGTTGGTTTTGAGACATGGACAAAGCACAGGACACTAGACAGCATGCAGGTTCTGTTCCCTGCTCTGCTCCAGTTTTCTTCACGTTGACTGTGAACAAATAATAAATCTTGATATATATTATTATGTACTGTATGAAAAAATAGTAGACATGTTCTCTCCTCCAAGAAAGAGACACAGGCAGCTCCAGAGACGCTCTAAGTTTCTATAATCTATAGAAATTATATTATTAACTTCAATCAAGAGGCAGCTGCCTCCTATTTATTAGTCACAACTATATTCCATAACTGTGATGTGTAAATGACACAACACTCCACCCCAAAGGCCTCTGGTTTGAATTTTCACTGAGAGGCACACACCATTTCCCTTGTCTAAATAGAAGTTTAGTCTAAACTAAAGAAATAAGCACTGCATGGAAGGAGAGCTTGTGAAACCTTGTGAAACTTTCAGGATTTTGGCAAGGGAGTAGACCTGTCCACTAAAACCCAGTCTCTTTCAAATAAGGCAGCAGGGTAAATAGTACACCAAGACTGAACCATTATTTTAAAATCTAGATGAATGATGTTCAAGCCTAACAATATTCTGAAAAGAGAACACTTAAAGTATTGCACCAAAGGCCACCGAGAATGAGAGGAAAGAAATGAAGAAACAAGGGAGACATAAATCCTTAAAAGGATGGAAAGGCTAAAAGGGTAGCCTTTTTCCTCTAGCTAAGGAATAGAGAGGAGGCTGTCTAATCTTGCAAAGAAGAAAAATCTGAAATATCCTGAGAGGCAGTTCTGCCTTTTTAACGTACTCAGCTAGCTGATAGCCAAAGGCAACAGAAAAAACAGTGAAAGAGAACAACAGAAAGCTGAGATTCAGTGTGAATAGATACCTAAAAGTTAGGGAGCCTGCAGGTATGTGGTGTAACCAGACCACTAAGGATTTTTCCACAGTAGGGCCTCAGATGCCAAATTAAATCAGCACACATAACATCAAGCTGTGGCACTTGTCTTTAGGCACTTATTTTTGCTCATTGCAAATGCAAATTAAGATGACTAGTCTTAACCCTTTTCTGCTGTTGGCTAAGCTACATTAAAATGCAAATTCCCTAGTATTTTCTGCAGGCACACTATCACCCATCAGTGGAGCATGGCTATGTGAGCCATGAATCTCAGGCATGGGATAGAGCCATCAGTCATGGAATCCCATAATCACTTTACTACACTCCCTAGTTCTGGAGGAATGCCTGGTACCACATGGGGTTTAGTGAGTGGTCAGTGCTCCACAGGCCTGGAAGAGATTCATTTTACTGCAGGTCCAATTGACTGTGCCTAACTACAAAAAAACATCAACAGGGCTTCTTCTGGTTTCTCTGTCTGGCAAACTTGGTCCTTAATGGAACAGTCCCCGGTATTACTGGGAATAAAAATTTGAATGTGTACGTGGCTTGGCAAGTTTTCCTCTTGTGTAAATGAGTCTGGGATTTGCTTTAGAGCCTGCTGCTTTTTAGAGTGCCAATTTATACCTCAGTAGGAAAGTTTCTATGTAGTGCAGTTGTTTAAGGAAGTATTTTATTTTTGCTATACTTATCTATCTACCATTCAGATTATGGATATATTTTGGATGTTGCTCCACACAAATCTGTAACATCCATTCAATTATTCTGATACACATGAATTTCATAATCTCAGTTTTGTTCCTTTTAAAAGAAACATATACTCCTATGTGCTCCTACACACAGCTTCATTAGAAGACTTAAAAATCAAAGCAAATCACTCAAAAAACATTAAGTTATTTCTTTTGCTGTCATATATAACCCCAAGAAGTCTTTTAGCTGGGATTGTTTTAAAAGATTATTTAAAGGCGTTAGGAACTTTCTTCCTGAAAAAGTCTAATGCAATTAAAAGGCTGTTATGTAAATGCAGATGTTGAGCCCCAATGTTATATTCTCAGAAGTGTCTGAAATCATCAACTTAAGTACTTTTTGCTGGAAAGTCCTTGTTGAATTGTAACTCTATTTGTTAAATCAAGATTGTATACAAAATAAGTATTCTAGTAGTATAGCTTTAAAAGCCCTTAAACTGGGTTCCTGTAGATATTGGAGACATAGAAGAAACTGCTGAACCCAGAAGGCACTGATTTGATGGCTATACATGGAGCAGGCAAGGAAATGGAAACAACATACTGCTTCTTTTTCCAGTTGCTTTAGTATGGGACATCTTATGGATCCATCTGTCTGCTTGTATTTTATTCCTAGGATGTCTTTCCCGTACTTTAATGAAATCTTGTCAGTATTCAAAGAACTACAGGCTTGAATACAAAGTTCTGTATCTGGGACTATCTTGTGTGCAAGGGAATTGGTTTTTATTCGGTTTTTCAGCATAAGTGACTGCTGGATGCCTATTAGTTTTCCTTTTTTTCCTCACAGTCAGAATTGTGCCATGCTGCACACTCCCACAAGCAATTTGTGTTGTCCTTCAGCCTAAACTAGTAGCTGGAATTGAACAATGGTCCTGAGAGGTGGCTCACACTGTAGTGGAGTTGGAGCCAAAAACCTACATTCATCTTCAGAGTCTAAGGAGTTTTATTTCTTCTAGTGTCAGGAAGCACTTCAAAGGGTTCTGAGAGATTGACCAAGCATTGCAAGATCTTCTGGAAGTGTCTCTCTTTCTCTTTTAACTAGTAGAAAAGAAGACTTGGGATGAAAATGGTTTCTTGTGCAAGAGTATCTAAAATCATGGAGAAGTCTCCAGAGTCATATGAAATGAACCTGGGCTGCAATCAGCAACTGGGACAGTTTGAAAGTTCACACTTCTGAGGCAATGTGTACTGCACAGTGTGTTAGAGAAGAGATGGACATTCATGTCAGACAAGATTCTTGCAGGGATGATTACAAGCATCACTGATACAAGACTGGCATAAGCCCAAAACACAATCCTGCACCTCCAGTAAACCTATTTCTAGGGAATTGCCATCACTGAAGGTAGGGAACTTATATGAGGGGTCTTTTCATGAAGGGCCATTTGCACATTGTGTCAGTTTTCTGCAACTAATGCTCACAGTAATGAGGCTTCCAAAGAAGGGGCTAAATAAATGTGAATCATAGTTAAACAGGCATTGTTGTCAGTCAGAGTCACCAGAACAAAGTAGTCTTATTTTGCTCATCAGATTTCTTATCAGTTGTTCTTAGCTTCACCCTTATCAAGTCATCACCAAGCAGACCTTAAAAACTGGAGGAAAAGTAGGTCAGAGTGAAAATGTAGTTTAAAGCTCTTCCAGGAATATTGCACTTTTCCTTATTCCTTGACACAACAGACCTCTTATCAGCATAGACACTCAAGATTTTTCCCATCTATGTCTCATATACCAAGGAATTAACTTCATCTAATAATCTTTTTTTACTCTAACTGCTTGAGACACAGGACACACAGCACTGCTCTGGTGAAAAGCATTATGCATTAAAACTCCCTCAAATCAAAGAGACAGAAGTGAAATAAAAGCAACAGCTGCCAGACCCATAAATAACATTGCCACAAATAAATACCAATGACTCCTGGTTTGATATCTACATGTCTATCACTTATTTTAAACAAGCTACTTTTCTCATTGTGGGTTTGTTTGAATGTTGTTTTTTTTTTTCCTGGAAAGTAGGAGATCTGGTACTGAAAAGCTGTAGGGACACACACTTCTGCAATAATAATGAGAAAAATCAGCATGTGACCCTATTGTTTTGGAGAGGTGTAGGGTTGTTCTGTTTAAAGAGATGTAATTTTTAGACAGTGAGAGCAAGACTACCACTGCTCATTGCAAACACTCAAGTGAAAAATATTTTCCCAATTATTTTTGTTTTTTAAATCATTCATAAATTCCTGAGCACAGTAAACTGGTTATGTCTGAAATATACTGTTCAAAACTTGTTTGTTGATTTTCTTGTCTCCAATGGTTCTGTACCCTGTAGAACTGAGGTATTTCTCAGGGAAACTGAGAATTACAGAGTTTCCAGATGACTATATAGGTTTCTGTTTTGCTTTACTTTTAATCAATGAAGCTCCTACTTGACTAGATGTCAGGTTCCTGAACCAACCTGCTCCATCAAGTCTTGTCTCCCACTTTTTTTTTTTCTCCTCCTGTTTTGCTGAGAGAAGGAGGAGGCCACTGCTTGTCCATGTGTTCAATACATGACTGGAATTCAAGCAGAGGTTCTTCAGTCCCAGAATGAGCTTATATAGCTCTGTATAGCTGCCCACTGCTATCTCCTTCTATTTTTGCATTTCCTTAAAAAAGCACTGGGATATACAGACCACAAGGAGGAAGTCAGATATTCCAGATGGTGGTTCAAAAAAGCAAACATATATGAACATCTTCTATGCAAAAGACTGCCAAGGGATATATGTTAATAGTTATAAGGGTTAACTTGTTCATGGTGGAAGAATACTTTTTTCAAGGAGAGGAAAGATTGTGTTTTAACATGCAAGTAGGTTGGTAAGAAAAATAGAAACCTTTGGGTGGTTTTTTTAAGTTATATTCAACTTGTGATCTAAATTCCAAGGTCTGTGTTTTTCTGCTCTTCTCTCTTTAGGGCTCCACGTTCTCTTGTAGGTTCTGTCTAGAGTTCTCCAGGTTGTGCAGTCAGCTCTCCCATTTTTGCCATAACTCCATCTCCCCACTTAATTAAAAAGGAATCCACTACCCCATCTTATAGACTGTTTCTACGCAAGCAAAAATCTTTTATGCCTGCGCATTACTCAAGATCATGACTAAAGATAACACATCCTTTAGGTGTGCAGTGGGTATCAGAGCCTATGGGGAAAACACGTGAGAGGTAGCTGTCTGAAGCAGACAAACACAAGTGGATTATGTGCAAGTGAATAGATATGCAAACAGTAGTCCTTAAGATGCTTCAGGGAAGCTGGCACATCACCATGCATCTTGCTTGACTTACTAGGACTAAAGGTGGTTTGTTAGAAATCCAGTGCAAAAGATAAGCAGACAAGCTGAACAAATTGTTTGCATTTACAGAAAACAGTGAACTAGAAACTGAATTATAACAAATAGATTTGTGTCCACAGAGTTCCCATGGTATTAAGAAACATTACATTTTCTTTTCTTTTTCTTGTTTCTGCAGTTCCTGTGATTTAGCAACAGTGCTCCTCAAAGTGATCTTTTTATCATGAAGACATAATTTAGAAAGTGCTCTTATCTAGCCTGCAACACACCACATTTCTCACTTTTCTTCCTACATCCAGAATATATGGTACATGCTGTTAGCCACATATGCAGTTTTTCCCTTGTCAATTGCTCCAAATCCCACTTGCTTCTCGACATGAATGTATAAAACTCAACCATAGAAATCACTGAGTTCCCTACAAAGTGCATTTGGACATTCATTTGTTCTAAAGTGATGCTATCCAAGCAAAAGGTTTGAAACAGGAAATGCTATCTTCCACCAGATGTTGGACTGGTTTAAATGCAAATAAACACCTAAAGGGAAAACAGTGGAATATAGCACACTGCTGAGGTATGGGCTAGATTTGTGCACAACCAAACTTTCTCTTGGTTTCAGAATTTTTTCACATTTCTTTTCAGTACAATTTCACTCTTACTCTCTTGTGGTGGTATGTCCTGCTGAGTGCAATATTCTTGCAAAGTTCTTATTTTCCTCTTCACTTGCTCATATATATATATATATATCCTCAGAGTAACAAGGATATATATTTGTCTAAGAATTTTACTTTCCCTCCTGGAAATGTTTATGCTCCCCTGTACAGAGCAGAGCGGTCACTGAGTCTACACAGAGATGAAGGCAGTGGATTTTTTGGTCTGTCAGTACTATGACTCCCTACAAATCTCCAATTTTTTTACCCAATGACTCTTCTCAGATAGCTGGCACACCTAAGACTGATCAGTCTTAGAAGTTTAAAAATTAGGCTGATAACTGGGTTAATATCTAGACACCCTTTACACAGGCACAAAGCCTTAGGGAATACAGGAGGAAAAGACAGAAGATGACATTCCTTCATAGCAATTTTCTTCCATGCAACAGAAGAGGGACAGGATGTGAAGAGATTTCCCTTCATATTTCTTTGTTCTTCCCTCAAAAGCATTATCCCACCTCCCATCATCTTAAAGTTTCATAAATGCCCTTTTGACACTTCTGACTTTTGTACTTTCTATTCCTTTGCTCTCTCTCCCCACTCCCAATTATGTTATCATGTAAAGCCCTGTTCTTCCACTTTTCCTCCTCCTCATTCAGTCTGTCCCCAGATTTCCATTTATCCTTTTCTAGATTATCTTCTCTAGTCTTTGACCTTCCATCTGCAAAATCAATCTCTCTTCTGTTTTCTAAATACCCATCAGGAAGTTTACAACTGGGACTGTAGACATTTGAGGAAGATATCTGTCTGTCAAGGCAATTTAGAACAGAGAAAAACCTTGGTCACTGGGAAGCTTTCTCCAAACACACAGAGAAAAAATGAAACTCAGCTGATATAATTTTTTTTGACTGAAAGAGGTTTTAGACAGTACAAAGTAGAGGGTGATTTCCAGTAGAAAGAAATGTTTAGCAATATCTCTGATCCTGGGTTTCAACAGGCAGTTGCAGATAGACTTGAATAAGCTACAAAAATAATTGCTCAAGAGAAAAGAAACTTGCAAGGGTTTCTAAGCATACCAACCAGCACGCAGCTCAACTGCATTTCAGCTTTATGAAACTTACTAGGTTGGCACATAAAAGACTTCTGTCACTCAGATGATTTCAGAAAGGCACACAGGGGATTTTATTCTGATGAGAAGAGGAATTAAAGCAGAAGTATACCACTCCATCCTCTCTGGTCTGAAAGAAAAACCTGAATTCCTGCTGTGACACTGAGCTAACTTATCTCAGTTATAGAAACAAACCACCTTGTGGGGAAATGACATCCTTCTTAATGCTTGATTTTTGTGGAATTCATGAAAGAAATGAGAAGATTTATTTCCTTTTAATTACTAATATGAAATACATTACACTATAATGTTTTGCAAAGGTTTGAGGTGGCCTGTTGTTAAGGATAGTATTTTAAACATTCTACAAAGGCTTAAACAAATTAATGGAATTATTGAATAAATAGATATGTATAGATTCTTTTAGAATGATGAGCTGTGTTATAGAGAGCCATGAGTAAATTATTCCTGAAACAAAAATTTTTAGGCTAAATTTATTTCTTAGCATATATGTCCCCCACAACACAGTGAGACTTATCCTCTTGAAAAGGGAGATTAGGCTACACAGAATGATGATTTGTGGAAATAATCCTGGTCTGGAACACAAAATGCAGAAGACAAAAGGTAAGCACAGAGAATGAATCACCTGTGAAACAGGGCTGAGCAAAATCACAAACTCAAACCCCAGCATTGTTTTGTTTGTTTGGGAGGAGGATTATTTTGCAGATGGCTTTACCAAAATATATATAGACAAAATCCCTGATCAATTTTTTTTGCTGGACATGCTTTCATTGTGTAGAAATTTCTTGTTCTCTCTTTAAAAATATGTGAACTTGCTGTTAAAAACACAGATAACAGTACAAATTAAAGAAATTATTGTCTGTGTCTTGCAGAACCACTGGGCATTTTGACTTAGGGGATTTGCCAGGAAAGGAGTAAGTTCAGAGACTTAATTGGGGTCTTAGAGGTGAGATGGAACAGAGAAGCCTAGCAGATGAATACATGAGGATACAACAGGAAAAGAAAATGGAGCCATGTGAATAACTATCCCTTCTGGATGTTAAAGTATCTCTGCTTGGGGTTCAAAGAGTTTGTGTGGTGGATGTGTCTGATCTTTTGCTACCAACTGTGATCTAACACACCTTGAAGATGGAGCTATTATTTTTACCCGCTACTTTCAAAAAAGAATATACTTTCTGAAAGGGAAGGAAATTATAGTAATAAGGCTGTTTCTGAAATGTTCTGGGTTGCTATGAAATTCTGCATAAAAGTGAAAAGGGGTTAATTTTTTTAAAAGGAAAATGAAAGAGCAGTTTCTGTTATGTTGTTGAGTTCTTCTTTACCTAACGAAGGCTCAGCAGAGAATGCAGGTTAACACTGAGTGTTTCCAACACTTGCCTCCCTCTGGTCATTACTGAAATAAATCACCTCCCTGCATACATTGGAAAAACAAGTTTCATTGAGTCTTGCATTATTGCAGCTGCCATGATCTATTATCACACTAGGAGGCTGCTCACAGCTTGACTGTGCTGTGGCCTCTACTGGATCATGCACAGTGCCAGCCTCATCCTCCAAAGAGTATATTCTTTGCTATGAAAAAACATTGGCACAAAAGGACTGAATGAGATACACTTAGTTTGGGTTTACTAAGCAATATCTCAACTCCTTACTCTTCTCACCAAGGTTTAAACTCTAAATTCATCTGTGAGAATTAGTCATCCAATGGAATAGTTTTCTCTTTGGGCTTTGTTAAGGAGGGGGAATTGAGCTGCAAATCATCTGTTCAGCATGTGGAAGTGGAAACTTCACACTGAGGCAAAGCAATTGTATTTATGCTTACAGCTGGGCTGGAAGTGGGGACAGCACCTTTTGATGTCTTCATTTTGTCTGTTGCTGGAGGAGCTGACATTCTGCACCTGATCACTTCCCTCCCTCAGCACTTGTCCATGGCCCACTGAGCTCTCTCCGAACAACACTGGCTCCCCACTGACTATGTAACCCCGTTTCCTGCCAGAGACCACCCAAACCAGTTCTGTCTGCAAATCAAGTTACAAGAAATAGGGTTTAATATAGTTTTCTCTGAAGTTTTCTCACCGTCTTTTGTTGCAGCCCAACGAAGGATATGGCTCAAAATATTCAGTGCATAAACAGGGATCTCAAGGCTTGTTACACTTTTAACTTATACAGGGTGTTAAGCTTCATTTCAATGGATCCACAGAAATTTCAGTGAATGTTTGAAGATTTTCAAACTAAATATCATTCTCCTCTTAAGTGAAGAAATTATTCCTTTACTGAATCTTGAAATCTTCTCCAAATGTCTTACTGTAGAGCAAATTTTGTTATTTCTTCTTCCATGCTGTTGGTGGTTATAATCGTGCAGCACCTTAGCAGGTGGCAAACTCATGCTCCCAGGAAAAAAAAAAAAGGAGAAAGACAGAGAATAAATCATGGTCTCACTAAAGCAAACAGCCTCAGAAACAGCTTGCTAGGGGACGACTGCCATGGACTCACAGCCTATGTCGTACATATTTCAGATCCATCAATATTTTCCTTTACAGAGGCACCAGCGTGGGAGTACTGAAAGAAAAAGGAAATAAACAGGCTGTGCTAGTTTGTCTGGCTTCCTGGAAAGTGCTAAATTGCTCAAATGCTGTTGGGGCCTTTGCTGAACACATAGCTCTGGGGAACCAAACCAGCTCAGCCTGTCTCTCTGATGGACTGTCTCTCTGACAATACAAAGCACCTATTTTATAAATATAGCAGAACAGTGGCACCTACAAGTCAGGTGCCCCAGAACCCTTAGGTGCATCTTTACATTACATTATGCTGTTTTATCCCAGATTCATTATGGAGTATTTCATGTATCTTCTAGTTTTACATCTTTAAAATACAATGACAAAATTTTTTCAGCTTCTTCCCAAAACCATGAGAATCATTAAGTCTCTAATTTGTAAAAGAGTAAATTGTGTGAAATTCACACAACTCCTGGAGCTGTTTCATGAAAATCATTGAATTACTCAGAGATTTGTTAGTGATATGAGCTTTGACAGGACCAGTCTCCATAATATTGTCCAGAAATTTAAGTCAAGGTCTAAGGTCAATCAAATTAAACAAATGCCTCAGGCAGAAGCCTGCAGAGGGTTACAAAATGGTTATTGCCTCTCCAGATGATTCCAGTGCTCTGGAAAGCTGGGCTGACAGCTGATGTCTGGGCATCTGGCAGCCCTAGGAAAAGCCTGAACTTGCCTGTGGGTGAATCAGCCCCCAGCTACCATAAATGAGAAGGCTTAGCCAGTGGGTCCTCACCTGAACCCCTCTGACAATTCTGATCAAGAACATCTTCTGAGAAAGCTCTTCTTTTAGCTCTGCTTCTGTTGCTCATTGGAAACAAACATCTCTCCCTTTTTTACTTTTTTTCTCTCTAATCTGACGTTTGTTATGTTGTAAGTGGAGGAAAGTCTTGTCCTACAAGGTAGATTGAAGACGTGTAGAAGTAGATGCTTTTTGTCCTGATCGTCCTGAAAGGAAAACAGGAAAAAAGAATGTATCTGTAAAGGAAACAAGTGGTACTAGTGGGTGTATTTCTGTCAGTATTAAGTTGCACAGAGGCTAAAACTGTTTCTGTGAGAAATCTCTCAGTGCCTTCCTCTTGGGTAGCAAACAAGCAAAGTGGCAGGCTGTGAAACACAAGGTAATGTTTGCTTTCATTAGAGTTTATTTCCCATTACACTTTACTTGAGAACAACTTGCTAATTCAAAATGGCAGGGGGAGATGCTGTAAAGTGTATCCTCATATGTCTAAAATAAGATTTGAGGTTTCCTTTTTTCCTTGCACTTCCTCACAAATTTTGGACCTGTTAAATAGAGACTCGTAAGGTATTATTACTGCTCTACTCTATGGGCATATATAAATCCTTCAGCTACTCCACAAGCTGTATCTTGTCTTTCTCCCAGTTAATCTAAACTGCACAGACAAGCCATATCAATCAAACCAGGCTCCTAAGCTGAATTGCTTCCAGTCACATGGCAAAGGTAAAGTATCACCACCTTCCTACAGTGAACAAGCCTCCCTGTCAGAGCAGAGGATGAAATCAAAGATTTTCTGTCTCTGCTTGTGGGGTCATCATTTGATTTTTCAGTTTGGCTGCAGCCCAGGCCCTGCAGTCAGCTGGACTGGCCATGGATTGGGTTCACACTGCCAAGCCCTGGATTCTCACATATGATAGCAGGCTTCTGTAGCAGTTAAGACAGCAGACATCTGGTCACAGCTCCCACCAGACATGCCTATATGGTTCAGAAGCCTTGAGATTGCTCTGTCTGGGAGAGGTGAAGGCTTGTCTAAAACAACCTGTGAAAGACTTAACAGTCAGTCTTTCTTCAAAATGGCATAAAGTAATTATCACTAACACTTCCTGAGGTTTTGCTTCAGACACTAGGATGGGAATGGATGCTTTTACAATTCAAACACAAGTGATAGTGACTGCAATAATTGGAATGTGCAGTGGTGTTCTATTAGCAAGTGTCCTGGTGGTGTTTTAAGTAGTTAAGTTTTTATTAAAAGTCTTGTCATAAACAGTCGCCAGCCCCCTATTTTGTTTAAAGCTGTAAAAACATCTGGTTGTAAACTTGATTTTGCTAAAAAGAGGATTTTACTGAAAAGAGAATCTATGATCAACAGAAATCAAAACTGTTTTGATTAAAAGATGCTGAGTTTATGTCAGAAAACTAAATGCATAATATTATGGATTTACATCCAATTTAAAATGGAAATGGCTGTTTAATCAAGAAAATATTTGGAGAAAAATTTCTCAACCATCTGTATTTAAGTCTCCTTCATGACAGATTCTTTTCTTTCTTGAAGAGCTTGTCTCAACATCATATTGTGCTGGAACAAGTTATTCAGGACCAGACACTTGTTTCTGGATAGCACCATGAATATTCTTGCTCATTAAGAGCCCTAGAAACATCTGCACAGAACTTGTGTTAACTTCACAATTCATGTAGCAGATGCAGGAATAGAGGGATTGCTGATGCTATTTTCTGCATACATTCCCTCCATGATCAGCAAGAGACCAGGCTGCAAAATGAATTATCTTTAATGATACCATGGAAGAAGGTAACTCCAGAAAGTCTAGGAGAAGCCTTTTCTTCTCCTTGGCATGAGAAAGCAGAGTTGACTCAGCTTCTTTCCTACATACCAATGAGTTAGAGCTTTAGAGAGCATTTAAGTCCCTTAATAAGTGTGTGGACTCTTCTGGAAGAGCTCTCTTTCTGCAAAAATCCTTCTTAATGATCTTCTGTGTTAGAAATGGAGATACCATCCTTCAGTTTTCCTTCACTGTTTCTCACTCCCCATGGCTTCATTCATTCCTGAATACAATTTCTCTGGTACTGGCTGTTTAAGCAAGGGAAACCTGAGGTGGCTCCTGCTGTGACAACAAAAGTGAGTGTTCCCAGTCACATTACCAGTGCAGTAATGGGTATCTCTGATATTGGGTATCTGTGATCTACACTTCTCAACACTCGGGGAGAAGGATGAAGTGTAAACCCTGATACCATGATCTGCTCCAGATGAAGTGCCAGCATGGTGGTGTCCAGGAGCACATGAGATACCCATTTGGCTGACTGTCACCCACTGCTGCCCCTCCGGGCTGTCTATGCAAATAGTCAGTGGTCCTCTGTTCTACCAAGTCACTTTGATGCTGCGGTAGAGGTCTCAACTGCTTCAAGAGTGCTCTCCAAGATTGCTGCTCCAGTGACACCCATAAATGGAGAAAACCAGGTTTTGGGACAAATTCTCATGGTGTTTCAGAAACCGTGTTCAGTGATTCCATCTAGTCCTCTGCCCCACCACTTATATCCTCCACAATATCACCTGGTTAGAGACTCAGTTATTCTGTTACAAACATGATCTGAAAGAGAATCATATATTTTACATTATTTGCTTTATTTTCACTAAATGTTGACAAGAATACCCTGTTCTTTTGACATCAAAACCGATTACCTGCCCTTTAAAGTTACCACTTCCCAAAAAATGCCTCTGATAATCACAAAAGCCAGAAAATATATGCATAGGCCGTCTGTTAGATTAATTTCTAATAACATTTTCTGCTCTAAATTTGTTTTCTTAGAATCTTTTTACAGTTCATTTGGCATCTGGCCAATTGAAACGATGCTCTATTTATGCTTTTTAGCGAATGAATTTGGCTTTCAATTCTTAACATTTAATTCCTGGTTATTCGTTCTTGTATTTAGTACACATCCAGCTTGCCTGCTTTGTAACTGTTTTGTAATGAGAATATTCTAAATGCCTGGAGGCTTATTAGATCTTGGGTTCTTTTTTAAAAAATTCAAATATGAGACATATTTTTAATATTCAATTTTTCATGCATCTGAATTTACCAGGGTTCATTAAGGCTAATGTACTGAAGAGAATCTTTCCTCTGCATGATGATCTCAGGGACACAGAGTGTATATATGTGTATTTCTCTGTATGTGTTTGTGTGTCTGTCTGTTGGTCACTCTTCAAGATCTGTCTGCGTATGAATCTGATACTGCCAGAGGCTTAGTTATCCAATTTCTTCTAAGTAAAAGACTTGACATCCAGCAAATAAGTTGCAACTGTCTAAGGCCAAGTACATTGAAGAAACTCATGAAAAGCTCTAAAATAGGAGCGTGAAGCACAGGGCCATAAAGATAATGGAGTGGAGCATCTCCTTTATGATGAAAGGCTGAGGGAGCTGAGGCTCTTTAGCTTGGAGAAGACTGAGGGGTCTCATTAATGTTTACAAACATGTAAAGGACAGGTGTCAGGAGGAGGGAGCCAGGCAGTTCTCAGTGATGTCCAATGATAGGACAAGGGGCAATGGGTATACACTGGAACACAAGAGATTCCAAAGAAATACAAGGAAGAATTTCTTCACTGTTCAAGTGAGGCAGCACTGGAATAGGCTGTCCAGATGGGCTGTGGAGTCTTCTTCTCTGGGGACTTTCAAAACCCACCTGGACAAGTTCCTGTGTGACCTACTCTAGGTGGTCCAGCTCTGGCAGGAGGGCTGGATTGGATGATCTTTTGAGGTCCCTTCCAACCCTTAAGATTCTAGGATTCTGTAAAAGTGGCTTCATTAACTACTGGGACAAGCAAGAAAGCGACATACAGGAAAGCTCAGGCCTAAAATGTTAGAATTAAAGCTGTCTTTCTTATTTATCTTCAAATGTATCTTATTCCAATATTTCCTCTTGACATAGAAGAGCTGCTACTACAACTCTACTTGACTAAAGTTTCAGCACTTCAAATACAACTTTGCAAAAAAGTTACTGGGGAAAAATGGAAAATATGAGAAATGGTGACTTTTGAAATTTCCTTTGAAAGGTTGTCCTGATTTAACATACAGACAGCATGACTGTCATGGCAGTGAGGTAAAAATATCTTTGGTGTCTTGTGTGGTAAAATCAGAGTTGGATAGTGCTTGTTAATCACATGCCTTCCTCAGATCTTGTGGTGTTTTTACTTGGTATAATTTGTAATTTAATGTATGTCTCAGAATCTTCTGCCAAGTTTGCATGCAAAATTCTTCACTTTTAATCCTAAATTGTCATGCCCTCCTGACAAATGAAGATGATTACTTTATGTCCTATCACCTTCAAAAAGCAGCTAAGCTCTGCCAGTGCCATTAAGAGCATTTGACAGCATTGAGAACTATCATTACAGGCCTCTCTTACTTTTTCAGATTAAGTAGACCTCATTTCCATTGCCTTTCTCTATAGGTCATGTTTTCTCAACCTCTTATTACCCATGTTGCCTTCCGCTGGACTTTCTCTATTTTGTCTAAATGAATGTCAATGTAGGATGTCTGAAATTACACCCTACTGCAAGACTTCATGAGGGCATTGAAATAATTGAATCACAGGTCTTGTAAATTCAGAAACAGGTTAAAAAAAAAAAAGGTCCAGTGAAGGTTATTAAGTACAGAGAAACCACCTTCCCTGGGCTTCAAATTGGTGGCAGCCAACACCTTATTTTGGAAAGCAGTCTACCTTTTTAACAGCAGTGTGCTACTGAATCCCATTCATCTTGTGGCCTACAAAAATCCTTAGAGCTTGATCTGTATCCTGGCTGCACAGCCAGCTCCTTCTCACTGCACTTTACTGAGTCTGCTTTTTTCTTTCTCACTGGGATATCTTGCACGTACCTGTTCTGAATTTAATCTGATTATAGTCCAACTCTTTCCTATAAAACCATCATCTACCAAAGAATAGAGACATAAGTTACTTCTTTCTGTAGGAAAACTGTTCCCTTGTCAGACATTTGACATATCTTTTTCAACCTCAGTTGAAAGTCCTAAAAAACGGAGCCTTTCCAACAGGGTCAGTAAATATGCTGTATAATTAAGATGTGTAAAATAAAGACCTACAGGTCTGGCCATCTGTTTTGACTTGTCTGGCTCAGATAAGTGCCCCACACAAGCCTATGTTCAGATGCTTGGTTGTGGTCTCTGATTTGTCAATGCTCATGTCTGTCTGCTTGGAGGGCATGGTGCCCATTTTACATTGCTGAGGCACTTGGCACCACTTTGGGCACAGAGAGGCTTGTGCAGACAGTCCACACAGGCTTGCTGGGTTGCATCTGTTCTTCTGAATGTACTACTGATGTGTTTTCTGGCTATGCCAGCACAGGTGCCACATGTTTAGTGTTTGCCTCATGTCTGCTAAAAGGGCTGTGCCAAGGAAAACCAACAAGGAGCAGGAAGAAACTTGGAAAGCAAGACAGCTTGTGGTAACTGGATTTCTTAGGCTGGGCAAAGGAAGCTCAGTTAAGAGAGTTAAATCCAGAAGCACCCTCCTCAAAAGCACTGGTGCTGTACCAGCCTTCATAGAGACACTGGGTGTTGGGATACAACACAGTAGAGCCTTCAAGGCTGTCACCATGGAGGGAACCTTGTCACCGTAACAGAGACCTACATAGTCCTGTTGGTTTTATACCTAGAAAGCCTACCCCCAGGGCTTTTCTGCTGATCCTACCTCTGCTTTAAGACATTCACTATGGGGTTGATTTTGTACTCCTAAATATCACCTAAGTTAGTGTTGGTATACTTGAAAATATGAAAATTACTTAAAGGGTGCAGAAAACAGGGCCATAAAACCTGATATATTCTCTCTATCCCCATTCACAGCTGTGAATAAAAACAGTGAGTGCAGGACACTGTTGGTCAGAAAGTCTTACCTTTCAGTGACCAGCAACACTGGCACTGCCTGAGTCAGGTGTTATCTTTGTATTTCATAGCTCTGAAAGTATTTCTAGACAAGAATTTGTAGAGTTGTTTTTGAACGTGACTCGGTCTGAATAACCAGTCTTCCATGTCAAGGAGTCCCACTATCAAAGTACATGGTGCCTGAAGAATGACTGCAGTTAGCCTTATATCCAAGAAAGCTGAAAGAATACCTATTCAAACCTGCCTGGACATGTTCCTATGTGACCTGATCTAGGTGGACCTGCTTCTGCAGGGGCATTGGACTAGATGATCTCTAAAGGTCCCTTCAAACCCTACCATGATTTTACTTATTCACTTTGTACCGTAGCATCCTTGGCACCTAAATGCACTGTTTCCCAGGGTGCTGTGAGCTTGTAGTGCCTGAATGTACAGGTTCCATCACCTCAGAATGCCTCCAGACCACAGTGGTTATTGCTCTTGCTTGACCTACACCTTGTGTAGCCTATAGCCACACAATTATTCAGTTTCAGAAGGAAAAATAGCAAAGCTTCTTCCTTTACTCTGCCCTCAATGTCTGTTAAAGAGACCAAGCCCAGGTAAGAAAAAATGTTAGTTCAAATTCACAGTCTGAGTATGGCTAGTGAGGCAACTCTTGCAATTCTTGGGCAAGACCCTGAGCCGTTTTTTGGAAAGGTTGAGACTTTTCTCACTGTTTTCTCCAGAAACAGCTGGAAAAGGTGCTTTCTTTCTACAGCCAACATGAGAGTCTGAAGCCTCATATTATTGACAACTCTGTTACATGAAGGAACCTCTCCCTGTTCTGTAATAAAAATAATAACCACAGTGATTGATTATTTGTACATCAATGTTGTTTTGTAGCCCCAGCTGTGCACCCACTGAGACAAGAACTTACAAGCACAGAATAAGAAGGCAAGGAACAGTTTTAAAAGTATATAGTCACTACTGTTTTGTTTTCCAGAAGTGCTTTAAGTTTCCATCTGCAGCTACAGAGCTTTCTCATGGAGGTTTCTTATGCATATGTTAAGAGTCGTTCCTTGTTCTTGCATCCTACCTAGGTAAGAATTTAAATATTTGGAGACAGTTATAAAGGCCTATGCCCAAGGTTTGGCTCACATTTAAATATTGATATTGCTATGTCTGCTTGTACAAAAGGAGGCTTCATTCAATAGAAATAATTATTTAGGTGTGGAGTTTGTCATTGCTGATAAAGAAAAATAGAGAGATGGAAAGATAAAATCCTGTTTAGATATGAGATGTCATTAGACATTGTGGGTACTGCCCACAGCCTATCTAGGACAGAGACGATATAATACATGCATAAAAGTGAGGGATTTTGACAGTCTAGTTATGATACTTCTCCAAATAACACACATCGACTTAGATAAAAGTCTCTCTGACTCAAGCTTCTGGTATAGATTTGTCACAAAAATTGTATCTGTCCTCAAAGATGGAGAACTGAAAACTTAACTTTTATAAAGATGGGAGCATTCAAATAAGAGGCACTACAGACACAAGAATGAGAAAGAAGGCTGAACTTGTTGAAGAGCTGTCACCTTTGTTTTTTAATGGCCTCCTTTGAATGGCTGCTAAGCTGGGAAGCTCAGACTGGGCTTGCACAGTATTACATTCATCAAAGATGTCAATTTCTTAAATGTTTGTGTAAGATAGAAATTACCAGCCTTGGAGACTGCTGCTAAAATATCTGAGCAATCTTCAATAATTTGAGCATGAGGGTAAAGGGGAAGGTAAAACAGAGATGCAAGAGGAACAGCACCAGTGTACTTTTACACGGCAGCATCATCTGAACGCCACAAAGACCCTTTTTCTGTAAGACTGCACAGTTTGGTGCTGATGGCTCAGTATTCTGTCTTTATCAAACACTTATTACCCATCCTGGCTAGTCAGATCACAGCTTTATCACTAAGATATTTATTTTATGCTTCATTTCCCCTCATTTTTCCTTTTCTCTCTTTTGTCAAATTTTCTTGATTTAACAAAACCTGTCCATTGATCCAAGATTGACAAAGAAATTTTTAAAAGAACCAAACCCTGCAAGTAAACATGGGTAGCTGCAAAAAAAAAAGTCTGAACAAAGAAGAAGTATTTGGAGTTTGTGTGTTTGTTTTTTTTTTTTTAAATTAGGGTAAATGTTTTCCACCAATGTTTCCAAATAGGAATCTAGAAAACAAAAAGCAATAATAATGGGGGGGGAGGGGGAAGCAATTACATTCTGTATTTCTTAGAATAGAAGCAATTTCAGTTATCGTACAGATTAAATTCCTTCCTGAGGTATACACAGAAATGAAAGGGATTTTGCAAAGGACAGTGCTGAAAGAATCTATCACACCACAGTGTATGACTTCTTGTACTGTTCTTCCTAGGTTATTGTCAACAGCTTAAGGAGAGATACTTACTTGGGCGAAATGAGAGCTAAACCAGATGTGGATACTGGGTTCCTCTGAAATTTGGTTCTTCTGTTCCTTGACAACCTCCATTTTTAAAGGAGCTGTCCTTCTTGTGTTTAGCTGTCATTTACAAGTGTCTCTCATTTGATTTCTAGGAATTGTTAATCATCTACAGATGGAGTCCAAGACATCCACCAAAAATATCAAGCTATTGAAATCCAGACCTGGTTTAACAGTTGTAAGTCAATATGTTCCATCTGGAGAGGCATCAAATGCCTGGTTAGTCTAAGATGAATATGAAACCCTTGCTTGGAAATATTCTGTAACAGGGTTTTCAAATTTGTTCCTTCCGTTCATAAAATTACTTCATTACTATATTCATGGAAAGCTGGAGATAAAATGAAGAAGCAAATGAAGAGCCTTGTGCTCAGACCTCTGAGTGCCAGATGTTTAGGTACAGTTCTCACAGTCTTCCTGTGTCACATTAGGCAAACCAGTTAAACTACTTTGTGACTCAGCTCCTTCTTCAAATGGGAAGGTACAGTAAAGAAAAATGTTCAGATGAACACTTCCTTGTAGTTTCTGTAATTATACTTACCCAGGTGAGGAGGTTTCCATCAATGAAATCCACCAAAACCACAACAAATAAAAATAAAACATGCTGATATTTTTCTCATGGAAGGACTTTGGTAAGAAAAAGTCAGAGTGAAACTGTGGTGTGATTCAAAGAAGATGAAATTCACTTGAAAGTCTACTGAGGAGAGGAGGTATTCCAGGAAGACAAACCACAGATTACTTAGTAGTCTAAAATATTTGGCCCAAAATGTTATATTAGATAGTTCAAGTCTCTCTGACCACGTTGGGAAGACTGATGGAAGCCTCTCCATCTCTCATAATCTTGGTAGCCTAAAAATCAAAATCTATAGAAACCTCTAGTTCTGTAAAGTCCCACATTCAGTGAAGCCACCAGGCTTGATATGGTTCCTGATGTACTACGTCCACCTCTCCCAATCACAGTCCTTCTCACAATGCAAATTTGTTCTAATTCTGCTTCTCAACCTTCCAAAGAAAGGACTCTGGAAGGAAAAGAATGAAACGTGACAGTCTTGTGATCAAGAAGACAGTATATATGAAAGTGGCATATTTATTTCATTTTATTCCATGCCAAAGTGAGTAAAATATTAATAATATTTTTTTCTTAAACGGGATTCTACTCACAATTTATGGACATTCACTCATACAACAAGCAAAATGTCACTGGAGCACTAATCACCTGATCGATTAGCCAATACTGGTCCAAAGAACAGCTGAAAACACAAAGAGACATTGTTTAATAACAATGTCCTAATAAGAGCTTCCTGGTCTAACCCCTTTCACACCTGCTTTCCTTAAGAGCCATTGCTGATTGGGTTGGAGAGTCTCAGACCTGCTTGCCCTCCAACACTTTGCACTAAGGGCAATTAGCCTGCAAGTGTCATGTCCCAGATGTAAAATCAAAGTCCTGGGACCTTATTTCTATGTGGTGTTTTTGCACATTAGAAAGTATCAGAAAATTGTTTGACTTCTGGAGTGATTTATTTCCTCAGTAAATACACTGGATCTTCTGCCCTCTGGTTCATTTTCTGCCCATTTCATATTCCAAATGAAGAGGTAAGATAAAATGAATTTACACAGAAATCTAAGAGTAAAAAAAATCACTTCACTATTCATCCTGTTCACTTTCTTTGCTCTGAGCTATGGGATGGAGTAAGGATGGAGCTGTCATGTTGGAGCACAGCCCCTCCTTCCCTTTCTTTAACCTGTCAGCAGCACTATGGTGTCAGTCCCTGGACCAAGCCCTCACATATATGACAGGTATTTTGGAAGTTGCTGGAACATACCAAAGGCAGCAAAAAGATAGATGAAAGATAGAGGAGGGAGAAAAGAGGAACAGGTGAACTGTAGAACCATGGGAGGACTCGGGAACAGGTCTATGTGGAGAAATACTATGCATAGTCTGGAATAAGTGACAAAAAGATCAGAGGAAGCTGGGAGGTAGAGATCCCTTTCTCTCTTGCATGCCACATAGTTAGATGGAGCTGCAGTTGTCAGATGTATCAGATCTTCTGCACAGGACCGGTTTGTATTATCTCACCCAAATTGGTCACTAATGCTGCATTGCACAACTCCACTTAGTCTTATGAGAGGTATTGGAGTTAGTACAGTCCAGCCCTGTCTGGATACAGTGTGAATGCAGAGGTGTACGGATGATTTAGAAAGTCAGAGAGGACAGAGTTCAGAGGTAGAGCCTTAGGACTCTCATGAAACATCTAATCTCTGTATTTTCACTTTTATTATCAGTATTATTCCTCCTGAGTGGGCTAATGACAGGAAAAATTGAAAAGAATGAGGTGCTTTGAGAGTACAGTCATTAGCAAAATCAAACTTTTCTTGTTTAAAATACTGTGTAACAACTGTGAAATTTTCCCCCACCCTTGTTTACATCCAGCATAGATTTATTGGCAGTTCTCTTTTCATTGTTGAAGCTATATTCAATTTTACCAGCAACCATGTATTATGATTGGAGTGAACTGAATTTTCTTTTCTATTCGAAAATGATTAGATGCACAATGTAGAACTGAATAATAAGCACCCATCATAAATGTTTTCCCTGTGGTTATACAGCATCATGTGCCCTCATCACTGCTGTGCTCAGAAGGTACTATGTAAGGATACAGTAAGGTTGACCAAAATGGTCACTTCTGTTTAGTTATATCAGATACTATACTAACATTACAACCTCGGAATATAATTCCTACTCAAATCCCAAATATGAGCTTCTAGGGAGATAAATCTCACTCTTCTAATTAGCAAAATCAATGAAAATTAGGTTATGAAATTGAGGTTGGTTCCATTTTCCTTTTCAGCAGTTCTATAAATAGATTATAGTCCCACTGCTAAGTGAAAGTCTGTAATTTAGATGGTTAGAGGCAGGACACAGAGGTGATCTGAATCTCGTGCAACTCAGTGGTACTCTTTGGATCTGCCTTCAAAATATGTTTGAACTTATACTTGGAAGAAGTTTCCAGAAAGTTTCAGCATCAGTCTTACACCTACAGTCTTCAGCATTATGTTAATTCCCAACCCAGCCTGCCAAAATGCACAGCTAAACAGATGAGCTGTATCAGATCTTGGAAAACAAAGGGAGAGAAAAAGAACAGAACTCAGAGTCCTGAGTACCCAGAATTTCTTCATACACACACACACCTCATCATAACATTACTTCACCTTTTACTTCCTCCTCCTGTCAAACTTCTAAGAGATAAAACAGCATTAAAATCAAAGAAATCTGGAAAGGAAATGAGACTGCTCACTTTATTACTCTTGATTAGCAGCAAATTATTCTCCTAACATTTACTTTCCCTTCATTTATTTAAGAGTGATTACACGCAAATAGCAGTTAAAAACATCAGGGTTTTAATAATAGTTTTATTTATCAATTTAATTGCTTCTTTATCATCTCTGAAGCTGAAACACACACCTCCTGACACAAAATCAAATGAGCAGACTTGCATCTTTCTCTCTTTCAAGTACATTCTCCAAAGCTGTATAAAGAAAGATACAGGAGTTTCTTATTTCCCGTATTGCTGCGGTCCAGGCTCAAAGGCTGTACCTGTGTTCCCATACTGAGAAGCCTAAAGACCCACTTCAATTTCCTCAGAAGCTTCTCAAGCAAACCAGTCTACTTATCTAACCTGTTGGTCCATTGGTCCCTGTACTTTGCTCCCCACAATCACACTTGTAGTCCAGAAGCTCAGGCCTTGCAATTTATGCAGAGTGTGGATAAAATTGAAGTACAGGAGCTTTTGCTTATCTATGACTCTAGCTTCCCTAACTACAGCTCCCATGAAGTGACACCACAGGTAGCAGGGTGAAGTTATCACTTGGCTGTTTATTGCTAAGTGTTCTGTGAACATCTTTTTGTTTTTCACCTTTACCTCTACTGTGAATATTATTGGAAAAATGCACACCAAAACCCATAGTCCTATTTTCAGCTCTAGGGGGTGGTTTCTGCCCTCCTATAAAATCAATGGCTGGTACAGAGGCTGAGAGTCTGTTTCAAAAGATGGAGCACTCATCCTCAGCACATTCTTTGCACTTGGTATTGTTGTGTCCTTGATTCTTTTTTTTTTTCCATTTATGCAGCTTCCTTCTATATCTGAGGGCTAATCCAGACTAAATTGTTCCGTAACAGAATGGCCATACTTTTCCAGAAGTACTCTATATCCAGGAAGAGTTCCCAGGATATCTATCAGTACAGATTCACTCTATTTCTTTCCATTAAAATCTAGCACTGGTGGGAGCTCCAGCAGCATCATCTGAAAGTGAACATGACCTTATGGTGAAAGAACTCGAGCAACCTTCCTCCTCTGGGCTTAGAGCATGGTTTATGCCTCATTACTGTGAATAAATTTCCTACATGGGTTTCTGCATGCATGCTTATTTGGGCAACTTCATAATGTATGCAGATATAAATAAACAACATTTTCTTTTAAGTAGAACCACAATGTCGAGGAGCAGCAGGGAGGGAAGTATTTGACTTACTGCATTCTTAGTAAGAGGTGTTTAAAAAAGCAAAAGAAAAGAGGCCTTTCTCAGCAACCTTGCAGGTCTCTGAGGAGTTACAAGGAGTAGATTTGTGAAAATCAGAATTGCCAATTTTGCAGAGTTGCTTTTGGAATGGCACCACATTTTTAAACCAACTTTATTAGAATTCGTATCCCATTATGGAGCTGTACAGGGCTCCCTTAACAAGCACAGTCTGACTGGAGGCAATAAATCTGTCTTTGTCACTAATGATGTTTGTATTATTTTAACACTGTTGATACTGGAGATTTGGGAGTGTGCAAGCAATCATCTTTCAACCATGGCTCACCAGCCCTGCATCTTGAATGGAAAAACCCTTTTCCCTGTGGATGTCAGGAATAGAGTGGGTTACACCAGGGTTGTGTCCAAGGACTTCAGCCACACAGTCTAATAGTCTTCCCCATTCCAATTCCAGTGACCTTTACCTATTTGATGAGGGGGCAAAAAAGTCCTCTGGCAATGACATTTATCACTAATCTACATCTTTGTTATGTAGTGAGTGTGGTTTTCTGCTGTGATAATAATTTTCTTAATAACTAAAGCAACTCTCATAGTTTCAAATCTGAAGGAGGCCTGGGCCTGGGCCAGGTACAAGCTATCCAAGTGCTGGGAAATGTGCCTCCAAGGTACAGTTCAATTGAATCCCTGAAATACATTCCTTTTCTTTTTCTTTTTTTTTTTCAGGTGATGTAAGTATTTATCTAATGTTCCATATTACAGATCTTTATATCCTGAGCTTGAGTCCTGAGCTGTTTTCCCCTAAATAACTTTGCTGATAGCTTGTGATGCAGAAGATCTCTGAGATGACTGAGTCCATTTGCCCTCTGAGGAGGATTTCAGGCTTGCAGCAGGATATGCTTTCCTCCAGGAAATCCTAGCTGGGAATCAGGACACTGATATCCTTGCTGTCCTGTGTGGAATAAAGGAAAGATAACTGTTGCCTTACACCTTGTTTGCTGTATGTGAAGGCTTTCCTCACTGAAAACCTTGAAGAGCATATATAAGAGCATATGTACATATAAATAAAATATAGGAATAAAAAAATATATATTTCATTACTATATATATAACCTTCATCATTATATTGTCCCTTTAAATATTTTGAGGATACTCAGGAATTGGGTTATATCCCTTTATGGAATTTGAAAGCCTGACAAATATGTAGATTGAGGGCAGGTGTGATCCATTTGCAGGAGCCTGTGTGACCAAGTAGATGCAGCACAGAGCTCTACCTTTAAAGGTGGCTGATTTGACTGTCTGCAATGCTAATGGAACTGGATAACTTCACTGTAAGTGTTCTGCATCCTTCTGCACTACTGGATCTAAATGTATGTGTAACGTTTAATCTGTGGTATAGAGAGGTTGGAAAATATTAATGTGTTGTTTGTTACAGGGAGAGAATTTTTCTTGTTTTCTCTTCCAGCACTTTCTTTGTACAGGTCTTTTGGTGTATGTTTTCTCTGTTCTCAGTTTGCAACACATTCTTTCTCCTAGCCTAAATCTAGGAAAGGACTCTCCTTTTAAAAGTATTTTTAGCAACTGCTGTGCAAATAAATGTGATGGGCATCTGTAATGTTACCTTGTAAAGATGGCTTAAAAATTCATACTGCTTCCAGAGTCCATACTCCCTAATAGTATCTTATCCCTTCTCCTTCATAGGAATAGAGGGATGGGCAACTATACATGCAGGAAGGTAACAGAGTTACTCTGCCAGCTCCTCTCTTTCTCTGAAGAGCAGAGCAAGACATGGCAGATCAGCAAGTGAGGTGAGTAACACTTTATGTTGAAGAGAACAAGCCTTTTCTTGTATTCAGAGAAGATTTGATAATAAAGCGTGCCATGTACTGTATCTTTCTATCTTATGATGCTGTGCCAAATATGTTTCTCCAAACTCAGACTAGCTATATCTTTTTGCTTGTAGATATGAAAGGGAGACAACTGTGTCTCCATCTCCCTTTGGGAGATTTGTTTCTTGCAGAAAATTTTCTTTTGGTTTGTCTGCTTTACCTTCAAACAATGAAATGAAATATTGAGCAGGGATGTGATGTTGATCTACCACCCCAGAAATGGGGTGTAACTCCTTACCCTGGTTATGTGGGCAGGAAGTTGAGGGGGCCCTCTGGGTGAGTAAAGAAGGTAATTTAAGAGTCATATCTAGAATATGGAAGAGGAGGGAGCAGGGAGAGTTTCTGCATCTGTTTCTAATCTGTGATGGTCTTTCTGAGCCTGAGTGAAAAATTCCCTTGTCTCACAGAACAGCCTATTCTTTTGAACAGGCCTGGACATACAATTCTGTTTAAGTTGTTACCAGATGGTAAACTAAGTGGAGGGACTGTTCGAGGGCTATTGACCAGATCCTGAAATCCTAAATGTTATGCAACTGAGAATAATCTATTGTCTGAGCCCTATGGTATTGTCCAAGCTGAATAATTTCACTGACTTGAGCTAAGAAATCACTTCGCCCTGAAAAATAGCCAGACTCTTAGCATGATGAGCTGGCTGTTGGCTCATCTTAAGCTGCTCATGATATCTCTGTTCTTTTAGGTCCTGTGATATTGAGGCAATGGGTGCAAGATGCAAAGATAACTTTCTTCAGACAGAAAGTTATTTCATCCTCTTAATACTTGACTTTGGATCATCCCAAAAACTAGTCATTGTAGGTTTGTATATTAAAGATCTGGAGAAACTAGGAAGGAAGGCGAACATTGGTTTATAATGAATTAGGGGGAAAACAATTATTTGTGTCTTTATTCTGAGATTTTTCTCTTTTGAGCAATAATTTTTATGTATGATTATGAGATACCTGTCTTGAGTGAACACTGTGATTATCTAAGGTTGGATTTAAGAATTATAGGACATATATATATTCTAATTAGAACTAACAAATCCTGCAGACATACATAAAATATGGTGTTTTACACAGGATTTTGGCATCAAACTCAAAATTTCATTAAATCCAAATCAATAGGAACTTTAAACCACTGATTTGCTTTGTGACGTTTCAGGTTGGGCACCCAGTATTGGGGAAAAAACACCCTCAAAACCTTAGGCAGTGGTAGATGATGGTTCTAAAATTTCTGCCCTGACAACAGTTCACACGTCTGTGTAACTCCACTGTATGGAGAGTTTTGCTGCTGGTTTTATAAGGATCACTCGCTGGAATCAACTTTTGCAATGTGTATATTCATATCTGTGCTTCTTAATGAACAGAGATTTCATTTGTGGCTTCAAAGACAAGTTGAATTCAAGTACATCACACTTGAAAAGATGATCTTTGCTTTTACTTCATACTACTTAAATACTAGGATACCTTGTACAGTTACCTGTAAGATGTCTAAAATGGAAAAAATATCATTAGTGGATGGACATTCCCCAGGCTGTTGTACTGACTTTAGTGGCAGAGTTTAGATACAGTGACAACACTAAAGTCTGCCATGTGTCATCCTGGACCACTGACCACTGGCCCAACAAACCTCAGGGCTCAATCATCAAGATGAGTCACAAAACAGTGGCACTCTCCCTTTTAGCAGTTACCTTATTGATGACTTCCTCAAATACAGTAGCTGGAAAATGACTAAAATAGAGAGAAATGATGAGACAGAGCACCATTCAATTTTATAATGACGTCTCAAAAGCAAATGAAAGGTACTTTGTTGTTCAGTTTTTGGTTTTCCAGTCAGATCCTTTGCTTTGTTTTCCTATGCTCTCAAAACCGGACTCTTCAGTTGTGTCAACCTCTAAAGCTGAAGCCTGGAGGCAGCTCCCACACTGGTTTCTTCCCACTGAATTCAGTTTACTTCATGGCTGTTTAAAGTAATAAACATCAATTCTTTGCTGTTGGCGTATGAAGTTCAAGAGCATATCCTAACATTGTCTTCATACTTCTCTCCTGTAGGGCAGAAAACCTCCCTCTATCTTTGAAATTAGAAACTGAGAATAATTGTTTTGAAGCAAGCAGCTAGTATTTGGTACTGAAACCTCAGAGAAGATAGACTCATTGCAATCATAAACCTGGATTGTACAGCTGCTCTTCCTGGAATTGCTCCTTTTTAAATAACGAGATCTGTTGA
Organism: Urocolius indicus; assembly: GCA_013401255.1. Taxonomy (NCBI): domain Eukaryota; kingdom Metazoa; phylum Chordata; class Aves; order Coliiformes; family Coliidae; genus Urocolius; species Urocolius indicus. Next base: position 125,793 of record WBNH01011632.1, on the reverse strand, counting down.
TTCAGGCTCTTTTTGGTGAATCATTAGAAACTGTTGCCTTCTTTCCTCTCCAGGCTTTTTCCTTAACTAAACCGAATTGGAAAGTATAGAGAAAGACTTTCTGAAGAAGATGTCTCCTGAACAGAACCCAAGTATCCTATTTTTAACATTGGTTCCCGTACTGAGCTGTTCTACAGTAAGAGCAGCACCTTCAAGTCTCTCTGATACTTCTGCTCTTATATGTGCTCCATGTGACTACTAACTTTAGGCCTTACAGGTGCAGTTCAGACAATGTTACAGAATATAATATCACTGAGCAAACTGGTAAAGGCAAGAATTTACTTATGAAAAACTACATATCTCCCAACTGGGGACTTCAGAATTGTCACTATTGGTTAAACAGTAATATCCTGTTGTGGGTACCAGAGTTGCATAATCTGCTCCCTTTCAGCATCCCAGCTCTCTCTCCTGTGTTGTCTTGAATAGCAGGAAAAGATTATTTTATAAACAACATTGGATTGGGAACTATAGTGGTAGACACAGGTCCACTCTTGGAATAGGTGTACGGATAGTAGCTGAAGACTATTTACACACAGATTTTTTTCCTAGTCTTTCAGATCCATTGATTTGGATGGAAACAAATTCAAGATCTTACTCCTCCTAACCTAGGTTGTGAGGCTTACCACAGCATTTAAGGTCTTCTCCAATGCTCTGTCCATTAAAAAGATAAGCACTGTGGCCTGAGTGAGCACAGGTCTGTCTGTAACCCTCCATAGAAAGTAGGAAAGGATTGGCATAGTTAACTTATATTTGAGTTATAAAATATACTTTATTTAATTAACAGATAAGGCATTTTATTGGGAAATGGTTCTCAGTAGACAAAAGCATGCCAGGTTCAGAGAGTGAGTTGGATGCCTACTAGTACTTGATGCCCTAAAGAAACAAGAAGGCTGCATTCCAGATGCTGTTGTCAGAGTTTGGAGGCCAAGAACCATGACAAGTGATGTACAAGTAAAAATACTGCAATAAAAGATATGAGGGAAGAAAAGGACCAACAGTAAACAAAATGAGAAAAAAAGTTAATATTCCTGGGCAGTTATATTACTTCTTTCTCTTTTTCTTTCTTTTTTTTTTTTTTGTTAAAAAAGAAAGGTAATAGTTTTGTCCAGAAATAGATTGAGCATTTGAGATAAAATTCCACAGATTTGGGGGGAAAAAAAGAGAAATCAAAACTCCTGTCACTAATAGACTACTAGTTTTGGCCTGTAGCAATTAATTAAATTAATCCTATTAACTTTTTTTCATGATGGAATCATAAAACAATCTGTAATTCTACCACTTATGCTCTAAAAGTATGAAGTACTTCCTTTGCTTGTATACATATTCCTAATATTTTTTAATCAGAGGTCTACCTGAGGTTAATTGTTCCATAGGCTTGACACACCTAAAATACAAATTTCAGAGGTTACTTGCAGGCATGATGATAATGTGATTAACTTTGCCATTGGTGAGCCTTTTCTTATTACTATCACCTCTCCACAGACCAAATATGCAGATAAATGCTTAATCCTGAGTGATGTCTGTGAACTTAGGGTCAGAAACCCAGCACCATGTGACACCTTCAGCAGAGTCCAGGAGAAACAATTTTTGACTGACAGGGACCCAAAATATCACCCTGTGCCATGGTGGTGTGCTCCCTTCCTGGCTACCTGAAGGGCAGCATCCACCACAGAGCAGAGAATACATCCTTGCCTAGTGATTCACTTGTGTGAAGTAAAGACGGATTAATTGAAATGTCATCATTATAACAGTATTCCATTTTTGTAGGTAGTAGTGTGGCCTCGAGCAAGATCAGATCTGATTTAAGTAGAAAGAAAATCCCTTTAAAAAATCTTAGAGAGTAAATCCTTTCTTGCTGATTTCTTTGAACAGCACAAACTGTATTTTCCTTCCTGTATCAGGCCAGAGAGAATCAAAGACTCAGGGATGTGATATCTCTGTTGTAATGACTAAATTTGTCCTATGTATGGCTGCAAGGCCCTCTGTGACTCATCTGAGCCAATGTACTTCCTAATGAAATCATTCACAGCCCAGATGGCAAATCCAGATTCCAAAAGACCCATGAACTGAAATTCGTTTATCCCTACCTAATGTTTTCTTGAATAATATTGAATGATTTTTCATAGTGCTACTGTCCTGGGTACTCTCTAGATGTGTCAAATGAAAAAGGGGTCATTCCCTTTGGAACTTGAATGAAAGAATCACTAGTCTTTTGTCTTGCATAAGACTTCATCCATAGATGACTATTCTATATCATTTATGCACTTTTACAAGTTTCAGTGTGAAACCTATTCGTAGGTTTTCTCGTGGACCTTCAGCTACCAATATTAATCAACGGACTTGTGACAGAAAAACTGCTTAAATTTCTTCAACTAGCTTGGTATAATATCCTAGTAGACTTTTGTATACCCAGCAGTAAATTTCTCTTCTGTCTTGATTTGCTTTTTTCTATTTTGTGGTTTTGAAAATAAATGTACACTCTTATCTCTTAATGCTTGTAACTCATAACACTATATTTGATTTGAAATGAAAATTAAAATATCCAAGTAGTTACTTTGCTCTAAGGAGACTCAAATGTAAAAACTGTTTACATGTTTTCAGTTAATTAGGGCTCTCAAAAAAACAAACAAACAAAAAAAAAAAAAAAAAAAAAAAAAAAACAAACAAAAAACACCAAACCCTGAAACTGTTCTAGGGCGTTCAGTCCTTCATCATGGTACCATGAGGCAGCAACATTTTAGCTGACACTTTCTGGTATAAGCAGTAGGGAGGCTGCAACGGTTGTCTAATCCAAAGGCCAACCATCAAACAAGAAGAAATGTTATTCCTGAGAATTAAGCTTGCCTCTCCAAACAAAGCCTGTTAAAAAGACCCCAAGCTTAGTTTTCAATCAGTGCCTGACCAGAATTACTCTCCTGGCCTTAGCCTACAACACTGGCTAGAATTGTCTTCTGCTGACACATCCAGCCCTGAGCCTGGCCAGGCATCTGAGGACACTATGTGATGTTACAAAGTTCCCTAGGATGTGTCTCTGATCTCTGTCCTCTTCTCAGCAGGATCAAATCAGCTATCCTAGCAAGAATCTACAGCGTCTTCCACAATAGCCTCTCCAAATTCCTTTGTCTAGAAGACATAGAAATGGTGTTGCAGGTGGTCTTAGTGGACACAGGTGTTTTTGACATAAGGTTGTTAGTGATACAATCAACTTTGGCTACAGCATAGAACTTCTGAAGATTTCAGCAGAGGCATGACTGATCCACCAAGAGATAGTCCTGTGAAAGTTTTGTGTACACTGAACTTTGCCACAGAAAGCTGACTGGAGCCCATGCCACTTCCACAGTCCATCTGAAGTGCAAATTTGCCTCTTGTAGCTGTTTTACGGCTGTCTAAAGACATTGCTTCTTCTCTTGCTCTCAAGAATAATTCCTTGTACTCTAGGTCATGAGACTTGTCCAGGTTACAAGGACAGCCAGTTAAATAGGTAGCTGTTTTGAGTCCCAGCACAGAGTTTCTTTGTATTCCACATTTTCGTAAACATGCAAAAATGCTGTTTTAGTGGGAAACTTCACAGTGTGCCAACAAATTCAACTGATTTATGTTTACTTATCCTATCAAAGAGCTAAATATGCCCAAGTAACGGCTAGTGTATCAAAATGTCAGATTTACATTCAAGCTCTTTAAAATTCTCCATTTCCTAACAGTAAGGCAATAAGGATTTTTTTTTAAAAAAGGAATATTCTGTGGCCTATCATTGCAATGCAGCCAAAACTCCTGAGTATGAAACACTTCCTTCTCCAAGACATAAGAGCATTACAGACTATTAATTACATTATGATTACCTGAGACAACTGTAAATCATTGTTGCTTAAATATGGACTACAAAGAATTAATTGGAATCCTGGGTAGTTCATGGAAATGAAATCCAACACTAGAAATAAAAAGCTAAAGCACCTGTGAAAGAGTCTGAGACGAGTCTAGAGGTACATACTGTGTGCTTACACTGGATACCCACAGGCTCTTCTCCTCAGTACTCTTATGGTCCCTTGTGACAGACTGCTTTGAGGAAAGAGTCCACCTGACTTTTCTTCCTAGTGCTTGCCCCTGTAAAATCATTGCAAAGCATTGCAGACTCCATGTGGAAGGTTAGCCACAGTCACCAAGCAGGCTCTCTGTCCTGTACAAAAGGGTATATTTAGAACTACACTGAGGTGTGAGAAAGGCTCAAGGTCCTCCCAAAGATTTTTTTTTTTCCCAGCCTAGCTCAAAGCCTGTGTCTGCAACCAAACACTGGATCTGAGTGAATTACAAGTAGAGATATAACCATAGTCTCTGCTTCCAGCCAGACAAGTAAGAAAAGTTCCCCAAACTAAGTACTTAAACGTAACTAATATTAGTAAATCAACACCATGTGAAAAACTTTTAACAAACTATCTTTAGAACTTATAATCAGGATCTCAGCCTTGTGGCTAAGACGTCTGCAGATATAATCTTTCAAATAAGGAGAAAAATAGAGACTGATGCAAATCTGATATCTAAAATGAAATATATTTAGCAGTCTTTGTAAGTTATCAAACATGAAAATGCATCCACACTGCAGGAAATTCATTGCTGTAGTACAAACACAACCTGTAACTGACAATAATCCTATTAAAGTAAAATCTCTGCTCATGCTGCTATCATTCATTTCATACTGAAATTGCATTTAGAAGATCAAAAATTAAATAATTGCCATTTACTTTTTCATTTTTTTCCCACTTCTGTTCCATGTGTTCAGGAAAGACATTGCTTTTCTCTTTTAAGGTCATCAAAAGTGTCTGGGGTCTGTTTTCTAGCAACTCTGATTTTCTCTCTTCTCTGGCTAGATATTGTTGTCCTTAATATCCTTAATATGCCCATAATATCTACCCCAGAGAAACCTCTTATGACATCTTAAGAAATTAAGATGGACCACGCTGCTGGGATAGAAGTCAGATCTCATTCCTACAGTAGGGCTTGCTTTCAAGCTAGTGAAAGTCATAGTGACTCTACTCCAGATCAAAACAGCTGCCCAGGAGCAAGATGGACAAGATTCAGTCATGCCTATATAAAAAAATCCTTCTATGTGTCTACCCCAAAGCATTGAATTGTTGCCTGCAACTTGAAGTCATGGCCAAACTGAGATCGGCAAGAGATAGTACTTTGTCTCGCTTCCTTCTCTGCACAATAGAAAACAGCACAAGTTTTTCAGGAAAAAAAAATTCATACGTACCTTGCAGGACTTGGGTAGTTATAACTTCAAGATTCCTAGGAAGCATCAATGACCATAGAATTTCTTTCGTATCATCTCGATGTCCCTGCTACCAGTTCATGAAAGACACAAAGGATGAGATTCATAAAGCAGGCATCTCCAAGCCACCCTCAACATCCTTGACAATCAATGGAGAGAAACAGACACTCCTGAGATGTGATTCATTAATTATGTCTTAGTTTTCCTTCAATAAGTACCATGGAAGCCTAAGGTAACTACCTCAGATGTAGGCATAGAAATCTGTATGGGATGAATTCTAAACACAATTAATAATCTCCTCAAGAGTAATAAGCTTATTTATACTGCAAAGTATTCTATACTTCCTCAGGGTGCAGGAAGCTTTCATCTGACATAAGAATACTGCCAAAATGGATAGCCTAATTCTTGATGGTTACAGCCTCTCTTGCTCCCTTATGCAGGGCATAAGTGTTGATGTGGCCATGTGGTAAATTGCATAAACTACTATGGCAGAAAACAAATGGATTTCAAGGCTTCAGGTGTTGATAAATCTACCATATCTTTAGCCACCTTGTTCAGTGATTCCTTTCACTGTTGCAAGATGGGTCATGCTTTATTTGTTGAAATCCGTGTCACTGGTTTCTAATAAGACTTTCCTTGCTAGATTATGGCAGTGTCTGTTGTCAGCAGTTTATTTCTACATGTTTTCAAAAATCAAAGCCAACCATGTCACAGTGAGGCACACTCTTTAAACACACTGAAAGAGAATAGTCAATGGCACTTTACCATCTGATGCTCTGTAGTGGGTCTACTCTAGTTTCTGATTAAACAAAAATTTTGCTTAAGTTTGGAGATCTAAAAGGATCACTCCATAAAATACCACATTTCACGTCCTGTGACAACTAGCTGTCACTCCATAAATTCTTTTCCAGATGGTACTGAGAGTATTTAACCATATACACACATTTGAAGACAGATGGATTCTGTGTGAAGTTTTTTTTTAAGCAAAGCATCATTGTCTCATTAAGTGGACAGTAATTGCAATTATTCACCATGTATTGTGACTTGCGAATGAGGCTTGCAAAGTCCATTCAGAAACAAGTTGTCCATAAATATGCAGATTAAGAAGGGTAATGGATTGTGCCTTGCTTTAGAAAATGTTATCCCATTTTTCAGCAACAATTCTGTAGTGGCATAAATCTCAATAAATGATCCCTTTCACAGAGAGACAAAAGGAGCAATGCACCACCCACAGAGGGGCTGCAGAAGACTTGATTTTCTGCCAAGGGATTATAAAGCTATAGAATGGTAGGGACTGGAAGGGACTTCTAGAGATCATTCAGTCCAACTCTCTGCTAAAGCAGGTTCACCTAGACCAGGTTACACAGGAACTCAATCCAGGCAGGTTCGGAAACCTCCAGAGAAGGAGACTCCACATCCTCCTCCAGCCTACACCAGGGCTCCCTCAACCTTAGAGTAAAATAGTTTTTCCTTATGTTTAGGTGGAATTTTTTGTGTTCTAGTTTATATCAGTTACCACTTCTGCTACTCCTGGAGACAACAGAAAAAAGTGATGCCACGTCCTCTTGACAAGTAGACCTTAGACTTCTCTTTTCTAGACTAAACAGTCTCAGTTCCCACAGCCTTTCCTCATAAGAAAGATGTTCCAGTCCCCTTATCATCTTGGTGGTCCTGAGCTGGACTCTCTCTCCCTGTCCCTCATGAGCTGGGGAGCCCAAAACTGAACACAGGTCTCCAGATGAGGCTTCACCAGGGCAGAGCAGAGGAGTAGCAGAATCTCCAGTCTTGCCTAAAACATAAAGCCAGTGTCTCATGCTCTTCTGGTACTTTAGAGCCTTGGAGACTAGATAATTGACAATGATATTCAAGTTAGGCTGTGTTATTATAACTTGGTGGATCTAACGTGTTGGTAGAGCCTTGCTCTATACATGAGAGTGCCCCTTCACTGAAACTGACAGAGAATTAATTCAAGGTAGCAAAGAACCTACAGGGTTATGTGTGCTCCTTTCACAAGCTTGGGAATTAATCCTGAGCCCCACAGTGAGTTTGTGAAATACTTCCGGAACTGCTACCACCCTCTGGTCACTTTGGGTGTCTCAGTCACTCACATAGCAAAGTCAACCACACTTCCTATCAACATCAGGGTGCTTTGAGACAAACCACAAGCCATGATGACAGTGTTCCAGGAGATAAGAGGTGCACTTGTATGTGAATGTGTGCGTGTGTAGCAGATTAATTAGTTAACCAAGTCCAAAAAGGAAAGCAGATTTTGCAGTCTTTATTTGGAGCCAGTTGTTTATGATGAACATGCACCACACAGCACAGATTAGAGACTTGGGCATCAGGTGTCCATGGGAGCTGACTAAATGCCTTCAACATCTTTTGCAAATTTGCCTGTTCCCTTTTTTCAATCACTTTCCTCTTTGAAAAAAAGCTACATTTATATTCTTCAGCACACTGTCTGGAGGGTTACTCAGTGCCTATTTTGGGAAGTGTTAGAGACCCACAACACAAGGTTCTAAGAAGTGGAAAAGTACAACTCAAAACTTAAATGGTTAAAAATGATCTTCAAATGTCAGTTGCCTCAGGGAAACAAGAGCTCACCTCAGCTCCATTTAGAGTGATATTGGGTAGAGGGAATTTTATTCTTTCAAATGTATGTGCATTTTTAATGCTTTAAAATGTAGTTAAATGCAGGCTGCTGTGTGACTGAAGAGTGAATATTAAACATAAACGGGTTGCTTCACATCTGGAAAGAAAGCAAATCAGCATTGCTTCTCCACGGGGTGAAACTGAAATGTGAGCCTTGCAATGCTGTTACTAAGCCAGGGAGAAATAAAATAGAGAGTTGAGAATCAGTGTGAGGTAAAATATGTGATTAAACTATCAGATGAAATGAGGACAAAAGAGGAGAAATGCAAGTATAGGAGGAGAAAGAACAATTTTTGTCTTTACGACAAGATTGAGAAGTTTTTGTGTGATGGCCTAATGCATACTTTTAGAAGCTGGTATGTCTCAGTGGGTAAAACACAAATTTGGGAGGAACTGTGTATAATGTTCAACAATTTTCACCTCTTTCTCCCTCTGTTTTCTCTGACAGTCTTTTGTCTGCTTTGCTACTTTAGAGGAGGAATTTTTAGAGGTGAGGAAAGGCTGTTCCTAGAGCTGGTATGGTAGGATGCTAATCCAACTGAGGATATCCTTAGTCGGGAAAATGCAGATCCCTTATACGAAGAACCTTAAGGCTTCACAACCAGCTAGGAAATGTCTGTGTTTAGGTGTCTTTTTTAAACAACCTCTTGCAGGATTTTTCTCCAGCTTTTTCCTCTTCCCCAAAAACCCTCCTGGGAACACTATCTTACCCAGCAGATAGCCTGAATGCATTCACTGAATAGGTCACAGTGCAGTGTTAAAGACCTCAGAGTCAGCTCTCTTTAGCAGATGACTAATGCTGCTTCCAATGAAAGGAATAGTGTAACTGAGTGAATCTATTTAATCCCTCTTTTCTTTACTACGTCAGCTTGTGAATCTTTTCCTTATGTAATCCACAGTTTCCTAACACAGACTACTCCACCAAATGTATAAATTCATTTAGGATTTTTGTAGTACACTTCTGACAATGCCTATGCAACTTCAAAGAAAGATAGTTTATTTAGAAAAGCAAAACTGACATCCACCTTTTAAAATAAGAAGACAGAAGAGCCAAAATAAATGCAAAAAATGTCTCTGAAACTGTCCATATGTGTGCTTAACTCTCCATGCGGTGAGCCTTATTCATTGTCATGAGGTGCTAATCTCCAATTCTTCATCATTTCTGTCTGGTTTCAGACAGTTTCAATGCCAAACCAGAAAATGTTTTCTGTCATCCAGTCCACCCACTGAAGTGAACAGTGAAAAATCGAACTAAGCATCCTCACTGCAGGTTATTGTCAGCAGGCACAGTGGCTCCACAAATATCAGGTAAATTTGGGACTACTGCGCTCTGCCCAAGGGAGGTGGTTTACGCTTCTGAAAGTGGAGTGGTTGAGTGGGATTAGAAAGGAACTCAGTATGTGATGACAAGGAGCAGGAATATAAATCTTTACATCCAATAGCTGAAATTAACTTCCATATGCGCCTCAGAGGAAGCTCATGAGTGAACAATCTGTCAGATAGGATTGTACTAATTCAAGTGAATTATTTCAATGGAAGACAAAGTGGGAAAAGTTTACCAAGGAATTCAGAGTACATAGTGATACCAGCTTTCTTGTTTTAAGTCACCCAACATTGCTGCAGTTTGTACAAAATTCTTTAGGATTCTGGAATGGCATTGGCCCATTTTATTTGCCCTGGAACAGAGAGAAGATAAACAGGATTAGGCTGCTACAGAGGTGTGCTGTGTTTTTTTTTTTCTCAGCTCTTGAAGCTTCAGTCCTGGAAAGATTGCACTTCTCAAAAATTTGTTTTGTTTTGGTTGTCTGTCATACTGCAATTATTTTTCCCGTCAGTCATGCAAACATCATCATATCTGTGTTTTCTCTGTTGTTAAGCTTTTGTTAACAGAAATTGAATGAGCCATAAGGAACTGATACACTTCTGGTGTGGATTCTGCAAAATCTCTCCTGCTACTCCAGCATTTGGCTGTATTTGTAGATTAAACAAGGCTAAGAAACATTCCCCAGCCTGGTTCTTGACATAGAAGATATAGGACCCTCCAAAATTATTCTAGTGTCTGAAGAGATGATCACAGACACTCACAATAAGTAATTTTGGACACATCCTGTTTCTGCAGGGTTAGAGAATTCAGTAATCACTTTGTGATTGGTTTCCCATTTTGGGTCAAAAAAACACCCAAATGTTATAGTACTCCATCTTCCATGTTAACAAAGTTTAAACTCCATCCTGGTGCAATCTGAAATGTTCAGCCATGCTTTATCCAAGCTACTGACTAGTTCCCTTGAAATCAGTGCAGAGACTGTGCTAGTCCTGAATTTTCTCCTGCTTTTGCTTAAAGATTGGAGTGAGAAACATCTTTTCAGATATAGAATAGCATCCATAGTTAGCAATGCATTACAGTTTTGGTCACCGAGCACTTCTCGTGAAAAGTTCCCTCTTCCATGACCAGGCTTTGTAATGTATGTAGTTCTTTAATCACTTTTTATATTTGTAGTTGAACAATTCACATTTCCTCCTCTTGCTGAGAACAAGGTATTTCTTAGGCACTAGTCATAATTTCTGGGTCAGCTAATAAACCCTTTTTTTTCCCTACCTAAATGCTGTGTATTAGAGAATTGTTGAGTTGGAAAATGTGAGCTTCATTTAGTTATTGTTAAGTTTTGCTGAGAAAGGAGATGGCTAGTTCATACATAGGGTCCATTTTCAGAAGCAAAATGTATTTAATTGGTCTATTTTTGCTGCAAGTTCACCAAGTTTCTCCAGCACTGTCTCAAATTAAGCAACTGAATCTGATATGAAGTAATTGAGACTGACCCAGCTGTCTTGTAGTACTGCAATGAATTGCTGTGGATGGTGAAAGGGATCAAAGTTCCCCTTGAAGTGCATTCACACCACATAAAACAGAAGATACATATGCTGGAATCTCTATACACAATCCTCAAGGTGGATTAGAGGATAGTTGACCAATTTGAGTGATGCAGTATGAATACCTTCCACTACTGATAACAGTGCTTGTGAGATGAAGAACCTTTAATTTGGGGTTTTTTTGAAAGCAAAACATTTCCAACGACAGTTATCTACTTAGGGTGACTCTATTTTTTATTTGAACCCATTTGTTGCTCTCCAGATTTCTCAGAAGCACATACCCTCTACAGCTGGTATCAATGGAATTTGTAAACTCTGATGCCTCACGGGATCAATCCCAAGTCCGTGATTCACCTCACTACTTTAGCTGTGTACAGTGCAAACACTTCTACCTGTAAAAGTCATTATACCTTCTTCACAGTCAGCGAAGACAAATAAATACACAGCTGGAACACAATCCATCTAACTTCTTCTAAATGTCTACTTTATTTTGAGATAAATTGCACACAGTCGCTCTCCTCTCATCCTGAGAGGGCTCACGATAATCAGTAAAGATTCAGGAGTCCACTTAGTAGATGTTAATTTTCAGGCAGGTATAGCCTATGCTATTGCTCTCAAGTTGATAATCCAGAATTAGTCTCCCCTATTTCTCACTCTGTCTCTGGGCTTTTACACTGGATAACACTGATACAAAACAATCTCTAGCTTTCTGAGCCAACAAACAAACAAACAGGATTTTCTAGAAAGGTTGTTTAAGTATAAATATATGAGGCAATCTGAAGGAGAGAAGTTGCTATTCACTTCCCCTCCTAAAAGCACTATAGTATAACAGCAGGCAGTCCTGTAGATTATACATGTGATAGATTCTCTTAGAAGCTCAGTTATACTGATGAACACAGTAAAACCCCAAATAATTGCTAATGCATAGTTGTTCCTGGCTTCTAGGATGTGTGCCTTGGCTTTCCTGAGCTGTTTTGGTGTGTTTCTATGGATGTAAACTATTGGCAAGGAGAATTTATTTCTACTGTTGTGAACAGGTGGGTTGTGAGGTCTGCATCTCTCATCGTCATGATAATTAGCAGACTCTGTGGTAGCATAAATACTCCCAGTAAGCCCCTGAACTCAGGAAGAGCTCATTTACTTTCATACATTGGTTATCCAACCAACTTCAGACATCCTAAAACAGATGTTTTCAGTAGATTAGGTGAGATGAACACTAAAAAAAGCCAGTTCCCCTAGATCAAGAGAACTGACTTTCTTAACTTCAGGACACAGAAGTCTTCACATGTCTCTATAACTGATCCATATCTCTTGTAGTCTGAATAATCCATTTTCCACTGGACTAGCCTTATCTCAGAAAACAGTAACTTTTCCTTCTTTCCATGACAAGAGCCTACTGAAGCTTTGCTTAGTTGATCTTAGACTTACATTGTATATCAATAACTTCCACTACGATGCTGTTTGTGCAATTTCCTATGCATTCTCCCAGCAGTCACTTGCTGAGTGAAAGAAGGAAACAAGGGTCTCTTGTTTCCATGAGACCTTATGCCATGAGATCTTCCTTAACAGTAGATTGTTTCAAGTATACATTCAACAAATCTTTTAATCTAGCAGTCCTTTAGGACTTGGAGAGTAAGAGTACTCACTTCTGTATTCTCAGTGTTGGTTGCTTGATCAAGATTTGGAAGATCAAGGATGCGTTTTTCCCCTTGTTGCAGAAAGCTAGTCTGGGCTCTGAGAGGCAGACATGGAGCAATGGTTACTAATGCAGAGTGTAATGTGTTTATCATGGCTCCAGCTTTTGGCTATGAAGCATTTTTTCTCGTAGCTGAAAGGATTTCCAAAAGTGATTCACTTTTTCCTTTATTTAACTGCCCGTTTTAAATATTTGAACTTGCCAGCAGCTGAGATTGGCTAGAAGATGCATTGCTGAGTAATCTGAATACCACACCCTCCTCTGAAAGGAGAGCTTTGCTTTAACTGTCTCTTGCCGATGCGGCTTTCTTTTCTCCTGGGCAGGGAGATTTCCCACTCCAGTTTCAATCTGCTTTCACCACCAATGGCAAAGCTTGCAGGTTTGATTGGAACTGCAAGTTCCCAAAGCTTTTTTACAATAGTATAATAGACTGTCCCATGCCTAGAGCTGCTTAAGAAACCTCTATAATTTTCTGGATGCAGTAGCCTCTGCAGCATCCTTAAAATTGCTAGATGTGATCGTGTCACCAGTATATCTTACCCAACGTTATTTTGGGGGTCTTTTTTTTCTTTGTAAAATCAGCAATACAGGAGATGTGAAAAAGTATAAATCTCAGCCAATACATGGTTTCATTGTTCATTGCCGAATTCCTGTTAAATCTCCTCATCTCAGCTTTACTTAGCACATCCAGCTGTCTCTGAATATCATTCTTAGTACTGCAATATCTCCTGCAATACCTCTAAAAACCACTTGTGATCTTTATGAAACGGAATATTTCAGCAGGAGACAGTCTCCTTTGCAAGACGTTGCTGATACCTAAACAAGATGGAAGGCACTGCTAGACTGTTCCTTAAATATCCTGCAGCACCAAGAGCTTGAGGAATGATTATTGGAGTTTTCTCCAAGAGCCAGTGGAGGACATCTCTTTTATGAGTGTTATGCAGGAAGTTGTGAGCAAAGCTTTGAAGTGCAGTCCTGTGGAACTCATGCTTCTGTAAGGATGCCCTGCATTTCTCTCTGCATTACACATGCATAGGTACAGCTGAGGAGACAAAGGTATAAGTGAGGTATAAGTGCTTCCAGGAAATAAAGATAACTTTCTCTCTAGAGGTCTGACTGAGATCTTACTTAAAAAATTGCATGAGTAAGTGTGCTGGTGTCAACAGAGAGGCTAGATTTATTGGGAACAGAATGGGGAATTACTGTGGAAATAAGGATAGCTGCACTCGAGTCATGAACTCAAGTAAGAACCTATTGTTCAAGAACTAAGTCATTGCTGTGCTATGAATAGAGTCCTCTGCAGGAAAATTAGTTAAGTCATTCAAACTCTACTTGGACATCTATCTACTACTGAAACCCTGCCACCTTCCCGGATGGTCATTACATCAGCTAATCTATTAAAGATACCACAGAAATCAGCCCACAGGAATCAAACTTTTCATTGATATGGCTCTAAACTGTTCCAATAGCCTGTACTGAGGTGCTGACTGCACTTTTCACCCAGTTCTGGCCAACCTGAAAAAAAAGGTTTCAGTCTCCAGAGTTACTCTCCTAGCAATATTTGCTGACAGAAGCATTTCTTCTTAATTTTAAATAATTTTCCTCACATCTAGCCAAGTTTCCTTTCTAGCTTAATCCCATAATGACTGCACTTTCATAATCTGTAACACAGGCATACAATGTTTGTGCTGTGTGACAAGAATGACCATGGCCTTCTCAAGAGCTAGCACAAAGCATGCAACCTCTAGGTAAAAGCTTGAGGTGTGACAGCTCTTCTTACTGAAGTCTGCTGCCTTCAGAAACAATTCCAACTACACCTACTCACATTCTATCAGGCCTCTCACATTTGCCAGTGCTGCCTTATTCTCTGTTCTTTAAGATCCAGTAAGGTGAGACAAATGGACGTAATCCTGGTGACACCAAAAAAGTAACAGTGCTTCTCTCTGGTATCAATATTTATTTATTTTTTATTATTTATTGGTGCTCGCTTGGTGTTTGGTGAATTGATTCTGCTCAACAGACAATCAGGAAAGCTGCCACCACTGTAAAGTAACATGCTTTTGCCTGCTTTGGGAGCTGAATCAGTTCAGCAGGGGTCAGATGAATTGGCACAGAGGAAGGGAAAGAATCAGAAAGACAAGGAGGAGAAGGAAGACTATCGTTTTCCATAGTAGCAAACTCAATTTAAAGCAGCTCATCACACCTTTAATATCCTAGTTCCTACAATCTGAAAGGGAGGCCCAAGTATTCCTAGTGACTTCAGAGCAAGATGGGCTCACTCACTAGAGAGTGGTAGAATGTGATGTAAAGTCATGCCTTTTCTCCAACACTTCTTGTTTCTGAGAGAAACAGATCATCCAGGGCCATGTCCAGAAACCAGAAAATAAGCTACATGCCAACCTAACTAAACACCTTTTCCCACTTCCTCCATGGCTCACCTCAGATAAACAAACAATAATAGGTACTGCCTGGTGTGAACTAATTAAAAGGAGCTCATATGAACTCATCCAGTTACACCCTTCCTATACAGTGGCAAGAAAATTGTTTCTTCAATGGTATAGTTTTTCATGTATTCATGCTGAAAATCAATACAATATTTTTACTTCCCACTGTTGTTAGTCTTAAAGGGGATGGTGGTGATTACTCTACTAGGAACTACATGGTAGTTCTGTTTCTTTAAATCCTTTTTTTCTGGAGTCTTGTTATGTTAGAAACTAATCATTATTTTAAAATGTAAGGATCTGAAGCTCTTCATTTTAAGAAATTTGAATTCTAATGCTTCAGAGCCTGCTCAGGCAGATGGAAAACTCTATACTGATTCTTGAAGTTATCTATTTGTCCATCTTACTCTTTTTCAGGACTTGTTCAAGGTTTCTAATAGTTTTTTAATCACTGGGATAAGCAGCAAAATCTTGTACTTGTCTTCAGCTCTCATTGTAGAAAAAAAAGTGTCCCAACTTTTCTATCTGCCAGTTAAATGTGGAATACTCTTGTGCACAGATCTGGTGGAATCTCACTTAAAAGCAAAGAGAAAGAGGGATGAAACTATGCAAATGCAGACACACACAGACACATAGATTTCTGTTATTCATATCAGCCTGGCAGCTAGACCTGCACAATGACAGTTCTAGTATGGTGATAATCCAGTTAGCAGGGATTTTACAAGACATTTAAATATTGATAAAAGAAATATCCTTGCTTCCTTTAGCTACTTAAGTCAGCAGATACTGAACACCTTGTTAGACATGTGATTACCAATAAATAACATGTAATTCAACTGCTCTTAAAAATCCCCACAAGCTACATTATGTAACAAGGATGGATTTTATCTTTTATTTCCTTTCTCTTTTCTATTCCATTCCACTACTTTCCATTTTCCTCCCACTTTCCAAATGCTGAGGCAATTTTGTTGCACACAGCAACTTCACAGCTTCATCTCCTTTTCTTTGTAATAGTTTTCTAAGTTCTGATACATTTTCCCACACACATATACATTTGGTCAAAAAAAAAAAAAAAAAAAAAGAGACGTCTTCTGTTTTTAGCAGGAAGAAGAGAACAAATGAGTTTCACTGTGGAGGGAGACCTTTGGACCAGATCTTTAGGTATCATTGGTGTTTGGGAGTCTTAGTTCATTTATATTGGCTGATGGCTTGCCTGGTTAGAATACATGGGGAGGCATCTATGGCTAATATAAGTAATGCTTTAGGAGGCTATATTTCCTATACAGTCCATAAAAATAAGCCCCATTCCAGGCACAGTCCTTTGTAAGGCTCATTCAAAAAAAAAGGCTTCAAATTCATGGAGTAGCACCTTTAATTATGGAAGCT
The DNA here is from genome assembly GCA_013401255.1 of Urocolius indicus. Lineage (NCBI taxonomy): Eukaryota > Metazoa > Chordata > Aves > Coliiformes > Coliidae > Urocolius > Urocolius indicus. The sequence goes on along the minus strand of WBNH01011632.1, from coordinate 109,445 downwards.
GTCTATGGCTCAACTACTAAAATTCAGGGGGGAAAAAGTGTATTCTCCTCATGTAGGTCACTTTTAAAACAGGTAGGCTTAAAGCTTTATGTTCCCATTGCTTCCTGAGCCTAGGGTTTGGTGATTTCAGGAGACTGCTCATCCACCTGAGCCAAGAGGCACATAAGTTTCCACTCCAAAAACATGAAGAAAAAGGAATGAAATAACTCTTGCAGCAGTTGCTAGGCATGGCATGATGGAGAGTGAAGCAATGCGTGACTGATGGGAAAAAGGTGAGATGTTTCTTTGTACCATATGAGGAGTAACTGCTGAGCTGTGCACTATGAGCACAAATTAAAAACAGCCTATTTCTTAGACAATTGCTTATCCAAACGGAGACAGCAAGCTGTAAAGAGAATTCATTATGCGTTGGCTTGGATGATCAGTCTCATAAGTAGCCAGACCTAACAGTCATGGAATACTCAGCAGCTTGAGTATACAAGTAAAATCCTGCACATGTCAAGTCAGGTTTAACCAGATTTGGCAATAAGGTTTTGAAGGTAACCAGCAGAGACACAGTCCAAGACAATGCAATGATGGTAGCACTTCGGTTTCATCAACAAGGTATTCTGAAGCAAGCCCAAGGACCGGTTTATTCACCTTGAGAGAGTACAATGGATGTTCCTAAGTACCTGTGAGCTCTGGGGTTAAGGCTCATGATACATGGCAGTGACATGCTCCAGGCATGACTGTTCCTGTTCATGAAATAACAGAACATTTCAATAGAGACTAAATGCACAGGCCAAGCACAATGTGAAAGCACTTACAGCAGACCTCAGCGAAGCCCTTCATCAGACCCTGTTGGAGTGCTCCCTAGGTATCTGGGCTGTGCAGACTGCCTTATAATAAACAGCAGGAAAAAATGAATGCCAGGAAGTGTTCCAAAAAAAAAACAATCCCTTCCCTGCTTTAACCTGCAAGAGAGGTTAGCATAGTCCTGTGAGACAGAAAAAGATGAGAGAGGTTAAAGTAGTTAGCCACTTTGCAAATTAAAATGTCAGACCACTTCCCACTCACTTCCTCGCCTATTCACACCTCTCAGATGAAAACAAAGAGAACTAAAACCATTATTTTAAACTTATTTCGATAATATTGTAATGCATGCTCTAAGGAAAAGAAAAAGCTGTGCTTTTACATACAACTCTCCTTCCTTCAGTCAACCTGAATATATATCGCTGCCTGCCAATTATGGCAGTATTCCATCTCCTCCCCACTTTGACTTTTTTGAGAGTTCATCTGGGATGAGTATGGGACTCTCTGAACTGATCGTCTCTTCAATTCCCTTTTCTGACCACTAACAAAAACGAGTCCACATCTCACCCTGGTTTGAAGAGCTGCAGGCAGGGGAGGGCACAGCTTTCTGTGCACGTGCAGTAGGAGCTCTACCACGGGACACTGCACTCTCCTTGTGCAGAGCTGAGGTTCCCAGTGAGCTAAGGGAAGGGCAAAAGTGCAGGAAGAACACAACAGAGTCTGGGAACCAGACTTGGAAATAAGGTGCTTGACTGTGTCACAAGCTGTTACTGAGCTTTGTCTCTAACAGGGAACGTGGCCATTGATATTAGATGAGCTCTTGGGCTTTGGAAAGGCCAAGTAGCTATGCAGAGAGCATCAGGCTACCATGCAGCCAAGTGCAACCAGCTAGCCTGCTGTCTGAAGCAAAAGCTCTTGGAACTTGCATAGTTAAGAAGATGCAAATAGAAGTATCGAAACCAAGATCCTGCTAACTGCATGGATCATGCCATGCTGGGAAAATGATTGCTTTGGGATTGCAACTGAACAGTGTCCTGTCAGGGGCTGTGTCTCCACACACAACACACAGACTTTTTGACTGAATGAGCTGCAAGCCAGTGCTGCTTCCCTGACAGCCCTGCAGCTGCACTGGGTTCCTCAGTTCCCTGTTTGTGGACTCTCTAAGCATCTCTCTGCTGAGGTCTCCCCAAGCAGATCTAATGCCAACTCCAACGGGGTGTCCAAGTCTGTTTGCTGGGTACAGCTGACACGTGCAGCAAGGGTAATGCATTCTGTGGCTGGGAGATACTGTGTTCAGGGCCACGCATAAACACTTTACTGCTGGCTATTAAATTTTATTGCTTTCTCTAATAGGCTTTGAGATAACTAAACTCATGCCTGAAAGAGGCATTTAAACTGTTTTAACAGTATCTACTTCACATAATCTGCTTTATGGCAGCATCTTATGGTTTTAGCCATTTAAAATGTGTTTGTTGTTGTTTTTTAATCAAGGGATTGGTACTATGACCTTTGAGCTAGAGCAGCCCTTGCTAGAAGACAGCTGGCAATGTGATGTGAAATATGATCTATGGAGATTAAGTTCATTTTATTCCCTCTTAGATGACTGGGAGGCTGGTGGATCCACTGGGATTTTGGTGGATTTAATTCCTTTTTCTTTTAAAAGGAGAGCTGAAACTAAGAAATAATAGATGTATTTTTTGCTCTGTGGATTAAACCCTGCCCTGAATCACTTGGTTGGCCTGGATAAGAGGATATGCACCAGTATTTGTGCACCAATCCATGGGGAAGGGTTTGGAAAGACACGTGAATGTGTGTGGCGAGGGATAATACTTTTGTTCTGTTGAGCTGCCCTTCTGGTAGGTGTCATGAGATTCAGTATAATCTTTCCACATGGACAACTGAGTTGCTGTGAAAGGTTAGTAACTACTAAGATAACTTGGGTTTCTGCTGTACTACTGTCACAGGCTCACAGCTTCATAGTGAAAACAGAGCTAGAAATAGGACTACCAAACAGACACACAGTTTGTCAGGTCACAGACAACAAGACTAATTATTTGCTATAAGGGTACTCATTGGAGAGGAAGGAGAGAGTTTGGGACATTCTCTCTGCCTTGGAGATGGTTTTGCTGTAGAGTGTAGCAGCTGGTGCAAAAGACCCAGGCTCAGCAGGGGGTTCACCAGGGAGCCTGCAAACAGACAGGCTTATATTTCTCACAGAAAAAGACAAGAATTGATTGTGGCCCTCACCACAGGGAGGATCAGAGAGGAGGGAAGAAGGCAGCAGAATCCCTGCAGACGCTGGTACCAAACCAGCCTTTAAAAAATGTCAGAAACTTCTGTTTTCAGTACATCCCCTTGGTTTGGGTCTATGGGGCCTATAGGCAGGGCAAAACTTATCTGAGGCTCAGGTGTGGGATTGACAAGAAGTTTTCACACCTGGCAATACTGCGATATGTCTGGACACCTGTGCACAAGCAACTTCAAAGATAAACCCAGGTTTTTGACTCTTCCTGTATTAGCATGGAGCTAATCTCAATTTTTGATTTAGGAACCCAAAATAACACTTTAATCAGAAAATCAAGCTGCAGGGTAAAGGCATACAAGACACTTTCCATCACTCAACTGACTCAGCACCTGTACAGAGAGTTGAGGAAACAGGCTAGGTAAATAATTTGGGTACCTAAAAAATTATCTCTATACACACCTTCTAGTTAATTAAGCTGTCCTTATTGATACATCACTGAGCTGTCTTTGGGACAAATTAGGCAATGCTTTCTCTTCATCATAATGCAGGGCATCATCGTCAGTGAAGGCATATCAACAGGTTGCATAAAAAGTCCTTGCATTTCAAGAGCTTCAGGACTGTTTTCTAGCTTATGTTTGTGCCTGAATCTTCTTTTCATGCTCCACATGACAGGAACATGACATGGCCATTCTGAAAGCATTTGCTCCTGTCTCTTTTCTAAAGGCTCTTTTGCCGTGATGAGAAGCACCCTGATGTTTTGTTTCTCAGGAGAGCTCAGAGCTGCCTGAGAGAGATTTCTTATGAACCTTCAAGGAACCTATCTCTTCAGTGGCAGACTCCTGCTTGAACTCTAACCTTACCTTGCAAAGCACAGGACAGAGCTGCACTGTCAGATGATGGAAGGAAAATTTTCAGGGCTGTCCTCAGGCTGCATAATCTACAGATAATTTTTCTCTTATTGGACTGTTTCTATAGAACCCAGGAACCCTCAGGAAACAAAATAATGGGCATGTATCCCTTTTCTTCACTTTATTAGTTTGCCAAAGCCATATAAATTAATGAACATTACCAGCAAAGCACATAGGTGAAAATCTGCCAGTGCGAGAAAAAAGGTTTCCTGCTTGCCAAGATGAGGAACATGTTTGGAATGATAAGGACAGCTGCAAGTCAGCGAGTGGTGGCTGCACTATGGGGTTTGTAATTGTTAAGTGGCCTTTCCATTTTGGAGGTCAGTGTGCTAAATTAAAAACCTACAAGAAAGTGTTTAATTTGGGTTAATGGGATGTTTGAATCTTAAATGGATTAAGGCAAATTATTTTTTTTTCTTCTTCTTCTAAAGAGGAATTAGCCCCAGTAATCTCACAGGCCAGATTCATAAAAGGTGTAAATCAGTGTTGTATACCAAGTCTCTAGGGAGCCTGCTCTATTTTTCACTAGATGGAGGAGTCTGCGTCATGGTACATTTTTCGTGTAAATGGCTATGAGGCAGCTGCTTGGGTTAAGTTTGTTCTGCCTTTTTTTGTCACATATTTTGAGGTTTAGAAATGAAATCATAGAGTTCCTTTCTTTCTCTGTTAATTTTCATCCCATTAGCCTTATCCTCCTGCTTTTCAGTTTCCACAAGTGGAATGGAAAACTTCCTTTTTGTGTAGGGAGAGTTGGGATGATTGGTGCCTGCAGGGAGAGGATGCTGGGACAGTATTGTTTGGGATCACAACATCCAGGGCTATGCTTTAATACAAAATGAGGAGGAAAATGGCTTTCAGCAGAGCTGTTAGAGAATTCACATTTGAAATATTTCGTGGATAGTTACTTTCCACAGCATGAAAAGTATGCAATGTGAAAATGTTCCTACTGCTTAAAATCAAAATCATATTTTTTTCATCATGGAAATACTTTGTTCCATCTCAGAAAGCAAAAAGCACCTGCCCTCATGCTCAGAGGAGGCACATTTTAAATTTTAAATTTTGGGGAAGGGAAAGGCTTCACTGCAATGAAACAGAGTAAATGTTTAAAATGATCTTTAAATCACTGCCCCTTCACACCACACTGCCAGGCAGGCAAGCTTGTTAGCTCAACATTGCAGGATTTCAAAGGTTGATATTTCACATCCAGGAAACACCAACATGATTTCTATCTCCTGTCTTGCTTTGGGCTGAATACTTTTTATTAAATAAATATGATATCTTCAGGATGTTTTTTGCTGAAGATATTTCCACATCACAAAAATTACCACCACACACAGACATCAAGCGATTCTCATTGCGGATATCCACAATAGAAGGAGCAAGGACTAAATGAGACAAGAGGACTCAATATACCTGGAAACAAAAGGTAGTAGGAGCACTTACTTGTATCAAAGGTCCTTCCAGGTCAAAACTGTGGTATAAGTTTGAAGTGAGTTTAACCTGTTGGCCTTGAAATTCTTTATGATGAGTCCTTCAAAGCCAAGCTCACAGGGCCTGTTAACAATTCTTTGGACTTCTCAGAAGAAATAAAAAGAAATCTGACCTCTTATGAACCATTGTGCTTGGTTCATATTACTAATGATCATTTGAAGCTCTTTCTATCTACTTCTGGCCACTCATGACCAGTCTGCAGAGTAAGAATTCTTGGTCATATGTCAGATCAACTTTACATTGCAATCTAAAGAGCAGAAAATGTATCTTATTCTTTTCTAGATTTATTTAACTGACCACCATTTGAATTTACAAGAAAAATGGTTTCCAACATCAAAGCAGATCTGCCATAGCAGCTCCTAGTTCGTACTTTGAGTGCATAATAAAGAAATCAAGCAAGTATTTCTGTTAGTACCACAACTAAATAATAGGAAGACGGTGGGAAATCTCTGTCATCTTCTATGCTGTTTTCTCATCATTAGGGTTCACAAACCTGTTTCAACTAGTCTGTTCTCCCTAGTCTAAACCTACACCCCTTCTCCCCACATCCCCTTCTCTACTCTCATTTATGAGTTGAGTATTATATTTCACCAGTACTAGAACCAAGCTAAAAAAGCTAATCTTAGTTTTAGGACTTGTCTGCTAACTAAATTTTCAGAGATTTCTTTGAACATGAATCTCTTTTGTCCAATTCCCAATCTGTTCTGAAGATGTCCTCTATCCATAGCTTGCCATGAGATAAATTGTAAATGTGTGTCAGCAATCAGACTGAGAATCATTCAGTTTTATTACTAATTATCATCCTGCAGAGAGGAAAAAATGATCTACAGCTTGGCTGTCTTAGAATATGCAAAGTCCCTGCTGCAAGGAGTGATGTTAATTCACATTAAACTGAGCTGAGCACATGGCTTACCTTTTCTTCCAGTTTTATTCTTAAAAAAAAGAAATAAATCTCTAATGAAAAAATGAAAGCTGGCTTTAAAACCTGGCATGTTTCTCCTGAAAATACACAACAGCAGGTACCTTCTTACTTTATTGGCGTAAAATGAGAGACACACAAAAGATTTGGGTGATGCTATCCAAAATGACTTATGTTTTGATTTAGGTTGGACTGTCCTTCCTAATACAGTAATAGAACATCATAAAGAAAGAGTTTTATTAAAAAGCTAAAACATTTTCCAAGGTTTTCATTAGTGATTTCCATCTATGTTTTTGTTACATAGAGGAATACGAAAGGAAAAATACAAGTTTTGGAGGGTTTGGGTTGTTTGTTTGTTTTGTTTTTTTTTTTTTTAATACTGTACAATACACTCCTCTACAACATTTTGGAAAGAACAGTTTTCCCAGTACTGCTCAACTTCATCTCCACTGTGCTATTTGAATCTAGTTGAAGATCTAGTCCACTACCTTAAAAAAATCCAAATAATTTTCTTCTTGCAGATTTTCCTGATTTCCAGGAAGATATTTTTTCATTATAACTTTTTTCCTGTGAATGGAATAAGGCAAAGAAAACAGGCTTCAGGAACTCTCCTGATGTAAAATAGTCTGGTAGGGAGAGTATTTGGGAGAAATTGAAAAATCACTTGTCTCATTGTTACTCTTCCCTAGACACTTGCTGATGACTACTGCTGGAGTCAAAATTCTGATAGCCTCTGATCTGACCAGATACAGACATTCTTATGTTTTCATCCTACCATTAATATGAAAGATCTGCAAAAAGAGATTAGTAGTCACTTCCAGGGCTTTGGAAAGGATGAATACAGTGATGTGTGCCAAACATTTTGCTGCCAATGTGTCTACTGATGTTCCATTCACTCTAATCCAGAATGGAAACAGGCTTATGGTTAAGATTTCTAACCCTTGCTGCTAGTAGTAGGGAAAGAAACATGGCCCAATTACAGACTTTCTTTCCCCCCCGAGACCTGTTTCTAGCATGACAGTTTCTTTTTCTAGTTAAAACTGAAGCTTTTCATAATGGTATTTGTTTGAACTTCAGTGTTGCTTGAGTACAAATATCCCCTTACTGAGGACAGATCAGCTTCAGAGTTAGTATGAGCATTGCTATATTCTGTGCAGGAAAAAGAAGGGTGAAGACGAAGAGGCACATAGGACATTTCCACATGAAGGGAACTTGCCTTGTAAATCATATCCGTATTCCATATTCATACCGTTCTGCATCTTTTATTCTGAAAACACATCCTTACATTTTTTTTTGCAGAAACATGGAAGTGACTTTGTTTGTCATTACAAGCCACCCATCACCTGAGAGCCTCAGTTGTGTTAGTAGTGCCCTGTGCGATATTTGGCCTCTTAGGTAGACTAATTAGCACAAGCAAAGGGCTACAATGAGCCACAAGGCTTCTGGGGTCAAAGTGCCTTGTGTCCTACCAACTCACAACATACATCAGAAAAGGTCGGGGGCCTTCTAAAACTTTTGGTTCCAAATAAAGCTGTATAAGGAAACTTGTTTGCCTCATCATTTAATTGATCAGATGCCTGGTTAGGAAAATAGACCTCTTAATCCATCTGTTAGAATCATAGAATCATAGAGCGGCAGGATTGGAAGGGACCTTAAGAGAGCATCTAGTTCAATCCCCCTGTAGAAGCAGGTTCACCTAGATCAGGTCGCATAGAAACATGTCCAGGTGGGTCTTGAAAACCTCCAAGGAAGGAGCCTCCACAAGCCATCACTTCTCTCAAATCTTTCCTTAATTTTTAGCCTACCTGTTGTTCTTAAAAAGATTTAATACATTCTAAAGCCCAGAGCAGAGTTCAGATTAACTCTTGTGCCCCAAGGAACCTGTGAAGGGTGAGCTTGCATCTCTCTCTGCAATAGTGAGTGGACGCAGCCTAAAATTGTACTTTTTTTGATTCAGATTAATAGTTGAGTTCTAAATCATCACTGGGAAAATAGCTTTTAGCTTTTAAAATATCCGTTATGTTTTGTTACCTCTTAGGCAGAAATCTAAAGCTCACAGGTAAAGAGATAGAGAAGTCTGGTATCCTTAAAATTAATGTACTAGAAATAACTTTTTTCCCTGGTCTCACTTGACATCTCTTCTTAGCATCTGTTATATTCTGCCAAGCTTTTCTTGCCTCGAGCTTCCAGACCCACAGAGAGAACAGGGAATGGCAAGACTGCAGATATTTATAATAATAATCCATTCCCAGACTCCACTGCGGTAGTTTTAATCATCAACTATTGTCAGGCTTCAAGATCAAAAAGATTTGAGATTTGATTTGTTTGGGTTATAAAGAAGCCCTGAATGCCAAAGTGCTGTCGCTTAAACTGCAAAGCACAGCCCTTGCGTGAAGTAGAATAAACTGGTATTGCTCTCTCTGATCTGATTTGTAGCCATCACAACTCTTTAAAGTTATTTGATTTGACATCAATTAGCCAGTTTTCACTAGGGGAAAGTCTCTTTTTGCATTTAGCCCAATATCAATGTCATTTTCCTCTAAAATGTGACAAGGAGCAGACTGCTTCAGCAAGCTTTGCAACAGAACACAAAGAATAGGTGAGGAGGAGGAGAAAGGCTTCCAAAAAAATCCCCACAAGGGAGTAGGAAAACAGATAAAACATTTCAACTCTGTATTCACAAATGTGAAAACATACATACAGAGAGATGAAGCATATATATGTCTCATAGAGACATACAAGACCTCGTGCTCAGCAGTACACCTGCGAGTACTGCTTTCACTGCAGAGCAGTTCAGACTGGTGTCGTTTTGGAGGACAACAACTCTGGTAACAAGAGAAAAAAAGCATTTGTAGAGTTTTAATCTCAGTTTTGTGTCATCTTCCTATATACTGCCTAGGACTTTGCACAATGCCCAAGGATATACAGAGTCACTGTAACAAACTGCTGGTAAATGTGTTATGTGTACAATATCCTGAACCAACAAGTAAAAGCAGAATGTTCCCAAGAGAAGAAATATAGTGACTGCAAATTTCTAAAGAGTAAAGCTGTTTAAGCAGCAGACATTAAAGAAGGTGACCTATTTTACTGAGTGTCATGATGTAGCACAACTGTTTTATTCCCTACTTGCAGCTGGATGCAGCAACAAAGTGGACATTGCATATGTTAGTGGAGGAAGAGTAGAAAGGGTAAAATGTTACTCTGTACATAGAGGAGCAGAAGCCTTGCAATGGAATAAACAGGGACTTGCAAAATTAGGAGCTGAGGCAGCTGCAAGTCTCTATGAGAAGATGCCCAAAGAAGACCTGAAGGGAGAGGCAAAAAAATGGGCACTATTGTAAATGAACACTTTGTGAATGCTGTCCTTTTCACGGAAAGGTGTACAGGCTTTTTTTCTTCTCTCAAAAAGAAGATACTGGGAAAAGCTGCCTCTGAGATCAATCGTGAAGATTTTTATCTCCATGCCCACCTGGCTGCAGTATTTCTGGGCTGCACGTGCAAATCCCAGAGGGTAAGGATACATCACAGTTTAGATCCTTCCTCAGGGGGCTGAACGATCTGATTATTGATTGCTTCCTTGCCTCTTTCCCAACAGCTTGTAGTGTAAAATAGCTGGAAAAGGAGGGAAGAATACTGTCCTACACACATGTAATTGAATCTGAACTCTTACTCTTTGCTCTTCTTTGGAAGAGACAATCAGCATTAGAAAATTCAAGGTAGCTAGGCTGTTGATAGAGAAATAAAATAAGCACAATACTTTGGATAAAAGAATGCAATTATGTAGGTAATGTCACAAGATATAGGTAGTCTATCTCATTACAAAGTACTCTTTTTTTAGTAGTATTTTTTAAAGTTTGCTAATTTTAACAGCAGATTTCTGGACTGCAGAGCTTCTGGACTGTACATGAAAGTCCCAGAGGGTAACAGTACTCCACGGTTGAGCTCTCTCCTCATGGGGCTGAATGATGTAGTTATTGATTGCTTTCTTGCCTGTTTGCCAGTAGCTTGTAATGAAAAATGTTGGAAAAGGATAGAGGAATACTGTCATACATGCTGAACTATAGTTATACCCTTTCTTCGCAGTCTCATAAGAGCATAGATTAGGTATGCCACTGTATGACAACTCTTATTAGGAGTGTCATGCATAGGCTTATACTAGGACACTGCATTGGGCAGAGGGATCCATTTCTGCTTTGAGGGCAAAAAAAAAAACCCCAAAGCAAGGGTATCAGTCAGAGTTAAAGGCATTTTCCCAAGCCTAGGTGACCTCAATCTTCAAATTAACTCCTGCTTCAGAATCCATAGTGTGTATCCTATTAAGTCCACCTAGCTAGGGAAGTATTGGTGTCAGTTAAAAAATTTCCAGGCTACCTAAATATTTTTATCTTTTGGGGAAGAGCATTTAGATGCTGCCAAACCAAGATTCAGATCTCATCTATAAACAGTAAAGCACCATAACTTTTCTCTGTCAGAAGAAGGCAGTGTCTCGGTCTTGAATGGTGCAAAAGTTCCTGGACAAGGACTCCTCTATAAATTGATCACAGCTCTGTCTCTAAACAACACATGAAACCACCAGTTCCCTGGTCTTGCGGGATATGTTGTGATCGTTTTACACAAAAAGCCTCTTCCAAGTATGAGATCCAACTCAAATAAGTGCACAGACCATTTAACAGCCCTCAATAAATAAATCAGGCTGCATTCTTCCATGACAGAAGGTCAGATAAGCAGTACAAAACTTACTAGTATCATACATTTGCATCCCCGAGTTTCTAAAGAGAAATAGTCTCCATTTCATTAATGACGAATGAGCTGCAATGCAGAATGAATGCCCACAATGAAATTCCCATCATTGTGACTCAATGAAAGGACAAAAATACCCACTAGCCATGCTGATCAGGGCTATAGCAGCAAGGCTGCTTGTTAGTAGTAAAACCACAACCACATTAGCAAGTTCTTCTAGATCTATTTTGGGGGGATTGAGCCACCCTCACATACAGTTCAGCCTTTTCCACAATCAACCAACTAACACGTGACACTGTATCAAAGGCAACTTGTCAGGAGGCCACACATCACACAACGGACAGGTGGGACCTTAAGATGGCAACTGAAGGCTGCAGTGAGGAACAGCGCAGTTGAGGTGGGTTTTTCATTTGCCTGTAACTCTCATCCCTGCTGTGTTGCAGCAAGGAATAAAGGCATTGCAGGAATTTCCCCCTCTGCTCTGTCCCTGAGCTCTTGCTGATCTCTGAAAGCTCAGTAGAGCGCACCTCTGCCTTAATACTGGAGGTTCAAGGTAATGCCTTTTGCCAGAGCTATCACTTCTGTGCCACTTCTGTTTCCATGAACTTGGGACAAGGACATTTTCCAATCTAGTAGCTTCATTGTGAAAGGTCTCGGGGCTGAGGACCCTTGCTAGAATGATCTATCTTTCTAGGTTTTGTTTAGATACCTACAACTCATACCTTTCAGCCCATGAGCCTTAGATTGAAGGAGGGCATGTTTATTTTGGAGAAGAGGTAATAGAGTTGTTAATTTGGACTTGTAATTATTCATGATTAGCACATTTTCCCTTTTTTTTTCTGCTCCTGCTTATTTAGTTATCAGATCCAATTACAGACCCAAATTACCAACACTAATTTTTACTAACAGTTATTCAGACATGAATAACAATGAAACTGAAGCAGCAGAAGGGTCAGGGAAGGCTGGGTAACCTGACAGGAGCAAAATCAATACTTGATAAATTCTTCATCTAATAGTTCATACTAAGCCTTATCCTGCATTGACAAATCTACAGTTAGCAGTAGATTAAAGTCAGTGGAGGATGAAAGAAGCTGCAATCACAGCTCTGACTGTAGGCCATCCTTACATAGCTTTCAATTCAATGACAACTGAAACTCTGCTCTCCCAGCACCACCTTCCCTTTTACCCCTGAAATCCTGTTTAGGTGAAATACCAGTTCAGCTGAGCTGATGTAACCCTCTGGTGAAACACACTGTTCTCTGAGTAGTCACTCAAGGAGCTGATCCAGATTAAAAATAAACCTTCAAAAGAGGTAAGGGAAGGAATGGTTGTTTTAAAGCAGCTCAAGTCTGTGATGTAGATAGCCCCTTAAAAGATTATGGTGAAGTGAGCTATGTGGAAGCAGAAAAGCATGGTCAAGGATGGGAATGAGGTGACAAGATAGTGGGTGCTAAGTTGAGGAACAGGGGGTCTTGATGCTTAGGAGAGGAACAGGGGGATAGCTAAAATCAGAACATCTGCCAAGAGAAACATTTTTGTAACCACAGGCTCTGGAGTGGGCAGACCCACCAACAAGAGGTGTTGCAGCTCACTTCATAAAACACATACCTTGCAGGAACAATTGATTTTTCTTTTCAGTATTTACACCACTGACTAAACAAAGAAAAAAAATCAATCAGCTTAGGTTGATGAAAAGGCTTCTCCATTTCTAACTGGAATCCCCTCACTAAAGAGTAGATTATAGTTTATAAAAATAGTTTTGTTTTCTAAGATTATTGTAAAGACTAATTAGTAAAAGATGTTTAATTGCTATTTCTAAAAGAAGACATGGAACCTCTGCAAAAGCTTTGAATCAGCACAGCATGGCTCTTGTCAAACTATTTTCACTTTTTGCTTTTTTGATGGAAATTATTCACCCCAAACACCCTGAATTTCTGAATTCATTCAGTCTCCTGTTGCTCACCTGAAAGCGATTCTTTCAGCTCAAGACATAAAGCGCTGATGGTCTGTGAATGTGTCACTTGAACTGAGAAATGAAGTATAGGATATAAAACCCAACAAATCATCCCATTGCAACTGTGTACAAAGGAGGAAAAAGTGTATGAAAAGGTAGATGTCCTATATGATGAAATGCTTATCCCTGATTAATCCAGGGGTAAATTTGTCATTCCTGGGACACAACTAGAGTTTTTTAAAGCCTGCATCTTGTGTTTCCAGGCTTTAGAGTTTTGTTTTTTAATGAAGATATCTTGTCTTGCACTGAGTTAACCCACTTGCATATCCACCACCTAAGTCACTGCTTAAGTTCATGTAGAAGACCAGGCAGGCTATCAATAGTCAAATCCAGGTCTCTTGAGTCTCATTTCCATGTGTGAGTACTGCAGTGCTACCCCTCTCTGCAAGTTATTATTTTAATAGACTTTTAAAAAGGAGAATAACAGCAAGAAGATTCAGGAGGAAATAATAAATCTTGTTAGTATGACAGCAATAACATTAGATGATACAGCTTTACAAGGCAAAAATACTGTCCCATCACCAAGATGAATAACCTGAGCTTCATTGAATAACTTGAAACTTCAGCTTCATTTTTCCCACGCAGGAACCATTTTAGTAATATACTACCATAAAAAATAAAAAAAGCCACAGAGTCATTCTAACTTTTCTTTTCTTTTCTTTCTTTGGTTTATTAGTTTATTGCATTTTTAATTAGGAGTATTCCTTGCTGCTGGACAATGTACATGTTTTGCAGTATCCATCAAAAGGCAGATCTCCTAAATGAACAAGTGCAGGCCTGACTTCTTCATGAAACTCAACAACTTCATGTTGTCCTCATGTTATTCTTTGCCAAAGGGTGTTATCAGAGAATGGGAATAAATTGTGCTCTTTTTTTTTCCCCCTCCTTTTTTGGCTGTGATATCAGAAAGCTTTTCCTTGAATGTCTGTTGTCAAACTTTAACATAACATGCATCACCTCAACCAAGAGCCTTGGTCTTGATTAGGGTGTACAAGGAGTTTTCTTCTGTTTCAAATCCGTCTTTGACAAAGGAGATAGAGTGGCACCAGTTTTAATTGTGGAATCAACCTAGGCACAGGAGTCTACAGGACATTTCCCTGGGTAACTGCGAAGGAGTAACTGTACACCAGGACACCTCATTCCCCCCACCTCAACTTGAATTTTCCAAGCCATACTTTCCCCAGGGAAATGAGAACAGGCTTTTCCAGAATGCAGCTGGCAGGAGAAGGGCTGTTACCTTGGCAGTCAGTTAAGGGGACAGGTAAAATGTTTCTGAGCTGTTCAGTGAATATTGGCTCAGGAAAAAAGGCATCCATTTCAGCCTTCTCCCTGCCCCACCACATCTTATTTGAACAGCAACCCCAGGCTAATGAGAAAAAGGCTTATTAGACTTTGTTTCTCACACGTAACCCGTGTCCAGGAAATAATGTTGAAGATTGTGAGATACTGAGATGTTCTCTCAATATTTGCATTTTATAATTGTTTCTCCAAATAACTGGGAAAAAGGGGCTTCTCTGATGGGGCTGTGGTCACCTACCCTGTGACCTGGGAGAGACAGCAGAATATTAATCAGGTTCATCTCAGTTCCCTCAGCAGATCATTTACTCTCTCCCTGTTCATTGCTCATTTACAAATAAAATCTCTGCATGAATGGCTGGAGGGAACTGGCAGCCAGAGAGGAAGGTGGGGGAAATTTGCACACTAGCACAGCAGCCTGGGAGCAAAAAATGCTCTCTGAAAACATGAATGTTTGCAAATACAATAGAGCTGTCCCTCAAAGCCAGAGGACTCCAGCTTCATATCACTATAATCAAAAGCAGTCTCCAGCTCATAATCCTCTGAAATTCAGACTGAGCTGTGCAGTCTGCAGGAGCTGAGGGACTGAAGGAAAAGCTGAAAGATGCCCTTTTTTACCCCAGATACACTCCTGATGTTAATGGGGCTCATGGAGATGTATTACCTGATCTTTTTAACAGGAGTAGTATAGCTCTGTCTTACTTCACAGGACAAAGATAAAAAGCATAGAGAAGCACTGGAGGGCACAGAGAAATTTCTGGGAATTGTACTTCAGTAAAGAGCAATTCAGGTAGTGTCTTAAAAAGCTACCACTCATCTGTTGACCAGATTGCTAATCCATCACAGACAAAAGATAAAACAGATTCACTTAGAACAGATTCCTGATGACTTTCCTGTACTTGCTATGGTTCAGATGCAGGAGACAGCTGCTGCTTGAATCTGCATGCATCTGAGACTGTTTTCTTTCTCTCAAGAGCTCTGCTAGTCTTTGTTAAGCAAGAACCTGGTTTAGTCTGTGTGCTAGAGACGTTACACAAGTTAGAACTGGCCAGAGTGTGATA
The DNA here is from genome assembly GCA_013401255.1 of Urocolius indicus. Lineage (NCBI taxonomy): Eukaryota > Metazoa > Chordata > Aves > Coliiformes > Coliidae > Urocolius > Urocolius indicus. Next base: position 93,979 of record WBNH01011632.1, on the reverse strand, counting down.
GGTGTGTCTGTAGGTGAAATTTTAGTGAGAGGGTATGTTCTTTTGCTGTGCCAACTTTTTGCAGCTATGCCTTGCTTTTTGCAGCAGCACAAAGCACCTAAAATAACAGCAGCTTGGGAGGACCACCAGAACTCAAGTGAAACATATTCCACCTAGAAAGTGATTTCAGAGACATAGCTCTTGTAACTAGGAAAGAAAAGATAAGATACCTATATCTTTATAGCTTCATCTATACAGCATAGTTGGGGAAACCAAGGCACAGAGAGATGATGTGGGTTGCTTCAGATATTCAAAAAGTCCTGAAGTCTTTCAAGGTGTCCAGCACTATAAAGAATTCACTAACATTGACCTCATGAACCCTCTAGAGCTATCAAAATTTGGGTCACAGATAATCAACCCCACAAATAATGCGGGTGGTAATAGTAAAAGGTGGCCAAGGATGACAATGAAAACAGGCAAGAACTGCCACTTTTGTAGATGGAGTATTCCAACTTAAAACAGTGTCTTTCAAACCTCAAACAGTAAAAAAAAAAAGTTGTGCTCAGCTGTCACCACCACCTTATTAGCACTGAGCAAATAACTTGTGCCAGTTTGACAAACCTCAGCTCCTTTTTTTCCCCTCCAACTTGTGGAGATTTCCTCAGCCTTATATATTATTCAGATAAGAGACTCTCTGGGGGTTTAAATCCAAGTTTTGATGACCAAGACCTGTCTGTGTCTGAAGTGAGTTGAAGAGCAGATATTAGCTGCACACCGTGGAGCACTTGGCAGTGGGTTCATATCTTTGACTGGCTGAATGGCTTAGGTGTAAGGGCATTTGAAGCTTATCAATTCTTTCCTTGGGTATTTTCCTGTCAGAAAAAAAAAAAACTACAGGGGACAAGAGAACTCTGGTCATTTCAGATGTAGATTTGTTTGGATTTTCTTATGTTATGCTCTCAAGTCTTCTCCTACGTCCATTCTCTTGAGACCCTGTGTCAAGCCTCATGCCTGTGCCTCTATCTGTCTGTCCATCTATCCACACGTGTTTCTAAAATCAGTTTTAAATGCACATATTTTTTAAAAATAATTTATGATGCAGGTCACCCTAAATCTACTGCAGCCAAGCTGTGAATGTCAGTCACATCAAAGCAGCACTGATTTATCCCATGGGGACTTGTGCAGTGTAAGAGTGGTCTCTATCAGAGGGAAGAGGCCCAAGGAGCCCTGAGTTCAAGTATTCATATTGCTCAGTGGGAATAATTCCCACAAGGGAAACTGACCCAGATGGTGGATTATTAAATGCTGAGAAGAGCAGGTTTGAGGATGATGCAGGTTAAATACACCACCTGGATGCATGCATGAATGAAAGGACATCAGGGATTTGCTTGTAGAGACAGTGCTATACACATACTGAAAAAGGGCCAGGAGTAATTCAGTAGCTTATGGTGTTGTTTGCCTTTGGGATATGGATTTAAATCTGTTCCTTTGAGCTACTCTTAAAATTCAGACATGGCTGGAAGTTACAAACACTTCAATCCGTTTGCATGGATTTTTAATTCTGGATTGCTGAGCATTCTAATGGTTAAAGAAGCCAGGTCTGGCTGCTTCCTGAAGCCACTCCGTGAAAGCCATGCACACCAGCCATGTCCACCCTCTCCAACAACATGGGTCAAGATGATTCAGCTTTAAAAGACAATCTAAGCACTGCTCTGCTCTCTTACTCATTATTTTGTGAACTTTTTGCTCCCATATGGCATTAAACACACGAGCCTCACTAGAAGGAAAGACCATCAGTTTCATAAGGTAATCCTGAAAACTGTTCTGCACTTGTCAATGAGTGTCTGTTTCCATGCACATACTTACGACACAGAATCATTCTGACACCACATCCTATTTTGCTAGCAAAGCACAGTAGCTTCAGTCCCTGAAGGTCTTCTTCCAAAGTGCTTTAAAGTTGTCTGCCTGTCAAATTTATGTAATGCACAGTGATTTTGGGGTGAGCTGGATGTAAATATGAGTCACATTTTGCAATTTCTCGCTGCTGAAACATCCACCTTTTCCCCCCATTCTAAAATGTACTAGATAGGGATGGAAGACAGCAGCTCTCAGGAGTAGCTGACACCAAAACTAAAGAAAAGTAAAGGTCAAAGCTTCTAATAAGACCATATTCTTTTTGGAGCAAGACTGATCATTTGTTACTACTACTTATTATTATTATTATTAAATCTTAGCTTCTGGCCACAGATTCTTCAGCCTTCTTGGATAAGTCATTTGTTTGTTTATCTGTTTGGTTCTGAAAGGCAATTGTGGATGACACTGCAAAAATTTTAGTAAGTGACCACATCAAAGCTCCACTCCAAGATTTCACACTATCAGTTCACCATCTCCAACACTGGACTGTAAAAGATCCCCTAGGAAGAATATAGGAGCAGGGCAAGCAAATAGCAATACTTCCTTGATACACTCTCCCAGGCTGAATTAAGCTACTGTTTCTTAAGGCAAAAATGTCTTTTTTGTGGTTCATATTTTGGATGGATTTTCTGTCATGATGTTTCTTGATACTATGGGAATCCCTAACATTCAGAGTGCATTCCTGTTTCCTCTTTGGCTCTGACAGAAGTGTTGTGCATTTGCATCTTTTCATCTGTACAGTCTTTAGATACAATGCAGCTTTTTCTTTGTATATGTAGAAAGAAGCTGGCAATTTTCAGTAGGAAATAACAGAAAAGTTTGCTTTCCTCTACTCAGGCCAGCCTTCTAAAACTATCCAGGCAGCCTCGGGGAATGTGAATACATTCTCATCATCATAGGAGGAAAATAACAATTTGGCAAGGCTGCAGCATGGCCCTCTCATTATATCAGACATTTTAAGCTGAAACCTGGGGCTCATAGGGGACTCAGAGTAGTCCTCAGCTGTGAATATGGCCACTTCAGTCGAGATGGTGCCCTCTCTAATCCGTGTAGCCAGGAGGTGATCTGCATCAATTCCTGGAGATGGCAGTGCTCCCTCCCTCCTGAGAGTATTTTGCCTTCAGGAGCTGAAAGACCTTTGCAGCAGGGCCTTGCACCGTCAGAGCATGGTCAGAATAACTAACCAGAAAGTCAAGTTGAAAGTTGACTGTATATTGTGTATCTAACACAGTCAACAATCAACCTGCCTGTCTGTAGGGCACACTTATGTGTGAAGATTATTTCCTCTGAGATGGTGGTTCCAGCAACGACACCCATCCCCACACTGGTCCTGCCTATCACTGGCCCTCCCAGACAAGGATTTTTTCTCCACCATCAACTTCCACAGCCTGTGAACTGAAAGCCTGTTCTGGAACTGTTAAATACCCATTAGATCTGGGTGTTTAGCTTCACTGCTGCAGAAAATACAGTTATAATGTATCTGGAAGCAACTCAGGTCTTATTCTCCAAGGCAGAGAACTCAGTTTTCTTAAGACCTGACCAGGGTCTCTATATCCACATGATATCACAGTTACTCTGACCATGCTCTGATGATGCAAGACCTTACTGCAAAGGCACCTGCTGCTTGACTGTGCTTCTTCAAACAATTTTTCCAGACTGTTTCATTGTTTGTTAAGCATAAATCTGATATTCTGTTCATCTCCCTGTTCAGGAGCAAACCATTTTATATTGACAAAACACTTGCCTGATATTTCTGAGCTTTGAATTTTCAGCTCCAAGATGAGGGTGATGAGAGTCTCTTCATGCCTTTGTCTGGCTTGTCAATTTAAACAGTATACTGGTTGAGATAGGGACTTTCTTCTACTATGTGTACACATAAGAACTATACAGTGCCACCAGTTGTCTTAAAACATAAATGTTATAGCAAGGATTACAATTATTATAGCAAATTACATACAATTACGTATTCCTTCCCAAAAGGAAAATCACTCCAGAGTGTTTAAAGAAATAGGCTACAGCTGGTACAACCTGTTCTTTAGGAATGGTAATGGCTTAAACAGAGAGTCCTGATATAAATGGATCTCCCAGCATCTGTTTCTGGTCACCACTGGCCAAAGGTTTAGATGCACACACAAGGTAATGTGGCTAAGACTTAAATGAAAGCACAAGTCCTGTACCTCATTCTTCCTCATAAGTTTCAGAAGGAACAAACACCAGTGAAAAAGCAAAATGAAAGAAGTATGCAGTCTACATGTAGAGAAAAAAAGAGTAAGAATGGAAAGAAAGAAGGGAGGGCTAGAAGTTGGCTACTTTTTGTATACCTGAAAATGAAGAAATTATAAAGTAGATGTTTGTGTTTATAGTAGCGTACAGAAATTTAAGCTAATTAGAGCTGTCTGAGCATCCCATTAATTTTAGACAGTTGCTTCCAGCAATCTGGTTCAAAGGCTGAAGACAAGACACAAAGAAGCAGGAGATTTTGCAGCTGTATGACCAGGAAAAGCTACTTCCTAATTTCCTGTGAGCCAAGCTGTGACTTGTGCATTGTCCTCCGTTCTCTCACAGGAGTTGAAGTAGCAAAATCTGGCAGCAAAACAGGCAGCCAGCTAGAGAATATAGTGATATGAGAAATGGAGCAAAGAACAGCTAAGACTAATAGAGGCTGATAAGGCAAGAAGCAGCTAGGAAATGTAAACCAGGCAACAAATCAGGTCAGCTTAAATCAGATCTTCTTATCCACCAAAACTTAAAATCAAACTATGATGGAAGGTTATTTTAGAAGAGTAAAATAGCGGCTGTCTACCCAAAGTTTCCTTTGGGGACAGTTATTTGTTGTTGGTACAGGTAAAATTTAGCAGTTAGTTATTGCTAATCTGATTGTCTTCCTTGTTGGAATTTAGGTTTTCTTTGTCTTAGAATGACTTGTTTACACAGTCATACGTGTATTTGTGAGTAAGTAAATCTGAGTATCAAGAAGCTTTGCATAGCTTTCCCAGGCTTCTCAGGGTAGCCTAGTCCTCATCCATTTCTCAAAGCAGGATCAGCTAGAGCAGATTGCCCAGGACTATACCTAGTTGGATTCTGAACATCCCCAGGGATCAAGCCTCTACAGCCTCTCAGGGCAACCTGTTCCAGAGTTTGGATACCTTCACAGTGTCCTTGCAGAGGTAACAAACATAAATATCTTGTAGTAGAGGAATTTAATACTGCTCATCACTTGATTTCTCTGGTCAAAAAATTAAGACCTTCATGGTCTTAAAGTCTTCTATCACATATCTTGAAGTGATCTTAATTTACAGTGTAATGATAGAGAAGAAAATTTTCTTCTAAGTTCTTAATTCCCACCTGATATTTCACATATTTTTGCCTTCAGTCTTATATCTATTTACTGGAATTAGTGGTCTTTCAAAGAAAGAAAGAGGTAGCTTGCTGCCAAGGTCTGATATCCTCTGCCTGCCTATAAATGCTCCATCTACCCTGAGGCACAGTCCACATAAATGAAACTCTTGCTATTTAGAGTATCTCATTATCCATCTTCTCCTTTTCCTTTCCACTTAATTGATTTCATAAAAATTCCTTGCTTTCTTTCTTTGGTTGGCCTAATTATCAACAGCACATAATCATAATTACAGCAAATTACTTCATTGTGTATCACTTAGACCCTTTCTTGAAAGTGCTACTTACAGTCAGAGGATAAAAAACAATTGTGCCTCTGTTTATAGGCTGAATTGAGCTACATTAGTACATGTTTGAAGGGGCAAAAGTGTTCCATTAAGAAGTCAAGAGCTGGTTAGGCATCGAGTTCCTCAGAGCACAGCCAAGAGCCTGGGCTCCACTCTATTCAGGCTGGCCTGAATATCAAAATTGTGACATCTCACTGATATCACTGATTGATATTTAATTAACTGACATAAAATAAGCAGTTGAACCAAGAGTATTTTCTACAAAGGCATCCTTCACAAGAAGACATAAATAGTGAATCTTCTTTTTCCATGTCACATATTCGACTAATACTCCATTGTACTGCTAATATTTGTACCTTTTATTTTCCCCTAATTTCAGTTTGTCTGGACTTTTTATTCTTAAGCTTATGTGCATTAATTTAAACAGTTGGAATTCTTATCCATTTCTAATAAGTTAGTTCCAGCACTGGCTTTTATTTGTAATACAGTCTTCTTTGCTAGAATAATCTAGAAACTGTATTCTCCAGCTTCTCTTCAGAAAAGTTTGGTATTTCTTATGGTGTGAGTTGTTTGCTTACTAAAAGCACTGTTCTTCAGCTACAGTTAATGGCTACTTCATGCTGAATTTGCAAAATCATAGTAAGAAGAAAATGACAGAACAGACCAAAAGAGTCTTTAACATTTTGGGTCAATAAGAAGTTATTTATTTTTGTAATAATGATTTTGGTATGTTTCTAAAGATGAATGTCACTACTGCATCCTTGTTCTGAACATGTAGCCCATCTCTCCTTCAACATATATCTTTTTTTTATGTTCTACAGGCTACTGAGTTGTAATCATTAGTTTCTGGAGGGTTTTCAGTGAAGGTGTGGGCTTTCTTAGGGGATGTCTACACCAGTCAGTGGAAAATGATGCAGAGACATTCAATATAACAATATCACACAGCCACAGAGTGTGCAGCACAGTGCAGAGATTGTAGCTTGGTCTTGATATCAGTAAAAGTTTGTCAGTTCAGGTGAAGGCAGAAACTGTTTCTGTAATATCGCTTCTAGTCCTCGAGCTGTTTTGCTTCCAACAGCCTGAATCTGTCTGCTGGGTCATTATATGCAGAAGTTTAAAGTTTTTCAGCTTGAACCTATATGTCTAAGATGACCTGCAATAGGGATCCAAGAAAGGTAGAACCACTGTCTGTAAAAAGAAGGCAAAAGTCTCCTCCTCAATAACACCATCAGTGATTGATAATCTCTTCGTTAACCCATATAGACTTTGTTGAGAATGTATTGGCTTCCCTGGTGTAAAGAGTTACCTTAAAAAGAAGAAACTTACATGTCTGTGAACTACTGTTAACCACTGACTTGAAAGGCTTAGCTGTCATTTCTCTCTGCTGCTGAAATGAGTTTTCTCACACTGGCTTTAACCATTTATTCTACCATCTTTCTGAGCAATTAATTTATTCTACTAACTCTCCTGGAGATTAAGCACTTGCAATTCTTCAGAACTACTNTTTTTTTTTTGTAAATGAAGATTTACTGTCTATCTATTAGAATAGGTTGGTTCTTCTATAACCATCACCAGGGACTGGAACTCTCATGTAACAGCATGTAAGAGATGTATATGTTCTACTGATCACTCTAGGTTGGCTTAGACTTCAATTTTATTCCCCGACTGGATGATAAACTCATTTCCAAATAAGACAATAAAGAGGATCAAGAAAGGCTGTTGAGGCAGAGACTTTTCTCCCTTGCACATACCATGCTCTTGGATAAGTGTGTGTGTTACTACAGAAAACTCTTATCTCATTGTTTGTAGGAAAATGATAATGAGTCACCAGTGTAAAAGAGGAGACAGATGTCTTGATTTAGCTGAGGCAAACCTACAAGAGAGAGGATTTTATTCATATTCCTGAAATAATATTGGAAAGATAGTCTGGCTCCAGTTTTTTTACAAAACAAAACATTTTCCTTGCCTCTCACTTAACTGATTCCTGGAATCAGCTTGATAGTGAAAGACAGAACCATGACCCAGATCCTATTTTAAGTCAAATCACATATTGCAATGTCACCCCCTTATCACATGGCCCAGGGAGTACCCTCTCTATTTTCACTTTCATTTGTAGAAGTAGTCACCCTGAAAGTGTGACTGTGTTACTCAGTCAAGTACAGAGTGGGAGTTCCTCAGTGGTTTATCTACAGATCCCGTTGCAGGAGTCACATTGACTTCACCCTGCAACTGCACATTCTCCAAATGAAGAAAGGTACCTGACTAAGCAGATAAAGTTGTAGTTTCTCTGAGACAGACTCACACAGATGGGTGTCTCTCTGTTACATTTCCACCTTTCTGTCATCTAGCAGTACGATTTGCAAATATATCTTCTGTTGATGAAGACCAATAGGATACCAGTATCACATCTGCCCTTGTGAGAGATAAGCCACTGTTCCTCCCAACAGTTTCTTAGATGAAAAAGAAGTACTACATTTAAACATTCTTGAGGTTTTGTAAGTGTATTCCAAGTGTTCAGGGAGACAAGAAGTCACAAAGTTCCTCTCTTTAGGTGTCAGACCTGGAACAGGGACATACCAGAAATCTTGCCCCAAAAATGTGGTTCTTGGGGTAATAAGCTTCACCACCAACTTCAATGCCAATGTCAGCCCTGAAAGCAACCTCAACTAGAATCAGCAAGCTCATTTTGGTTATTACAATCTCATATCCCAATTGCTGCTAACATGCCATTTACAATACATACATGGTCCCTCCTGATCAGAATTGAATCAGATTCCAAGTTACTATTTACTGAAGAGTATTCTTGTAAACTAGCAGCAAAGAAACATGCCTAAGGCTAAAATATATATGAAAAAGTGGAATGAAGAAATTTAAAAGAAAAGAGAAATGATAGCTTCAACACTTTTACTTACTCCCTGTAAAGATCTTCAGGTGACTGGGAAGACAAAAGGAGAAATATATGCTATCCCTTGCCTTTCCATTAAATTAGGTGAATACTAAACATTAGGAATTAATAGCATTTAGGCTCTGTGGATCCTTGGAAAATGAAGCCTAAGGTGCTAAATGTCAAGAACATTGATCTCATGAGGAAACTGAGCCCAAGACAGGACACGGTCTTTAAAGATAGGCAGATACTTCTCAGAAAAATCGAATCCTCTTGTGCAGCCTAATATAAATAGTCATTCCTCCTGTACAAATAGCCACAGTGTGCTTAGTAAAGATCTCATTTTAAGATTAAAGAGTAAGGTAAGAGGAGATGTCTGTTCATGAAGCTTGAATAAAAATTGTTCTGTCAGGTGAACTTTCATAGTAATTAACATTATCGTGTGAGAGAATGCACAATATTCATCTGCATATATCATCCTACTTACAGAAGCAAAACAAGAATCCAATATTTCAACTGCATTGAACCTACCATAAAGATCAAAGATGTTGCTTTATTCTAAGCTCTTGTTTACTTTTACTTTTTTTCACCTGCCAATACTACAAATTTGAAGGATGCCAGCTAACCACTTTCATGTTCCAAAGCAAAACTTCAGGAACTCTTCTAACCACAATGTTGTCTCTCAGAATTAATAATAAAGATATCTTATTTATATAACTTTCTGAATTATGGAGATATATCATATGTAATTAGGTCTGTTCTTGAAAGGTCATGAGAAATATGTCTTTCTGAAGCCTGGAAAAATCTGAAACCAGGCTCCATTCTTGAAAACAGAGGAATGCCATGGTTAATTTCACTTCCAGGGTTATAAGCGTACAAGTTCATGGCAGGCATTTGGAAATGGGCTTTCCTTCACTCCTGCTGAGAGCCCAAAACACTTGTTACAGAGGTCTCCCTTTTGAATTAATTTTAAATCTTTGCAGGAGTTTGCTTTCATATGAAAGTGGAATCTTCCTCTCAGCTTTAACTATTAAGATTGTTCATATAAGTGTGTGTGTGTCCAGCTATTATAAATCACTGCTTTCTTGGCAACCCAAGAAACAGGGATATCAGTTTTCAGTGTTTTTCCAAATCCCTAACGTTACCATCCCAGGTTTGTTCCTCACCCACATGCAGAGCCCTTCCCAGAATCACTTTATCTTTTCAACTAAGCAGAGACACATTGTGTGGGTCATGGACAAGAAGGGAAAGATTCAAAAGCATGAGACTGGCTTTCTATGCTCAGGATATACATGTATGGATAAGGTCTAGTCATGTTTCGGGAAGGACTGAGTCATAGGCATCTTCACTTTCTAGACCTATTAACCAAACTAATACTTCTGTCAGGAGTTTGACTGAGAAGTTTTTGACATGAATGGTCAAGAAACAGTAACACTCAAAATGACTTTAACATCAACAGTTCCAAAGACTGAGCTCTTCATAGCAATTCATGCACAGCCTTGCATAATTGCCAGGCTCCTTCCTCAATCCACCTTTTGATATGAAAATGAATAATGCTTCTCACAGTCAAATTTCTGAAGTGCTTTTATGTGCCCAGGGAATCCTTATTGTCCTGCAGGGACTTTATGTTCCCTCTCCTCACTGAAATGCTTAGTGAGTTGGGCACAGCCCAGTCCTGAATTAGTCACCACTCTTCTACTTGTTACTTTCTCAAAGCACATTTTATTCCCCAGGAAAGCTTATAGAAGCTGCATTTGCATTTAAAGCTGTGATAGAGCACACATATTCTGTCAGCAGGGTTCATTTAACGAGGCATTCATAATAAGCAGTGCAAGTGTGATCTCTCATATTGATCCTTGTCTGGTGGTGGCAGTGGTAATGCTAGAAGCAAGCAGTGAGAAGCAGTTACCATTTATGTGCCAGGAATCCCTGAGACTTCAGAGGGCTAAGACTGGACGAGATGTCTCTCCATTCCTCCACCACAATAAGTTTCTGCTCTCCAGTTGATAGGTCTTCTCTGGAGACCCAAGAATGAAAGGCCCTTAACGGGCTTCTCCCTTTGGTGCAGAACTTAGAGCAAAGTTGACATCTCTGAAGCCACACAGAATCACAGACATTGAAAACTTTGTTGCTAAAATGGCCCAATCCTTTGTCCCTTTCAAACAAAGTAACTAGCATCACTCAAGACAGGATTTGATCCTGTCTTTTGAAGTGAATTCTAAGTTGCCCAGCGTACATCTTTATGGGCCAAGAGGATGAGGAGGGGGCAGAGCTAACCCTGAGCTAACTCCTCCAAGCTGGGGTGCTTTCCTAGTTCAGATCCAAACAGAGAAAACTATCTTGGGCTCCTAGGTGGTGTTTGGCCTGAGGACATAAATACTGATAGGTGAATTCATTCAATGGCACACTGATGCAGCCAGTCTGTTTCTTTGTCAGAGCCAACTAACACATTTTCACCCAGCACACCCCTGTGCAGATCAGTTAATGCCCTCAGATTTGGTTTATGCTCAAACAGTAAGTACAAACACCCCAACACACCTAACGCTTCCTGATCTCTGAATGATCCTGCAAACCATCTCAGCTGCATTACGGAGACTAGGTCCAGACCTTCCCAGAAACCTCAAGTCCAGACTGGGCAGAACAGACACGTCTGTTGCAAAAGCTGCACTAGTAGCAGGTATTTCCATAGAATAAACAAATCCTTCATGCCCTTCAGCAGCAGGACGACTAACCTTTCTGTACTGCCTGTTTGCTCCTTCCACAAAGCAGGCACTGCCTCCTTCTGCATCCCTGACCTTTCCTCAATGTCTCTCTATTTGTTGCTTTTGTCCTTTTAAAAAGCTTCTTATTGATGTTTTTAAGCTGATGGGGGAACATAAACAAGTAATAAAGAAAGGTTAACAATACTGAATCAATACTACGGAGAGAGGCGTCAGGGAGATGGAATTGAGGAGGTTGACTGTGAAGGAAAGGAAAAGGCCAAATTTAATCACAGTGCTATTAGTAATTAAATTACATTTTGGGTTGTTGTTCATTATACTAAAAAGAAGTAATGGAAGCACAGGCTGGTATTAGGGTTTCAGAAAAAGCAAAATACCTGAATGGATACTCTAACCAAGGGCTTTTTCATATCCTTGATAAGAATGAAATGAGCTATTCCAGATTATTGAGGTCTTTTTCTGACTGCAAAGGAAACAAAAATGGACTTGATGTTAAACTAGGGGAATTCTGAAGAGATGAGCTTAGATCTACTTCCAGTGTGTATAATGTTGCTGGTAGTCTTTGTTTCCAGAACTTCACAATATTGGGCAAAGGCTAGATTCCACTTATAGATTAGGTACATCCCTTTAAGTGTTTCAGCACATCCGTGTGATTTGCCTAATGACACCATCCGTGCCTAGTTTTGTGTCCCAGTTCACTGTGTGTGCATTTCTTTAACTGGTTTCTTTTATTGGAACTTTTTCATTTTAGTATTAGCTTTGCAACCAAAACTTGTATCCAGACACCTCCTGGTATTATTCTTTAAAAGGTTTAAATCCATGAGCATGCACATTGTGTATTTTGCAGACATGCCTCCTCAACTGTAGTGTTAAAGAATACAGCTATATATGTGTTCAATCAGGCACAGTGTACTCGGAAGAGGAATGAGTCAACAGTGGGACTTCAGTAAAGTCTCAAAATCATGTTTCTTCATGTATTATTTCCTAGATATATTATTCCTCTAGACATAGGACAGTGACCTTTCTTTCTTTCTTTCTTTCTTTCTTTCTTTCTTTCTTTCTTTCATTCTTTCTTTCTTTCTTTCTTTCTTTCTTTCTCTCTTCTCTTTCTCTCTCCCTTTTTCCCTTTCTCTCCCTCTTTCTCCATCNCCTTCCTCCCTTCCTCCCTTCCTCCCTTCCTCCCTTCCTCCCTTCCTCCCTTTCCCTTCTCTTTCTCCCTTTCCCTTGCTTTCTCTCTCTCCCTTGCTTTCTTTCTTTCTGCAGAATGATGGTTTTTGAGGAAAGCTTCCTGAGTGCAAGAAGCCAACGTACACACTTATAAAAGTTGCTCTTTGGTCGCACTGTGTTGATATTTAAATTTCCAAGCCAAAATCCCGTGATGATAGGTGAAGTGGACATAGTCACTTGTACGAATTTGAACTGGGAAAAAAAATAAAATCACTGAATTATCTCCCTTGTCCAGCCTTCTCAAATCAAACCAAGCTGTCATTATCTGTGGCAAAATAACTCTAGCAAATTCTGTCTGTGTTTCTGACAAGGTGTGAGTTTCACAAAACACTCATTCTTTCAGACAACTGCATTTCTTGCTTTGCATTTCAGGGCTAGACGGGTGACACAACACACAGGACCAGGTGAGCTGGTAGTGGTAAGACTGCCACAACTGCTTATGAGTCTTCAGAACACCTTCCTGTACAAAACATCACCTGGAAAACACAGCCTCAAGATTTGTTTGGCTGTTGTCTTGCAAGGATTAGTATTTTTTATTTTTCTCTTGCTAATGATTTTGTGCTTCAGAAAGTCATTCAACGGCTCAGATGCTAATGAGCAGGTCTCTCTCATTATGGCAGGCAAAGATGCATAATGGAGCAAGAAAGGAATTAGTTAGCATAAACAAGGGAAAGATACTGGGGATGGCAGGGTGAGAAGTGACTTTGTCAAAACTGGCACCATGGCCATTCAGAAGAAGCTTTGAATGAGAGGTTGCCAAGTTTAGTTTGTGTACTGCCTGTAGTCTCCAGATTTCAGATGAAAGGCACAAAACGTGAAAAGAATGAGAGATCCACACACCAGTCCCTGTTAGGCTCATAATAGGAAAATGCTACTTGCTTGACCTCCACCAGCTGCCATTCACTCGCCTCCCCCCTTGTATTTCTCAGCTCTCCTTCCTTCTATGGGAATTGATGGGAAATTGTTTCTCTGCTCAGCAGCACTTTCCTCCACGTGCAAGACAAGACCATTTAATTCATATCCTTCCCTCACCTTTGGGCAAGCATGGCATCTGGCTGTGGCAACAAGTCTGTCAACGTGTTTTTGAAGTGTTCCTGCTTCCTTCACAGCCTGGCCATATAATTAACTGGGAGTGGGAGGGAGAGAGGCAAGAGGATTGCAAACATAAGACTTAGAGTAGCCTGGAGAAATGTCTGATTTGCAGCTGCTTTTCCTTTCACTCAAGTTTTTTCCTCCACCAAAGATCATTTGTAACAAGACACTTACTGCTGTATTGTGCATTGCACTGATGGTCTATAGGACAGGGAGGATTGGCAAGGATGTGCACAAAGATCTAGCTGGAAATTACTAATATGCTTTATAATCCAAAAAAATGTACCTGATTACAAAAAGTGTCCTGATACAAATGCCTTAAAGAAGCCTAATAAGGGTCCCTAGAGTTGATTTTTTTTTCTTACTAAAACAAGGGGCAGTGGCCACAGATTTCAGCTGGAGCAGTTAAGGTGGAACAGCAGGCAAATTTTCTTCACAAATTGTTTGCTGCAGAATGGTAAAATGTCACCAGAGGTGGTCGATCTCTGCCCTGGACAACTTTTTAGGTTTGGCTACGCAGATCCTGCTTTGAGTGGGATGTTGGCTTAGAGACCTCCCCAGGTCACTTCCAACCAGCATTTGTGTGAGTTTTTTTGGTGGAAATTGTCCCAGAAAGCACTGCAAACCTCTCTGAATTCAATTTTTGTGATCGTGGCTGCAAAGATAGTCTAATAAAATGTGCTGAGCTGAGAAGCTCTTACAAGTGGTGTCTACCACTTAGCACAGAAAGACAAAGTCTGCTCCTGGAGTAGACACTACTACAACACTGTAAGTCAAGAGTGATACAAAGAGAGTCAGGCTTAACATGTGGGCTTTTGTCTTCCTTGTTCTGCGATTTGCACAAGCAACAAGACTAAATTTCTTCGAAAATGCCAACTACTTGCTCTGTTTAAGAGTAGTTTGGTGCTTTCAAAGAACACACATGTCCAGGGACTGGTACATACTCCCAGCTAATGACAAACCTCCCATCTCTCCCTCTGGTCCTTTTCAACTTCAGAGCAAAAAAAAAATGACCTTCAGTATCACAAAAATATAAAGCTTAGGTCTCTATTTCCTTGGTTAGAATTAAAAAATCAAGGCTGTCAAGCCTCTCATTTTGAAATCTGAGAAAACGACCACATCCAATGATGTATCTCTGCTCCTGTCTCTGGGAAAAGGTTGAAAAATGTACATGCAGGATGGGTAACCACAGCTCTGTCTACACCCGGGTAGGAACTGAGAGAGCTAAAGGACAACATGTGTTTGCACCATCAAGACATCCAAGGATGGACTTGTCCCTGCTCCTCCAAGGGTGTCTCAAGTTAGACTTTCCTAATAGTGCCACAAGCTGCGTGTGATATCAGTCTTTCAAAAACAACCCCATATCCAACTTCCAATATAAGTGAATTACCCAAAGGTTGATAGAATACATGCTGGCAGGAGCATGTTCCTGTAACTGTTTGTCTGAGCTAAAATCAAGAACAGAGAAAACCTGCCATTTATTTAACAGTTGTTCACTTCTACATAATCTCTTTCTGAGTCCTTCACTGAAGGGAGAACCTGCTCTGCTTTCTACAATGGAAAAATCAATGCACCAGGCATGCACAGATCACAAAAACAAATGACAATGCTCTATTTGATGCATCTTTATGGCAGAGAAGCTCATCTCCTCCATTGACTGTGAACAGAAGTACCCCCTGCTCCACAGAATTTGTACTGGGGAAAGGCAGAGGATGGACTGAGATTTGATCTGCTTCAAGAAGAAGAAATTTCTCCCTTACCAATTTTGGCAGTACACTTCCTGAACCCCTGCATTCTGATACAGGTCAGATTTATGCAATTGCTTTAAATATTTACCACCACAATCATGCCACAAAGATGCATTATTACTTTTTAACCAACATTAAAGTTTAAAACTAGAATAAAAGCCTTGCTTCATACCAGAAGAACCTGTTCTTCAGACAAACAGGAAGTGCACCACATCATTTTGTACATCTACCCACCACATCTATCTATAAACATAAAGAAACTATCAAATTCCATGCTCTGTTTTTTGTTAAAAAAGCAAATAAAACAAAGCACTTTCAGTGGTTCAGTTTTAACTTCTCTAGTGCTAGGGGTTTTTTCAAGGGAAATGTTTGGTCTTAATACTGTGTTTGGACAAAGATGTAAAATCAAACTACAGCTCAGAATGATTACTGATGCAAAGATACCCACATATATACACACCTACCCTGCTTTCTGGGCTTGCTCTGTGTTTGTGATAGCAAGAAAAACCTAATACTCCTGCCTGTTAACTACCCACCTTACAAAGGTGTGTGGGCATGGCTTTTTTTTGTCTCCACTCTGACCTTACCAGGCATCACGGCAACATGGAAACTTAACTAATACTGTGGGTGCTTTATGGATCTTGCTAATAGCTAAGAGATCTAATATTTTGGATCAATCATAGCACTGGAACAGTGACCAGCAGCTCAGTTAGCATTGGGTAATGTAGCATTAGACATAACATTGAATCATTTGTTCTTTGTCTCAGGCAATCCCAGCATGCTTTATACACCACAGGCACTGGATGGTTTTCATATCATAGAAATGTCGTTTTTCATTTGGGTCAGAAAATAGTTGTGTATCTGAAAATAGTGATTGAAAGCAATTAGTAGAAAATAGAAATAGTAGCCTGCTTGGTTCTTGGGCTGAGCAAAGCACTACAGGAAGTATCCTTTGCTGAAGGATGCTGAGGGCTCAAAGAGAGGTCAAGGAGAGACTGGTAACATAATTGGAAGAGATCCTTTCAGGGTTACAAGTTGCACAAACCCCACTAGACTCACAACATCCCAAATTAAAAACAGTTGGAGGCAGGCAGAGCACTAGGAAGGAAGCATCACAGACTTGCCTTCTTCCTTCTACCCTTTAAGCCTTTGCTTACAGCCACTACTGGAAAGAAGGTCCCTGGATGACCATACCTGCCTTCCAGTGACACACATTTCCTGGGATGAGAAGCAGAACTGTATTGTACTGTATGTCTTCTTCCCAAGTAATCTGTATCAAGGTACATCCCCTAGCTTCCTCACACCCTTCAGTCTTCGAAGGTTTATGATCCATGTCAGACATTCCCTGTACCCTACAGTAGAAGAAGAGGGGAAGACAAGAACTCAAAAAATCACTGAAGACACCACCTCTTATCAAAGACTTGTTCTCTTGGTTTCAGTAACAACTTTTAAACAAACTTGAGCCATCATTTCAAACTCAGTGTCTTGGGCAAGAGGGGTATATATTTTTCTTAGGGCTGATAATGTTTGCAGATTTCAGGATAAATCGTTCCACATGGTTTCACTGCATTTGAAATTGTGCTTTTTCTGCCATTGCTGAACAAAGTACTCCTTGGAGAAATGTCACCCAACTTTAGTAGCAATCATAACTCACAGAAGAGACCTATACAGTAATTTCCATTGGGATTAATACTGCCCTGAACAGTTGCCTACTGTTGACGTAACATTGCCAAATGTCTCTTCAGTGCTTTATAAATGGCAAAACATAGAGCTACTTATCAAAGCAAGGAAAGTGATGCAACAGTGAATTCTATTCATGGAGAAGCAAAAGGAAAAGAAATCAGGTGAGGCTTTATTTGTCAATATGGCTTAAGCTGCCTGTGTTTTGGCAATACCACTGACTAGAGCAATGGGAGCAGTTAACAATTAGGATGCTTACTTTCTAGGGCCAGCTTGATTGCCTTCTTCAGTTCACGTCACCAACGTGTTTTACTCTTCACATGAAAACTTGAAGCCTACATTTTCCCTAGCATTTCAAAAGTAAAATCCAAGGAGGTGCACTCAGGTCCCCAGAGACAGTGCAATTCTACTCTAGTTTAAGATTTGCTAATGCATTGAGGTCATTAATGTTTCATGGTGGGTCCATTTCTGCATGCACATAAAGCCTTTTACACTACCTTGGCTTTAATGAACTCCTCCTGTTTCCCAGGAGGCCTTTGGAAGCAGAGATGGTTTCCCCTAATGAAGTGGCCCGAGTTCTTTGTTGTGAAGTTGTTTACATAGTTAATAGCCCCTTAAGGGGAAATAGCAAAACAGAAGCCTGTATGTGGAGAGCTGTTCCACTGATAGAGTAGGCGAGTCACTTAGATAAATAAATCATCGAGTTGTGAAGGCTTTGGGTATGGTTTTGGGGGTTTGATTTCTTGGTTTTTTTTCCTCAGCTAAATGCTCATCTCTAATAAGGCAAACAAAGAGCTGCCCAGAGGGATGGGGAAGGTGAGAAAAGAGACCAAGAGGGATACTATTCATCCTCCAGGCCATTTGTTCTTTTTTATCAGAGAAACTTCTGCTAAAATCAGATCATTTCTTTTTGCTCTAGGTTCTTGACTGAACATTGTTTAGGACAATAATCCTGGTTAGGATAGTCTGGTGGAGCACTGATTTCAGTGTTTAAGGTTAGAACATCATTGGCCATCTCTTCAGTTTTGGGAGAAAACTTCAGCATGTCAGCCACTCTCTTGTCATTAAGTCCCATTACTTCAAACACAGATGTCAGTAAATCAAACTGAAAGATAAGTTTCTGGCCATGACAGACTGTGGTGGCCTGGATTTTGTCCCCTCTGCCTCTCTTTTATCTGCATCTAACTCATCAAGCCCATTTCCATGACCAATACAGAAGAAGGAGTTCAAACACTGAAGGAAGGGGTGTAACATTGTATAACTACGGTTTCTGATAGTTACCATGGTGGTTGTTAAATGTAAGGAATAAATGAGCAGTCTATTATTTCTGAGACTGAAGCTCGATAAAAGCAAACCAAAACAACACCACACACAGACAAAAACCCCAAAGAAGCATTCAAAGTGTCATTTGTATAACTCACCTGACACAGTCCTGATATTACAATTGCACAATGAAATACGCTTAGAGCAAAATGATCCAAATTGCCAGTGTCACAGGGCTGATAGGAAAATGTCTGGGAGAACAGCAGGCTTCTGATGAACAGCTGAGTGTTTGCATTCTTAAAAGAGAAGCAGCAGGGGAGAAGAGGAGTGGGACCAAGCTGCCTACACAGATCACAGCGTCACATCAGAGCAAAAGAGAAAATGGGCAGGCAGATGTTAAGACAGTGACTCAATAATAACACATAGTGCCTCAATAATATTGCCTCAAAATTAGAGAGGAGGTGGGTTGTTTTTCAAGATAGCTAAGCTCTCATTTACCTGGCCGATATATTTTAATCAGTCCTATGTAGGCTCTCCCTGGTGCTGCAAGGGTTCATTTGAAAGTCCCAGCTGATGTGGCACAGATTTCCTGAATATCTCAGATAACTGGAGGCCAAAACACCAAGAGGTCTTTTACAGGGGACCCAGAGGTCCCCTGAAGCAAACTGCAAGTAGATTTCAAAACTAACAAATTCTCTTCTTTATGCAAAATATGATTTTTTGGCAATGCAGAGTGAGAAAAAAGTAGAGTAAGAATAAGAGGAACAAGATAGGGCCGGTGGAGCAGAGGGTTTCATCATGAGCATTGTATGTGTCCTAGCACATCAATCACGGGAAATAGGGTCTGGTTTCTGATTTGCAGTTTTCTTCTCTGCTTGTCATGTAATCAGCTTGTGCAGGCAGTTTTAAACAGTGTGTGCACCTTGCTTGGCTTAACTGGGAATGAACTGGAACAACTGCAGAGTTCTTGGATTCAGCTGGTGCTTCCCAGATGGTTGGCTGGGTAGGTAGATGAGGGATAGGCTGATGAGTCATGCTATTTCAAATCATTTCACTTGTTAGTTTTGACCCAAGCTATCAGGAAAGGGTAATTCTACCCAACACAGAGAGGTCTGGATGGCATTTTTTCTAAACTTTGGCATCAGTTTCTGTCTGGCTGACAATGAATCATGACAGAAGAATGGTGAATGGCTTCTGTTTCATGCCTCAGCATGCCACAAGTTTGCCATATCCTCTCTTAGCCAAACTATCTAGTCCTTTGATCCTAAGGGTAGCAATATGATGCTATTTTGTCATCTCTGGAGGCTTCAATGTATTTAGATAAATCGATGCTCAGCACTTCATTTTTACAGCCAGTGCCACTGCTACACGAGGCTGATCCACAGCAGAATCCTGCAACTCGCAGATGGATGTTACCCAGTGCTGTATCGATTTTCCTTTCTGTGGTTTGTGAAACTGATTTCATCTATAGAGTATATGAGCCTCTCCCAAAGAAATCTGGGGTACCAACACCCTGAGTACATTGTGAAGGTGGGCTTCCACCTTCCTCATGCCAACACTGGAGGTCTCTGCCCAAGTCAGGGCCAGGCTGGCATAAATCATCAAGGTTGACTGGCCTCAGAGCAGCTGTGTTTACATGCAGCACCTTGCACTAAAACTTTGCACATCTACTCTTTCTATCTGGCCTATGCATTTCCAACTGAATCACATTCAGCTAGGATGGTGTTCAGCTAAAGCTGACTCAGACAAAAAGCCATCAGAGTCCATGAACCTAATTTTATGGAGCCTATGAATTCACCAAAGAACATTAGATGTTCAACAATCTAGTTGTAAAAGCCCTTAAAGAGGCTATCTTTCTGTAGCACTCCCAGTGCAAACAGGAAGAGGGAAAAGAAGGGAAGAGGAAGGGGAAATATGAATGCAAATAGCATTTTTATTAGTACCTACTTATCTCTCAATTATTTCACTTTCCACAGTTTTAAACATCACACAAGTAAATGAACTCAAGATTCTGGTAAGAGTGGGTTTTTTGGTGAGATTTCTTTCCTCACAAAAAAACCCAACAGAAATATCTCAGACTGCAGTTATTGAATTGCAAGGAGTATTGTGCACAGGTACTATCTAATTAGCACTAATTGAACAATAGGAAGGACTGCTACATTTTAATCAGAAACCAAGACTTTACAGCAGAAAACTTTTAATTATGGGGAGAGCTCTTAAGTCATGGCTTGCAGGTTACACTCACACACGCTAAGCAACTAAAGAGCACAGTCTGTTCTGTCAAGTAATGATCCGTATTTTTTCTTCTGCTTGGGGAAGGAAAGAAAAGATCAACTTTTAAGGTATGCAATGAGCATTTACTGAAGGGAAAAGGAGGAATAAGTCTTCCATTCACACACCAGATGTTCCCATTAAACAATCATTTTCAAGAAAACTCATCTCACGTGGAAAGAGAGAGAGCTTCAGAGTTCAGGAGGAGGAAGCAGAGAAAAAAGTTCACTCGTAAAATAAAAGCAGCTGCTGAAGAGATCATTCCTGGTTTTGGCCTAGTGCACATCTACCCAGCACTGCAAAGGGTCATAGCCAGGGCTGCCATAAATCAGCCCACTTCTCTGGAGGTGAGTGACTGGTGTCAGAGCCACATGCTGATTTACACCACCCTTGCAGCCCTGCAGCTTTAGGAGCTGATGGACTGTGACCTTCTTCTTTAATACCTCACAGACTTGCTACCACTAGCACATTTTTCTGGTAGCAGAAATGTCATGAGTGAGATTTTTACTTCAGTGTTTTCTTATGTGTACTTCAAAATCCTCCTTAAACTTTTACACAGGTCTTGCTAATTAAGAGGTTTAAGAGCTCAAAATAAAGCAAGATACCTCTCTAAATTCCTCACAGTCTTTGTCCTGTTGTTAAAAATAACACTCACTAGCATAGTATATACTGATATTGAGGCATACTGAGGGCATAGTTAGGACAGCTGGATTAACTTCAGCCTCATTTATTTTTGGGCACAGGCTGAAAACTCCTTCATTTCATTTGCAGCAGCAGCCTGGCTCAAAAGAGTTTGCTCCTGTGCTATTTGCCTTCACTAATTGGTCATCTGCCTGGTTCAGCCCTGCTGATCAACCATCTCGAGAGCAAACCACGCTTCCTCAGCTGCTTTTTGTCCAGCATCATTTCAGAATGTAGGGAGAAGGAAGGGTATTTAAATCACAGAAAATGTGATTTCCCATTGGGTCTCTCACAGTCTGTTTCTTGCAATAGGTAAGCCTAGGGCTACGTGGGCTGAGTTTAAAACCCAGCCTTCTTTTCTGAACTTTACAGCAGCAAGAAGAGGCAAAATTTGCAATTATTACAGTTTGGGGGAGACAAATACAAAATCAGCATTTGCAAAATTGCCAAGGACAGGAAAGAGATATATAAAGGCTCTTTCTGTTTTCTAAAAATACATTTCTCACCGTCACCACACTAAATTGTACCCATTTAATCTGAAATAACAACAACTGTGTCATTATTATTTTTCCTGGGTCAGTTTATTTTATGCAGCTTTCCTGAATTCAGTGGATATTTTAATTACAGTTCTCCTCTCTCAAGCTCCTCTCAGTTCAAGTTATCGCCACATGCCCTTGGCAAGTCAGAGCTCAGCCCTGCTCAAATTGCAAGCAGTCCATTTTCCCATCGAAGGCGTGTTGTTGCAGAATGATATATGGCTCACTGCAGATCATCTAACACTGTCCTTGTTACAAAGCAAAACAAGATTGGTGGGTGCCCAACCACCTGCATAGGCAGAAAAATGCACGTGTAGGCCACTGTTGAAGAAGCTGGCTAGAGAGGGCTGTGTAAGATATACTTCAGAGCCAGTGAAATGCCTAGTGATAGCCTTGGGTCTGAAATGCTATCAAAACAAGAGGCTGTACAATAGCACATTAAATGATATTATTGCATTGCTATTGTCGTTGATGTTAGTTGATACTACATACAACTTGATAGCCCTGAATCCAGAAATGTATGCAGAAATTGGTGAAAAAGTTATCTCTATTTAAGAGTTAGAGTCTGTGTCATGAAACCAAATTCACACTTCAGAGTCTATGAGGAATAAGGGGATTTTTCCACCTTGCTGAAGGTTGCAGCATCTTTTTGTTAGCCCTGAGGTGCCTCCTTGGTCCTGGAATGTTTGCAGAGATGCTAATAAACATCTGCGTCACCTCTTGTACCCTCAACACCTGTGACACAAGCATGAGGGAAAGTCTGAGGACTTGTCTCCTGTCTCTTGTACATTTGAGGCCTCTTGATATGAATCAGTTGTTTTAAAGCATCTTTAAAAAGAACAGGAAAAAAATTAAGCCCTTGTGTGCCAAAGTAAAATCAGCCCTGATCCATGTCACTAAGACCCACTGGGAACTTCAGGACACCTGTAAGCCCTTCTTGCTTTCCATTCTCAGTGAGTTTGGGGTTGATACAACTAAGTTCTGCCCCAGTGTTGCAGTGCCAGGGACAGCCCTTTATCCCTTGCTGTGGGTAGTAAGGAGACAGGGGTGACAGCTGAGACTGCCCAGAGCAAGGCTGTGCCATATCCTGCCCGCTGGCCAGCTCAGCCTGTCTGCCACAGGGCTGCCATGTTCAGGCAACTGACCTGGATCCCTGTGCAGGACTCGATTGGGGAGTAGAGTCTCCAGACATCTCTTCCTCAAACCAGCACACACTGCATCCTGCAACGGACATGTCTCACCTGTGCACATTAGACACACCAAGCTCACTTTACACCCCCTTTCTGTGCACTCCTGTGTTCCTGTGACAGCAAAGATCTCTCAGCACTTGTAGAATTAAAGCAGGCAGGTCCTGAGTGCAGCAGCATACTGCTATGCCCATGCTCATTTTAAAGCTGGGCACATGAAGGGCAGCCAACACCTCAGGAAACCGTGATCCACCATAGCAGAACAGCACAAACCAGGAGTGACTCTACCTCTGAACAAGCACTAGAAACCAGAGCAAGAAAATGTCACTTTTCTCCCTGGTACTCATGGGGCCAACATAACACTCAGGAAAGATTTTACGGATCACATCTCAGCTCCTTCTTTTTGCTTGCTCTGGTTGCTTGGCAATGGACAACACACTGCTTTAAAAAAAAAAAAATCTGCTAGAGCTTTTGCTGTCAAGTAGATCTCTTAAGACCCATGGGTAATGTTCTCAAACGACAAAGCTGCTCT
Organism: Urocolius indicus; assembly: GCA_013401255.1. Taxonomy (NCBI): domain Eukaryota; kingdom Metazoa; phylum Chordata; class Aves; order Coliiformes; family Coliidae; genus Urocolius; species Urocolius indicus. The sequence goes on along the minus strand of WBNH01011632.1, from coordinate 70,582 downwards.
CCTTTTTGGCAAAGGTCTTTTATCAAGCAATACGGCGGCACATTTTCAATCATCTCCGTATCACAATGAAGAGACAAACCCTGTTAGCATTGTTCTCCGAAAATCATAAAATGCACTGCCTCAGTACACCTAGGGACTAGGCTGGGCTTTGAGCTTCCATGAATCTTAGCAGCAGCAGGAAAAGTGTAATTCAATCTTTTTAACTTGGTGATATATATTCATGTCAGTGGCTTTAAGATAAGGAAAAGACTTTAGTTGAAGAATGAAACTTTTGATGAATAACCAAGAGTACGATGAATAATGTACAAATATTTCTTTCCTCTCAGTCAAAATGATTCCAGATCCTTTTTCATTTTAATCCCTGTCGTATTCTTCATTTAAAAAAAAAAAAAAAAACCTTAAAGAAATGAAAGGGGAAGGAAAGAAAAAAAAAGAAATCTCTATTTTTAAAGGGCACTTGAGTTCTAAAAGAAATGGTTCTAAAAGAAGCCTTCCTGATTGCCCTCAAAGATATTCTTATGGTTTCTTTTTAACAGCTAAAAAACAGGAGATTGTTGGGTTACTGGAAGTAATAATGGTACTAATGATGGGTTACCATGCAAAACCTCAGCCTACCTGTTTGTGCTCTGCAGAAAATGTAGAATTTATCCAAGAAGAATGTCTCCTTCTACCTGGGAGGTATTTCCCATCAAAAAAAAAATGTGGCTGTTTGTTACAAACATTTTCCTCCCTTGCAATTTCATTCTTCATTCTGTTCCTGATAAAAAAAAAAATCCCATGATGAGAAAAACATATATACTGTTATTCTAGTTTCTAAAGAAAGATCACAAAAGCAACAATTATAAACTGTTTTTTTTTTTTTAACTTGTTAATTTATCTACAGGATGTGAGGGGGGTAAACAAGATAAACAGAACATTAGGTGAGAGATTTTTTAATTTTTGTTTCTTCACAGGTTGTATCAAAGCCTGGCTTGAGGAAGATGCTTTCAGCAGAAAGGTGTCCCTGAGATGTAGGAAGATGCAGCAAGTGATGTTTTTTTTAACCCTCAGTAGGAGGGAGGTCACGTTGCCTGGACTTTTTGAACTTAAATTTTGTGACTGTCACGCAAACACGTGCAAGATGGCCATTCTCCACACCCAGATTTCTCCTTTCTTCTGTGCCTTTGAAATAACAAGGGAGAGTTTCACCTCACCACCAAACTGGCTGCATAAGCGGGAATTTCTGAGCAGGAATATGAGGCAGAGAAATGGATGGTGGTGCTGGAGATGAAAAGAAGTAGTTAAGCAAAACCCCAAAGTATAATACAGCCACAGAGAGCATCTGACTATAAAAAAACAGACAAGCTCAATAGGTGATGTTGGTTTCTAGTACAGCAGTAATAGCAGGAGCAGCAGACCTGTGCACTGCGGTCGGCATAACAAAGTCCAAAGCAAGGACTAGTGCACACACTGTAGCAAGTATTACCAGGCCCATGCAGGGAAAAGACATTTAGTTGTAGATCTCAGGTGGATGACCATATCGTCTGTGCTTGATCTAAATCCCACTGCATAGAACTCACAGCAAAGTCAAAACTGACCTTCAGAAGTTTCTGGAGCAAATCCATTGCTGTCATGCCCAGGTTTCTGTCCCCTCTGATTTCTCTGGTTTTGTGAGACACATTATTTGAAAATGCTAGAAGGAAAAATTAAGACACATTAAAAAAAAAAAAAAGGCTTGCTGGAGTCAATGACAGTACAAAAAAGTCCTTACTGAATGGGATTTTTATCTCTATAAATGACCCCTCATTTGAAGTTGGCCTCTGGAGGGGCAAAAGTCTGTCAACAAAGTATCTTTCTGAAATGAAGGCAAATGAAGGCACCAAATGAGGGCAACACATTTTAAAATACCACACATGGGAATAAAGTCCTGTTCTTTCAGGCATGCTGAGGATGAAGTGGGTCACTTTATGCTTTGATTCACTGACTCATATCTGCTGTAATCACATAACATACGAGTGCAGTAAACGCAGAGACATCGGTTCAGTTGCTAGTAATGTCTCGCCAAGGACCCTGGCCATGGCTAGTTCATGCTATACAATACAAAGCTTTGGCCACTGAATTGCTTGAAACCTAACAGAGGAGGATTACTTTTCAAAGTCAGATTCATACCCACTGAGTACTAAGCTTATTTTCTGACATCTTATTTTTCTGACATCCCCTCACCTCAGAAAGAAGAAGAAAAGTTTTTTGTATAACATTAAGGGGTGATATGATTTTCCAAGTTAAGGGAGTAACAGAGACATGAAAACCAGAAAGCTGGCCTCCTAAGGCATCCTTATCAACGGAAAGCAGAGAGAAAAAAGGAGGCTTTCTTCCAAATAGCATCTTAAATGATGACCCCCTTTCTCTGGAGTGATTTTGAGAAAAATCCCAATATGTGTGTGTACTTACCTACTTACCTATAAACTTACCTATTTTTCTCTGTGTAAGACAGTTCCAGGACCTTAGAAGCTATCAAAGAGCTGGGCTAGTGTAGCTTGGATATTGAGAAGAAGTTGTATTTATTCCTATGCTTGGGAAGAAAAGAAACATACAGGTGGAAAACAGAATTGTCAAGTGGAAGTGGATAATTGACAGAGACTAATTTATTAATTGTCTCCTTTTAATTAAAGATTCTGAATCATCATGGGAGAAAAAAAAAACAGGTCTGTAACAAAGCCATAAGCCAAAGGAAGGTCAAAGAGGCAGCAATGCTTTTGCGGAAAGAAGGTGCTCCGTTTTTTGTTTCGTTTTGAGAAAATCAGTTGCTTTCTAGGTAAGTATATGGAAACCCAAGGACCCAGTGGAACAGAAAGAAGAAATACATGTCAGAATATGACTGTCTTCTTGATCTCATGCTACTGTTTATTACTGTCACTTCTCTCCCTGTAGTTCCTACAGTAATCATCTCTACATCACCATAGACACGAAGCACACTTTCTGTACACAAAGGTACATGTCTGTACTTAGGGTCAGGCTCTGTTTCAGACAGTGTTCCCACTGTTTAAGTAGTACAGGAAAAGAAACAAGCAGAGTTTCTGCAAGTCACATTTTAAACCAGTGACAGAGCCAGGGATTGTACACAGGTCTCTCCAATGCTGAACCAGCTCCCTACACAAAAAGGCTCTGTCCAATTCCCAAGGATGCTATGCTGAGAAACCTGTGCATTTTCCTCCAAAACTGTGCACAAGTCAGATTTAGATCTCACAGACACTAAGCTGGCTCCCCAAACTTTTCAATGGTGCTTTGATTCAAACTTTTTACACTTCATTAAGAAGGTCTAGGGTATTGATTTATTATCGTTAATTCAATTTCTTTTTCCTTGTCACACCTTTCACAGATTTATGAGGTTAAGGAGCATGAAGCTAATTAAATAATCTGACTGGTTGAACATCTGTTGAAACATAATAATAACTTCTGAAGCCAATGTTTCTGACTAGCTATTAATTCTGATTTAAAGATTAGAGGCAGGGTTTTACCACCAAAAAACTCTCCAGAAACCAAAACCAAAAACCCCCAAACACCAAAACAACTTCCCTTTGAAGTATTTTCCACCTACTTCCACCTTCAACACATTCCCATCCACTGACTCAAGTATCTCTTTTAGGCTTCCTCTCAGTCAGAAGTCCTAATGCAAGCCAGATAAAAGTCTTTACGGGAGGTTTAGTCCAGTTTGCAGATTGTTGGTGTGCAGGATCTACAATCAGAAATTCTGATTCAAACATGAAGGAGCTTAACTTCATGAAGAGATCCACCTTACCTCAAACCAGAAACTAATGCATAACCTTAGGTTAGTGATTTAAGTCCTAATAGCCATTTAAGTGAGGAACTAAGTCTTTTCTTCAGCTCTATCTTGTCCACCATTCCCATGGACCATATAAAAGGTGCTGAGGGAGTTGCCTTGTACTGACTCAGGAGTCCCCAAGCCTGGAAGCTTCCATTCTACTGATAAGCAGGAGCTTGGTTCTCAGCCTTGCATAGTCTGTCCTAATTTGCTTAGACCTTGCTGTCAAAATTTATCTTTGTCCAAAAGTGATCAGCAGAATAGAGAAATAAATACATTAGATCAATTCCCTCCCACTTCTCAGGATCAGTTAATGTTTGGAAGCTGATAAAAATACATTGAATGATTACATAGTTTTCAGCAGTTCTTAAATCATTCTCTTCTGCTGGCAAGGTGTAGGGGCTGTGGGAGTTGTGTGTGCTCATTCAGAGTGTGGGTGTGCCCCAAAGCCTATAGGAGTTAACGACAGACCCACAGTGAATGTGCCTACTGATGTCAAAAAACCTATCCCCAGGCTCTCCTGCACTAAAGCCACAGGAGTGGATATGTTTGCCTTTTGTGTGATTTTTCCTTTTAGAAATGTATAAATTGTTCATGCTGTAAATATTCTTCATATTGTAAATTTTTCAGTTCCAAGGTGAAATGGATGGAGGAGGTGGGAGTGAAGCTTGTGCTGATACTTTGCTATGTAACCTATAAAAGAAAGGGAAGTTTTATACAAAATTGAAAGAGGAAAGTCCCTCAGCATCTTGCAACAGAGTTCAGATCTTCAGCAGCCTGTAGAGTGGAACTGACAGGAACATTTCAAGGTTAAAAAAAAAGATTAAAAACAGTCTCACAGCTATTGCTAACAATATATCAGATTATTCCAAGTGTAGGCAATATTATTAGGCAGAAAGGTCCTGAGCCACCAAGGGATTTAGACTCTCAAACTTGCCTATGAGTTGTTTTAGACACTTTAGCACATGCATGCTGTGGTGCAGAGCTCTTGAGGTAATAGAAACATTTCTCCTTCTGCTGGCAGCACTGTCTGTCCCTGTGCATCCCAGCGGCATGTTATGGCTCTCAGTCCTTCCTCATCCTTGTGAACTCTCAGGAGACCAAGAACCACTCTGAAATGATGAGGTTTGAAAGTACTGGGACACCATAACTGCAGCCAAACATTTCATGATCCAGCAAAGAAAGATGCTGCCCAGGTTGAATGTGCCTTATCTTGGTTGTCAGACTGTTTCACTTTCATTTTCATCACCTCTTCTCCTCTCTTCCTTTAAACTCTTCTAATTTCCCTGAGGGTCTCTTTAGGAGATGTTCATTTCAAAAAGATAAGGACAGGTAGCTACAACTCTTGTCATAGCCCAGCCAATTGCTTTAGTCAGTTCTTAATGGCCCATTTAAATAGCTTCCCATAAAACTTATCCTTGTCTTACATCCCAGGAATTAATTTTAACTCATTCCCTCACCCCACATACAGTTCAATTAATATGAAGGAAAGAGGAGTGAGTCCCATGAACTGACAAATATGGCACAGTATTTCCTTATCCCATCTTCCTGCCCTCTGCCCACTGACCTATTCAGGTCCATTTTCCCTACATCCTGTATCAGAATCCACTTCATTTTTACAGCATTCATCCAACTTTTTGATAATAATTACATGTTAAGCTCTGAAAATGGCCTACAAATCCTACTTGAGCCATCAGTCACCCACTGCTGCTCTGCAAGGAACTTCCATGCTCAGCACTGGGCCTTCAGTAGAGAATCAGCTGCTTAGAACTTGAATTTCAAGGCTGAGCTTCAAGATATAGATGCAAAGATGACCTCATCTTATTTGTACTGGATGTACCAGATCTCCTGTTGATTTAGTTGAGTCCTGAGACTTTTTTCCCATGCTTAAACTGTTAAATGATTAAATATCCTTATCCTTCTGTGCATCCTGGTCAATCACCATCCCTCAGCCAGCTCAGTCCACCTCTGCTCTTCCTCTATTTCACATCAGGTTTCCAGTTTTTCCTTTCCTTTTTGCTTTCCATGCTCACATAACAACCATAGGACTCTGAAAAGCACACCTCGTAACATTTCTGTTCCGTTTAATAAACACCTCCCTCCTTCCTCCCCATTCTATCCTCATATGTGGGAGTTTAGTAGTAGTATTACAATCTCCCCTATTGTAGTATTACAATCTCCCCTAAATTTTGGTCTCAAAACTGTTTGACATTCACAATGAGGCATTAAAAAGGATTTATTCTGTCCTTGAAGGAGGTATGTAGGGCCTCTTAACGTGACAGCTCTGACTGGTGTAAATCAAGGCTACATTCACTGATGTCATTGAGCCTGCATGGGTAGAACCAGCATAAAGCCATGGCGTAGCAAATCCTTTTGTATTGATCATGGGTAAAATCCTAACAACAAACACCACAATTACCTTCTGTCCTGCACAACTGCATTACAGTCAAGAGACCTACAACAATAAATCCTCTGAAATCCTGGAATGAACAGTTTTTTGTTTTTCAAGGACAAATTTTTCTCTTCTGCCCACACAGAGACACTCACACATAGTAGTCTCATGAAACAGTTCACAGGCAGCAATCATTCCTCCATGACCCAAGATAAACCCGTCAATATGAGCTCTATGGGCTCACATTGAAACATCATCAGACTTCTTTAATTAATGCTTCAGGGCCAAGGGAAAAATGTATAGATAAATATATTTAAAGGCTTTGAAAGCTTTGTGGCAGTAGTCCAACAGTGCTTTCTTTGCCTCTGCTTGCTGTTTTAAGAGAAAAAAAGCAGCCCATAAAGCTCAGAAAAGTGATCTGTCTCTAGGTCTGGGGTTCCTGTCACCTGTCAGTCCTCTGATGTAGCACCATGACATATGACAGCAGACCAGCACTCAAGTGATGTATTACAATAATATGTCAGCAATGCAATGGTGGTTTGATAGTGCTTAATAATCAGAGTACTTCACTCCCCTTCAGTGGGGAGAAGGCCAAGAAAAAAAGAAGACCCAGGCTGAAGGCAAATCCAGCTAAATGCTGCCTCACTCTGCTGAAGTGTACGATGTCAAGAGTTCTGGATGGGAAATGGCTCATTTGTCTCCAGAACAAGGACTAGTTGGGCAGCAGCATTCACAGCGATGTACCTGAGTACAAGGTTTCCTCTCTTGAGTGTGAGAACTTGTATTTATGGTTGCACCAGAGTCTGGCCTGAACCAAGGCAAAGAGACTCCCCTCTGACTTTGGCAAGGCTGGGCCCACTCCTGGCAAACGGAAGCAGCGAGTATAAGGCTCTCCAGGCTGATGATTTTAGAAGAGCACTCATCTTCCAGAACAGTACAAAAGGTCCATCAGATGCCTCTCAGATTCTACCTTACAGCAGGAGAAGCCATCCCATTTCTTCATAGAGTGTGACAACAGAGCCTTGGCTGCAGCATGTGGGGAGGATGCAGCCAGCCCCAGCCCAGCCTTACTACACTTGTGCTCTCTATTACCGACATCTCCATGACAGGGCTTATTCCAAGGCGGGCACATGAGGAATGTGCTCTGAGCCAGACCCTGTAGGTGCTCCCAGGATACAAATATTGAGAGGCTTTCCCTGCACAAGGAACACAAGAGCATCATTATCCAGAAAGCCCAAACCAAGCCACACTGGTCAGCATCAACACAGCAATCTGGGTAAAATGGCCTCCCATGGTACTTCTCTCTCCTGTACTGCAGCTGTCCCACACTCGGCAGGGCAGCCTTGAGGCATATGGGAGCTGTTAAGCACCATGGTGAGGAGTGAAACAAGACACTGATGAGCTGACTCCAGGAGAAGTTATGATGTACTTTTCCTGAGCAGCACCAAACCCTTAAGAGAGGGGTATTTGGCACAATCGTAAGAATATCATAACGTAGCAAACAATGCTTATACTGCCTTTAATAAGGGAATATTAAGTCCATCTGTCACAGAAAAACAGCCCAATTCAGGCAAAGATTGAGCTCCTGCTCAAGTTTCTTGGCTAATGACAAGGGCTGACGTTTAAGTGCCTGCATTTGATTGCACAGCTGCATTTAGCCAGGTTTCTGCACATAGTGTCAATTACTGGTAACTCGTTAAGCCACTGTAATTCCAGCGTTTGTGCTTGTCCATTCATAACCTGTATTTCACGATCACATGAACAGAAACATTCACTGGCACTGCTGCAAAGAGGGCCAGACACAAAGGTTTCTAAAGCTGAAAGAGCTACCGTGATGCTGGAGGTCTCTCATGCATCACTCTCAGAGATAGCCAATCCAGCCCTTGCTTGCCTGACCTTTTCAGCTTACTGACAGGAAGGAAAAAGCAGAAACAACTGATCGTTGATTATAAAAGGGTGAATAAACAGATAGCAGCTGCATTCTTAAGCAACATACACGTAAAATATTAGCAGCATCAGGTCAGAGATGGCTTGTTAGTTTCGCCTTCATGAGCAACCAGCAGTGGCCACTGGGGAATGGGCATAAGGAGGAGGTGGTGGGAGCGAGATGTTTCCCAGGTAACCCTGTCAGACTCCAGAAATCTGCAGTTTAGGGACCTCCAGAGCTAAAGAGAAGGAGGAGGGGAGAGATGAGGGATATATATGCATTTGGAGTGAAGAAAGTGCTGTTATTTTTCTTTCTTTTTGGCCTGGGCACTCCACAGCCTCTTCCAGACTAAAGTCTGTCAGATGAAAGCATGGGACTGATGGGGCCTTGTCTGTACAGGCAGGCAGTTCTCCCCTACTACTCACCTCCCAAGCTCTAAAGAGAGGCTGTGGAATGGAAAGCAAAGGAGATAATTTTTGAAGGGGAGCAGTTAGAAGGAAGGAGAAGTAGTTGTTTCATGTTATGTATTAAAGTTGTGCCTTATACCACTTCTCTGTTCAACATCCATGTGCTTTGCACAACCTTGAACGGTAGGGTTGAAGGACTAGATATGGCAAGGGAAATTCAGTGAAGACAGAGCAGATTTTGCCATAAGGAATTCTGAAGAGAACAAGGACTAAAAGAGCAGCCAGGGGTAACTCTGATGTACAAAAATACATTTATTTTCAACAATTTCAAAACCACTGCCTTTTTTTACAGTAGAAATATTCAAATGGAACAGTAAAACCAAGAACAGTATATATATATGTATATATATGACTCATGCATTTGTATTACTGTGTTTAATACAGGTATTGCAATTGTCTGCCTCATTTAATCCTTTGAAACCATAGTGGTGGTTTGGGTTTAATGCACTGTCCGACATCAACAGAAGGAAAGTGAGGATTCTGGTTGGTTTGTCAGACCTGGAATGTGTGTGGGAACTGACTGAAGGGAAAGGAAGGAGAACAGAACATCTTTGCACATCCCTGAAACCAAAGCTTAGTCCGGAAAAAAATGCACACTCTGTTGCACATAATCTTTTGGGTAGCAACTGTGCAGTCCCAGTTGCTGTAGCCTCATCTCTGATTCTTCCAAGCTTACTGCTGGGGTTCTCAAGCACAGGTTAAACTAAGTAGAGGATCTACTGGCTGTTTACATCAGATTGACAGCCATACAGAGCCAAAAGCTGCACCTAGTCTCCAGGTCTCATGCATTATTCCTAAATTACAGCTAATATAGTAGAATCCATCATGAGGGAAAGGCTGGCAATGATAGAGGGCACTGACCCAGTCTCTTGCTTTCTATCACTCTCTCTTTTCCTCTTTATACATAACTACAGTGTGGGAGCTGCTTCTGTTCTACTCACGGTCTTGGCTCTTTCCCTCCTTACTCAGGTAAATAATAATCTACAACTTCACAGATTTCCATTACATTTTCCTCAAGGGTAAAACTTGCAAGGGAAAAAAAAATCCCACCTTAATGAAATCCCCAAATTATTAATTCCCAGCATGATTCAGACAAACAAAAGTGGCCAATACTTCACTCTGTGATAACACTGCGGCTCAGCACCTTCCAAAAAAGATGGACAGCATTGTCTGCCCAATCCAAAGCTGACAGAGATCCCATGGATAGATACAGCCCCAAGTACCCTGCCAGAATGCAGTAGTTGCTCTTCTAATATCCCAAAGAGGCAGCTTTCAGTCATAAACAACAAGCTTATATCAGCTGACATCATCCCTGGTTGTGTCCTAAAGCTTCAGGGACAATCTGGCAGATGTGGTCTCATGTATATCCCAGGGAGCTCCTTCCAGATGTGCGTGAAGCACACTCTAGTCCAGACAACAGCTTGACAAAATACCCTGAGAGGCAGTGATACCCACTAAGTCTCATGGAACATGAAGTTTGAGCCAACTCAAGAATCAGGCGAGGCGTTGGGGTTGACATTTAATTTTGTCTCCATGTTTTGGTGTTTTTTTTTGTCTGCTTTGTAGCATCTTTAGGATAAATTTGCATTGAAAATAGCTTTCTGGAAAGATGTTTCTCCAAAAATTAACTCTGTCTTTCAGAAACTTATCAGCCTTCACTGAGATTAAATTTCTTTTTGGGAAGTAAAAATGCTTCTGATTTTTTCAGCAGCTTACTCCCAATTTTTCCTCCTTGCTTCCTCCCATCTGTTATGAGATATTTAACATCCATCTTCAAGAGTGTAAAAGGGAAAAAAAAGGATTAAAAAAAATATTTAAAAGTTGTGAAAAGAAATTGTCCAAAACTGTAATCACCTGCTTTTCTTTTTCAATCAACTTGAAATCAAACCTGAGAAAATTCCAGACAGTAATGAACATTTTCACTGAATTTCTTGGTTCATAAAATAAAAAAATAATATGGAAAAGAATGAGTATTTCACATTTAGTTCTCCTCAGCAGCTCACAAAAGCAGTCCCTCAAATCCCAATGATCAGCAAAGACTGAGATCAGCCCACAATTTATCTCAAGGCCCACATGACCATCGTTTATGTACATCTCTCCCATCCATACCTAAATGGGAAGCTATGGCCTTGTGCTAACAGTGTTATCACCAGACTGGGTCATTACTGTAAACTACTTTGGTGTTTCAGTAGAACAAAGACAGTCATGTAACAGTTTATGCACATGTGATGGATGGAAACTCGGGGTTCAGCAGAATAACACAGCCATCAGTCTCCAGTTTATATTAGGAACTAGAGCAGAAAAGTGAGGGAGGAAACAGAAAAGGACTATTTTTAAATCAACAGAAAGGGCCCACAAGCCTGACTGAAACAGAGGAGGAGGAGAATTGAGAATATTTAGCTTTAGTACTTCACACAAAACAGTATTTCCCTACATTTTCATTTTACAGTTTTGATCTTGAAACACTTCCTGTGCTTTTCTGCAAAACTGTTTAACCACGTTTCTCTCCACCTGCAGAGCCATCACGATTATAACCCTTGAAACACATTCCAGCTCACTAACAGCGTGAACATGTAGCTGCAGCTGGTCTGTAGCCAACTGGTGCATTGCAAAGCAGAGAGGTAGCAAGTAACACCTAAATTCTAGCTGTCCCCTCATTTCAGTCCAGATTAAAGGTGATGTTTGGTCCTGTATCCAGATCCTAAAAAATTGTAACAAACATTGTAACTTGGCTTCGTTTCTACCTCCTGTTACCATGCAAGCACTAGAACATCTTCTCAAATGTGTCTCCAATCTTCTTTCCATTTCTGCTAGGTCTTATAACTCATTACTTTGCAGAATAAGGTCCACTATTAACATCTTCAACTCAAGAAAAATGGATAGAAGTAACTCACCACTGTCAACCTCCTGCCCCAAAACTCCACCACTCCTAAAGGCTATCCTCAACTCAGTGTGCTGCAAGAGGTCTAAAAAGCTTTTTTACACCACCTATTCCTCATTAACCTTGTTGTTCTGATCAGAAAGCACCAACCCACAATGGAGAAATTACTCTGATGGCATTTCCAGCCATTCTGCAGTACTCATAAGAAGGACCTTTTCTAGCTCAATTACGCAGGTCTGACCCTGCATCCCCCTCTCCAAAGGGCAGTCCCTAATCATGGACAGCCAAAATTTACTAGTTACAAATCCTGAATAGCAATTTATTTCACCAGTTTAACTGCTAAAAGCATCACTTCTTACCATAAATGAAACTACTACAACCTGGCCCAATGTTGAGTTCAGCTCGTACGGGGTACTGCAAGCACACTGATATTTAACCACACTGAGATGGTGATCATTTCGCATTTGTTTTCCTCATTTTCCCTAGTGGATGTCACCAAAACCCTTCTCAGAAGTGGACAACAGTGACAGAGGTTGATAGACAGTGAACATCATTAAAATATTGATGACAGGCTCATGGTCTGTCCTGATACCATCTTTTTCTGTTCCATCACAGGAAATTATATAAAACATTTAAAAAAAAACCAAAAACGAGAGTCTTACAGTCATACACAGAGAAATAAACTATGTTATTGATAAACAGCAGTGTCAGATTGAAATATGACAGACAACTGGAACACACTTGGAACCAAAGTGTGACTGAGGTGCTCCCCAGGGGCCCGGGTACGCTGGCGTGTCAAGCACGAACGGGGCTGTGCCCCGGCCTGCGTGTGTGTGTATGTGGTTCAGGTTTCTGTTTTAAACATATCTTCTTTTACTAAACATTAAATTATTTCTCAGGAAATAAAAAGCTATGTACATTGTAATTATCTACAGTAGGCTGTAGGCATCCTCGCTATTCACATGCACGGGGTTGGGGCTGCACTCATAAATTCAGGCATGCTCCCTCACTGCCTGTGCTGCTGTCCTGTCCAGCCAATCTACAGTCCAACCAACACTGACTTGTGTGTTTTGCTCTCATTTTATATTTGTTTTCTCCTTTCTCAGTGGTAAACAGTCCCAGAGGGTGACTGAAATTAAAAGCAATTAAAAGAGGCAAGATTCTGAAAAAAGCTGAGACATGCATGTCATTGGAAAGTGAGAGCTGATGGCACGTTCCACAGCCTGGTCCAACAACTCAGCCTGAGCCCTCTGGCAGGATGAAGTAGCTGATTCATGACTTAGGTTTTGAAAAGGGCTGAAAAGGGATAATTTACCTACAACATGTTTTCTAACATCCTATACCTACCTGTTGGATTTGAATATTTCATTCCCATTCTGTGTTTAACAGGAGGCTGGCATTCAAATCCCATTGCACATTTCACTCATTCTTTACTTTTCTAACCTGATGAGTATTTCCTAAATACTAAGAACTCCTGCAATTTATGAATGCAGCCCTGCTAAACAGAAAAAGCCCACCCCATCCCCTCCCAAATGATAATAATGACAGATAACTCTTTCTTTTTTTATAATAATAATAATTATAACAATAATAATTACAAATAAAAAGTCGGAAATGTTGTAGACCAAGTGGATTCTCAGTATTAAACACTAGTGCAGTTGGGGATTTCCTTTGTGCTTTCACTGTTGGCAATTGTTGAGATGCTTCCTGTGGAGCAGAAAATGAAGGAGAGTGTTAGTGGAGTAGCTTCAACAGTTTGGCCTACATTGCTTCTCACTCCTTCCTAGGATGTGCTTCTGTAAGTGTAAAGACAGAAAAAGTGCTTAAAAAGAGCACATCCTTTTCTATATTTGCAATAAGCATGGTGCATGCAGAAAACCTGTTACTGCATCTCAGCTGATCAGCAGTAAACTCGTTAAGCTATTAGGGACATAGTCACTGGTTCAGGGAATTTGGGATCTCTCCATGGGAGGGACAGGGCCTTAAGCAGACACAGCTGTGAGCCACAGCCATTACTAACTTCTGTATACCTGTTTTTAGGTTCCTACCCTGGTCATGTATCACCATGCGAAAAGTTGAAAAACTGTAAGAAAAAAATCCCCGTTACCACGTTGCAGAGAGAGATTTACTCCCTATCTCAGTGCCTCAAGTTCTGCTTGTACCTGAGGTCACAGTCACTGCCTCTCCTAATATCCCAATGACCAACATCCTCACCCAGACTGTGAAAAAGCCCCAGCTGAAGGCTGTCTCTCACCCATCACTCGTGTGTCCAGCTCCTTGTCCATCAGCTCCTCGGGGTCTGTGAACTCACTCAGAGTGATTTTGGGGGCATTTTCACTTTGGCTGACAGAGCCAATCATTTCCTGCTCCTTGTCATGCTGAACTTGGGCATAGATGTTAATCCAAGGGATTTTCCTGCACAGGAAAGAAAAGATAAAAACAGTAATATTCTGTAACAAAAGGATCCTTAGTTCATCATTGATTAATCAGACCAGATACACTGAGACTAATCTCAGAACTGCAGCACTGGCAGTGATGCACAGTATCAGCTCTCAGAATGCTGAAAGCACCACAATGATATTCAACTCTAAAAGTGCAATTAGCATCCACTAATTCTAACACCAGTCCCAAAAGCGGGGCACATCCAAAGGTGGCCCAAATCTCAGGCCATTGCCTTCTTATCCTGTGTCCAAAGGCTCCTCCAGCTGTAAAGCAAAATGTTCTGGTCCTGCCCTTTTAAAGTCATGCGCACAGTGGACACTGCACCCAGCTCAGAGAGCAGCAATCAGCTAAGTGCAATCAGCTGCAATTGCAGACTAGCTCAGTATTTATTACATGATCAGTGGTGCATTGGAAACCAAAAGTAAAAATCAATTTGAGCACTACTATCAACTGAGAAAAAATTGCTCAGCTTGTTTGTATTGACAGGCCCACACTGACTCAGTAGAAACTGTCACATCAGAAAGTTATAAAGAATTGGTCCTCCCTCTGGGAACCAATAAGGATTTGGACCTCACAACACGCACCCAAAGACTATTTGTTACCATTTCATTGCAAAAACAGTTCACTGTGCAAGTTTACAAGGACTTTTTTTCACTTGCTGCTCAGGAAGGCAAGAGAAAGTGAAGGGATTATTTCTTCTTCCTTCTTCCAAGAGGAATTAATTTGGACTGCTAGAACAATATCCTTGAAAGTCAACTAGACATAAAGTTAGACAGGGCTAGATAAGCAGTAATTCTTGGGACTAGTGCAAGTTTAAAATGAGAGAACTGATAAGTAATATGTTGAGCATCAGGGGTGGGGGTGTTGCTAGGATTGAGTGTGCCTGTGGGAAGGTGACTGACTGTTTTTCCTAATGCCCTTAGAAGGACTCTGTGCCATGCAGTCCACACTGCTAAGATAAGAAAAATTCAGAGAATCTTTTCAGTTCCTTAAAGCATATAGGAGAGAGAAAGATGTGTTCACAAGAGGCTATATAAAACGACATCTCTTTAGGCTAACTGGTCTGCTGTTGGATATGTCAGAGATTGAAAGCAGTGGAAATTGCCTCAACTCTCCCGAATTCAATAGATCTGTGCTGATTTTACTCTAGTGAAATTCTGGCCTCAAATGACTTGTGCTTGACTTGGCATTCTGTTTTTAACCAGTACTAAGTCAGATCATATCTGGGATGCTTGACAGCAGTTAACAAACCTCATGTTCTTCTTCCTTTCTCCCACCTTCTCTTTCAAATGTTCAGACATGCTTTACACAGATCATTGGAAGACATAAGCACTACTCAGAGAAGGCAAATATTGGATGAGAGAGGATAAATGCATTCCCATAGGATTTAATTGCCCAGCATACATCTGTGGGTGTGTAGAGATGGGGACACAAAAACACACCTTTAGATACTAGAAGACTTAGTTTTGCTTCTAAACAATACAATGGTAGAGAAGTGACAGTCTCCTGAGCTTTGCAAGGTGAGAAAAGCTCTTTGGAGTTGTTAGGTAGAGAGCCTTCAGGTACTTCAGAGAGTCAAGGAAAGAGGAAACTGAGACAGCTGTACCTATGTGCATCCAGACACTGACATCAAATTCTGCTGTGCCTCCCAGCACAGACACAGGTGGCCACAACATCCCACTGCACATTCCTGAGCACAGGTGTATGCTCCTGCACTCCTGTGCCAGGGCACACTAACTGCCCCATTGCCCCACTATTACTCACCACTCCCACACATATAGTATTGACCTGCTACATGCTCAATTTCCCAGAAAATAAACAACCGTTTTACAGATTTTTTACCTTTGCTCCCTTCCTTCCTTTTCCACCTGGACCTCCTCAACAAGCACCTCTCTGGCAGTAGGGTTTAACATGTCTGCTGAGTCTATTGACTTCATGGATTTGTATTAAGGAGTCTGTGTGCGATTCAGCAAAGCACTGATTCTATAAAGCTGCAGAATTAAAAATTTATGCAGGCTCATGGTTTCCCCACAACATTTGCCTGTAAGCAAGTAGTTCTGTATTCAGGCTGGGATCACTGTTAATCAGAAAAGCATATGTGGCTAATGGACCTCTGCATCACTGAGAGCCAGAAGAAAGCTTTTGTTTTCACCTTTTCCCGGTAAGGATTGTTCCGTGCTCTCATTTCTGACCCGTTGAGCCAGAGGATTTAGACAGAGGTGAAAAATTGCATTCTTTTCTGAAAAAAATTCAAGCTGAGGACAGTCTGGTATCTGTTTGACCCTGGTTTGTCCTCTTCAGGACACAGCAGGTAAGAGAAGACAGTACATTGATGAGCTTTAGGTTAAGCAAAACTGATGGTTTAACTACCTTCTCCCTAAAGTTACAATTTATCATACAAACAATTTTCAGACAGATTTTAGCAAGGTGGGGTCTTCCCAGCCCTAGAGCACAGAACAAGGCTGATGGTTGCAATGCTGAAGGCTCAGGATGCTTAAGTAGTACAGGAGTCAGTTTTATGAGCTACATAAACATAGCATGACCTGGGGACTGCTAAAGCAAAGCGGATTACTAAGAAACCACTTCAACAAGACACAAAAGAAAGCTCATCCTATAAAGAGTTGTACCTACATCTTGAAACATCTCCCAGAGAGACTTTGTCCTCTGAAAGCCTGGAAATCTGCACCTGAGTAGATTCACACATGGGTCCTGGGCCACTGGGGTCAGTGGGTGCTTGGCAACAGATCTTGATGTACACAGGATCAAGCACTAAAAGCAGCATCTCCCACCAGTTTTGACAAGTGCAAGAGGTTAGAAACGAAGGGAGCTTTAAATCTGGAGACTAGGATACATATCTGTCTTATCATTGCAGTTTTAATATTGTTTGTATCCCACTAACATGATTAGAGAGTACTAATCTTGTCTTGGGCCACAGAAATGATGAAGAGATAAACACATTGCTGGAATCTGGACAGGAAAAGCTCTGGCTTCTCAATTTGGAGGGACTACTCTTATCCAGAATTTTCTCTTTTTTTTTGTTTAAAGTCAGACTCTGCTTATGCTTCCACATAATATTTTGCCACTGGGTAGGATCTGGGCCCATAGACCATTTAACATCGTAAATACTGTACTGAATACAAAGTTTCTGCTAAGGAGCTCCATCTGCCTAAAATGTATTCTCATAAGGCAGCCTTTCATCAAACAGGCCATTCTTATCCCATATTTTGTTTCACAGCTTGCAGCATCAACATGCCATGGGCCAGCACGGGTCCTGCCTGCTGTCTGGAAGCAAAAGGTTTATATTAACATCTGGCAAAGAAATCTCAGCACAGATTCCCAAAGGCATTTTGATGCTCAACGCAAAATTTTCTGGCTTTGAGTCTGCCACACTTAACATAATCACACCTGTTCCTCTGCAAGACTAAACTATTCACTTTGCAAGATATAAATGAGATACTGCAGCACTAAGGCAGTTGGCCAGGTGGATATAGGCTGTATGAAAATATTCATCACTTGATTGCTTTTTTACAAAGTCTGCATTGTGTAGCTCAGTACTCAGTAAGCACAGAGGGTTCTCATTTCTGGTTCAAACATATCTGCTGAAGCAGGTTAGAGCTTGATTTCTGAGCTTTTGGTGAACTTTCAGAGCACTAAGTTAACAGTGGAAGAGCAGCAAATGGTCTTCTCTCTATATATATCAATAACAGGGAACTATTTTGGTCTAAGCCTTAGGCCAACGTACCTCACTTTACACCTATAATCCAGGCCCTGTTCTACTTAGATTTCCTGTCAACCACTCAGTGTGTCCTCCTCCCATCCCCCCAGAGTTTCTGAACTTACCTCTTGAATTTGTAGATTAAAAAAACAGCCAAGCCTACAAACACCACAGACAACAACATCAGCATCGCTGAGCTGCTATGACCCGTGCTGGAATCAACCAGGGGTGCTGCAGGAGGAAAGGCAGAGCATTACATTTGCAGTACATCATTAGGAAACAAATAACTACCAGGAAGTTGAGCTTCAACTTTCAATTGACCTTATCAACACTTAAAAATACCTAAGGGGTAGGTGTTGAGAGGATGGGCCAGTGTTTTTTCTGCAGTGCCCAGTAACATGGGGTAAAGGGCATGAGCTGGAACACAGTAGCATCCACTTGAACACTAGGAAGAACTACTTTGCTGTGAGAATGAGAGAACCCTGGCACAGGCTGCCCGGAGAACTTGTAGAGTCTCCTTCTCTGGTCATTTTCAATACCTGCCTGGACATGTTCCTGTGCAATCTGATCTGAATGGGTTCTAGAAGTTCTTACCAACCTTTACTATTCTGTGATTCTGTGATTCAACTCTGTCTTTGCCATATCTGGTTTATCACCACTGTATTGTGCATGCTGTTTTTGGTAAGACCAATCAGTAGGAAACTAATGTCTTGTCCTTTGAAAGCCAAGTGCTTTTTTCAAGACAGTGCAGTCTAACATCACCTAATGAAAAGGCACAGTAAGCTCACTTAGCTGAATAGCAGTGAGTTGACACTCTGGGCTGCTTCTTTTCTAAGGACTGGAGTAGAAATGAAATTAAAAATATGCAGTGTGGCTTAATGCAAGTCTATTTTCCTTAGGAAAAGACACCTCAGAGCATCCATGAACAGTATGACTCCCATCTTCCAAGGACATATGTCTGTCTCACATATGACAGGGATCAAGTCTTGTGAGAAGCCCCAAGGTTAATCCTTGCATTGGACCTTACAGACTTTTTAATTGAGCCAGTTTCTATAATGTGGAAAAGCTCAAAGCAATAATCCCAGGCATACACTATATTATAACATTTTGGAGATTTGATTAATCTATCCCTGACATTTTGGGTGGGCTAAATAAAATGTATTACTATACCTTGTTTACACAGCTATTGCAACAACTCATTGGAGCAGACCATCTTAATGGCCTGAGCACTGTGCTGAGAATCCAGAGTTTGATGAGAAGTCTCTAATGATGTGTAAATTATTACAAGTAGCAGTTGAATGTTTCTCATTCTGTATAAATATTTGGGTTACTGGTCTCTATTCTTTTTTTCATCACACAAGATGGGGACAAAACCCCTGCAAATAGGGTCACTTCTGCTTCCATCACTGCATTTTCACACCTATGAGTCTGATTCTGCCATTATGCTGCTTCTACTACTTGTGTGGACTCTTTCTTGGAAAAGAACTGACAGTCATTTTACCTAAGTCAAAATACTATGGGAATGGTAATGAAACAACAGTTAAGCACTGTAAGTTAAACCCACAACTTGCAGTATCTTAACGGAACAAACTCATATTCTGACCCTGCAGACTGCGGATACTTTGATCTTATTCCCAGTTTTGCAAATTACTTCATTCCAGCCTACTCCCATTAACATCTGACTCTCATCCCCAAACAACAGTTAGACAGTGCAGATAAAAAGGACCTGTAGGATAGGTCACAAGCCTTGCCTTAACTGAGTTCTTGGCTCTCTGAGAGTCTCACATAAAAAGATGCTGAAGCATGTTATGTGACATGATTCCCCATCTTTTGGAGAGGCTATCAGTAATGTCACATGCACAAGATCTTGTATTTCAGATAATTGCAAGGGCAGTCATTAAAAAAAAAAAAGCGGGCAAAAATAAATCTATCATCTCCTCTGTAGTCATCACTGTCTCAGCAATAGCCGAGAGCTTCACACCAGGCTAGCCAAAATTCTTAGCAATAGCTGAGAGCCACACACTAGGGTGGTTTAAAGCAAAGGCAGTGATGAAGCTTAAAAGTGACTATTCATTACTCTGTGTGAAAATTGAGATAGGTAGCATTGAAACTTATTTAAGTCAACATTCAGGCACATATTCCCTGGGCCTACATCTCTTTTTACGAGTACTTTGCCCCTATAAAGCTTCTTGGCAAGTCATAACATTAACAAGCCCTTTGCAATAAGGACTTGATCCAATACTCATGAAAGTTAGTAATACTCCCACTGAATTTCACAGGTGCCCAATGAGGACTTAATTGAACACCATTCACCTGATTTTCTAAAACACTTGAAAAACATCAATGCACTAGTTAATTAAGCCATAGGGAACTCTTAAAAGGTACTTTTAATACTTGTACAAACTGGTGCATGAAGATGCCACTGCTGGATTCTGGTTTTAACACTTCCTGCTTCTACCACAGACAGTGTCTCATCATGATCAGTCCTACATATCCCAGTAGCATATACCAAATTGTGAGTGCTCTGATGTAGATTGGTTCTCCTGGAGTTGTCTAAAGCCTCAAGAGAACCACAGTTATGTATTCACAGGTACAAATCCACACTCACCTAATGTTAACTGAGTAACATAGACAATGACTTCAACACCAGGTTTCAGCTCAAACTGGACCAGGTTCTGGTTGAGAGCATTAAAAAGGATTTCTACCACCTGATGAAATAATAAAAGAGATAGTAGTTACAATATAGGAGACAGCACGCTCTGGAGAACATTCAGGAATGCATGTAACCCATGAACGGTGACTACCAACTCTTACTAGCTTCAGGAAGACAAGTGAACAGAGAGAGTGAGGAAGTGAAATAAGTACAGAACAGAGTGTTACTGCATGCAAGTCTCCCTCAGGACTTTTGAGACCCATCAAATAAAATTAGAGCACTTGATCTTCAGGCCTCATGGTCAGGTTTTCAGCAACCTAATCTGAGATGTCTGCATCATAATGATATGTAAAATATTGACACAATGGCATGTTGAAATGAAGTCTAATATGGGTAGATTCTCTTGAAAAAGATGGAAATGACTCCAAGAAAACTCCTCCAAAAAGCCTTCCAGACAATGTACATCTTCTGCACACTCACCAACTTCAGAGGGCATCTTTTCTAGCTTCCTAGGATAAATGTGCTACTCTGAGGGAACTGACTTTTCTCAGTGGGTGATGACAGCTTCCACAGAATTTATCTGAATTATTTAATGTTTGATCACTGAAGAGTTACTCCTCCAAGAGTTACTTGGAGATGGACTCACACATAGTTTGCATACAGTAAAAATGCTACAGACAAGAACATTAGCTACAGCTAAGCAGCCCTTCCAGTGGTACTTCACTCCTTTGCCTTTATAGAGCCAATTTAATCACTTGGTAATTCTAGCATGAAAGCTTCAGCTGAGTAGTGCTGTTGTTCCTAGCTCTTCCCTGCCTGCATATCACTGTTACTATTCATCACTGTAATTACCTATTTATCTAAATGGATGGATATTGTAACTTCCAAATATAGTTTGCACATGCCATTCGCCACTGCAGAAAAAAAGAGGTCTTGTTCAAGTGATATATGAGCTGAAGAGCCTGATTTATTTTGGGTAAACCTCAGTATATTATCTTGCTGATTTGGCCTCTGTCTATTAGCATTCCTCCAGGGAGTAGAGGGAGTACGTATTCAAGGTTCCTTTGCCCATAACTACTGTAATAAGGACACAGGACTGATCCAGGAAGAAGCACTGCTGGTAAACTGTGACACATCTCAGTGGGTATTAGAAATGCCCATTTTTCCTCTGAAAATAATTTTCTTTAATGCCATAAACTATGCTGCCACAGCTCCAGATGCATCCAATTTCATGACACTTATGGTAAGTAATTTCTAATGCTGCACAAGTTAAGGACCCATCTGCAAATGGTATGATAGGAATGAATGTTCCATGAATCCTTCCTTCCTTACTTGCTCAAGATCAGTCTCACTGCTTTTCCTCCTCTCTGTTGTGTTTTTATGGGGTAGTATGAAGAGTTCAGCAGAAGTGGGCAGCCCAGGAAATACAGCTACCAAGATCTGTTCATCAGGGATACCAGTCACCTAAAAGAAAAGTAAAAAGAAGGTCTCTAACCGCTATTCTCTTACTGATGTTACCATTCACTATGGGAAACTGTGCGCTCATCAAATTGGTATTTGCCAGTTCCACTGTAGGTGGTGTGGTCCTAATGAGCTGTTCTGTCCATGTGGTAAGCCAGAAATAGAGGTTCTGCACCCAGAATCAAAGATCTCAATCCAAATTCCAAACCTATCATGTCTTCAAGATCAGAATGTCCCACTTATTCCTTCCCACTACAAAAGAATGACCCAAAGTCAGATCCAGAGTCTGGCTCAGAGTGTAAAACTGGTAAGTGCGCAACCAACAGAGACACATGAATAAAAATGCCAGCAAATAGCTTCTAATGTCAGATTATGGGCATCCACATTTGCCATACATGAATAATGTGATGTCTCCAGTGGGACTTTTTAGCACTCCTTGGGGTGGGGGGTGGGTTGGGAAGGCTGTGCTTGGAACTGCTCAGTTTGCTGAACCAAGAGTCAGTTTCACATCTGACACTCACAACTGTCTTCAGCGTGATCTGCCAACTGAGGTTACTTCCCTCACCCCCCAAATCCAAGCTGTGCATCCTCAGAGGGGCAGGAAGCTTCTCTTCCCTCGGATACTCTCTGCTATATGAGGGTAACCTCATTATATCCCTGGTTCTCAAGCTCCTTGGTCACATTCCTGAACTGAAATGTATCAATGGGGCAGCCCATTCTTGGTGAACTGTCCTGTAAGCATAGACCACATGCTGTAACCAAAGACACAAAAGGATACACTTCTAGATGATTTCTTCTGCTGTCTGAAACCATTCATAGTAACAACCTAATTAATTTCTTTTTAAGCTTGACTCTGAATACAGTATAAAAAAAGAACAACATTGTAAACCAATGAACTTAGTGTTTTCTCAGGATGGGAAAACAATCAAGGAAACTCTTATAAACTGTGAATTTTGAATGGGCTGCAGATGAGAAAAGCTGAGCAGGAATGTACTTTCCCAGTAAAAATAACCAGCCTCCATTTCTAAGAGCAGCTGTAGCTGAAGCAAAAAAGACAAGATACATTTTTGGCAGAATGTGAAAAATACCAAAGCATGCTTAAATCTATCTCCTGATTTCACATAAAACTAAAGTCCTTGGCTATTTGATATCATAAAATATTCTGTCCCCTTTCCTGCAAGAACATGAGTGCTAGTTTACATATTCTAATTAATCCCAAAGGAAGATTCGTTATCTTCCACCCACAGGAGTCCCTGTCCTGTATTTTAAAGGCATGAATCTCCACTTTTTTGCCCTTGTTGGAAAGGGAGAAGAATTTTATAATGTTCACAAGTTGCTACACTTAGATGAATGTGGAACTCCTGACTGAGCATCAGGAAGGGGTAAAAAATGCTCATGCATCTGACATACCACAATGTCTGTTTTCAGTGATGAAGCAGATCAGCTGTTTAAAAACACACAGTAACACTACCCAAATGTTTGGAGTAGAAAACAGCAGATACTGTAATATCAATTTGGCAAAGTAAGAATAATAATGATACCATTACAATTAAGAATTTGTAAAGTGCTCAAGGGATATTAAAAGCTTAAAAGCACCACAGAAACATTAATAAAAGTTATTACAATATTTCCACAAAATTCCCAACATAGTTTACTTCTGTAGAAAGATCCAGCATATTAAGAAGCTTTTTATTGATTTAAAATTATAGCTTCATTACTGTTGTTCTTCCCCATTCTTTTAATCTAGGGTGTTGAAAAGCTGCATGTTTTAACAGCGTAGTCAATGGCACAGGAAGGAAACAAGCTCACCTGTGCCAGAGCTCTCTTGATGACTTTGCCAATGTCTTGTCTCCATTCAGGTATGTCAGGGTTATGGTAGTCCAAATTGGGAGAAAATGACAGGAGCTGAGACTGGAAATACTCTGGAGTACAAAAACAGTATTTATGAGAAGATTAAATAGGCAGTGTTCAGGCTACACCCAAGGGTGCAGAATACAAGAGGAAGACCATAATTGAACTATCTTAAAGCAAGAGAAGAAAGGCTGAAGGAACAAAAAGGGCTGGCTTCACTAAGCAGGACAGAAGACTTGCAAGGAAAGGGTTCTTATAACAGTTCTTGTAAAAGACATCTTGCTCTAATGCAAATTTATGGCTTTTCCCAGAAGAAATGGAAACAACAACGAGAAAGGTGAGAGGATGCGTTCCCCTTCATGATACCTCTGGGCTTTGCAAGTTTACCACTCATCTTCATCAAATGCTGCTTATAAGGAAGCTGACCAATAAATAAGGTGGCATCTGGCTGAAATTTGGAAGGTCTGTGCATTGTGCTCTGCAGAGCAAACACTTGCTGTAACTAATGTTTTCAAAAGCAAGTATTATCTGTTTGTTCTCCTGGAGGGAGGCCAGGAGTGGTTAATACCCAACAAATCATAACCCAGTGGTGCTAATGACTGGCTAATCAAGCAATGGCTATTCAGGAAACTCTTCAAAATTACTTCCTAATTGACTGACTGCAGAGAGGAAGAAAAACTTCCTAGATTTCAAATACAGAACAATTTAATTTTTTTCTCCAATTCCAACACTCCCCTCTGGTGTCACCAGAGACCAAGCCTGGAATCTTTATAACTGCACACAATGGATTTGGGCCAGTGTGGGGCACAGATCCAGGATGGAATCACACTCAGATATAAGTTCTCAGGGTAAAAGGTTCCTTTATGGTTTTGGAGATGTGCTGTGCCTCACCTTAAAGCATTTGATCTCCAGGCATTTCAAATAAGTACCATTAATCATTTGAAAGAAGATACCAGTTTCACATCAAGATAAAGCAGCAACGTTATAAATGAGGAAACCCACAGAATAGCCACCAGCTCAGCATTTATGTTGCAGATTTTGCAAGATCTGTTCTTTCTTTTCAGATGGTGCAGTATATTTTAAATAAAACAAAAATCAAAGTGAGCAGGGAAATTCTCCAGTTCTGAAGGTTTAACCCAGAGTCTGGTATACAAAACCTTTGACTTTTGAATCTTCTGTACCTTGTCCAGTTCAGTTATTTAGTAAATTCTGTTCTGTTAATCACAATTTGATAAAACCTTGAGTAAGTTGTTTTACACTGCTAATATCAGAAAGCCATGCCTTTCTGCCTAAAGCCATAATACAACACAGGACACAAAGAAGGATACAAATACAGCACAAAGCATGTTTAGCTAAGGTGTCACTTGTTTGTGTACTCTGACTTGAACTGATGGCGAGACCTGGGATATGCAAGGACTCCTTCCTTAGACCAGGTCAGTTTGCAGCATAGTGCTGCACAGACTATCTGGAAATTGCAACCGAACAAATTTCTCTTTCTGTAAAGCTCAAAGCTTTGGATCTTTTCAATTGAATGGCAAAAATTTAGTTGTTTAAAAACAGAAAGTGAGGGGCACTCTGTGGAACCTGGAATGACCAAAGATTGAGAGCACCTGTAGAGACTCCTCTTAGATACACTTGATTCAGGTTTATTCCAGAAACTACTGGAAAGATAGAGGTTTTCCAGAAGTAAACAGTGTGTTTTGCAATGCTCAAAATGATCAAGTAGAGGGTTTCTTACATTTGCTAGTAGGAAGTTTGAGTATTACTAAATCATATCAACAAATTTTTAAAACCCATTGCACTTCACAGCCAGGCAATCAATAAATATCTATTTAGCTGGTTGTTAAATCTGAGCATAGAGTTTTCCAGTCACCAGCAGAACATTTATTTATATTTAATTACTGAAACAGGACACATATAGTTCAACTACACAGTGCAACTCAAGTTATTTGAAGCACGAGTCTCTCAATAAAACTTGCCATCCAAAGAAAAGCTTGCCCTCAAATGGTAGATGCCAATAACTGCATAAGGAAAATGAAGATTAGCCCAGAGTTGAAATTGTTCTCTGGACAGATCTCAAAGTCTTGTCCAAAAACTGCTGAGAGAGCCCTTGCACTCATCTTTTATGAAGCCTCAAACAGGATAAGCTTTGTGGTCTGCCAGAGGGTGGGTTTTGAAGCCCATGATGTGCAGATGTGGCAAGAATATACCAAACAGTCACAGGGAAGTCCAGTGAAAATAGACCTGCCGCTGTGGCCCAGAAGTTGGGCAGAGATACTAACAACAGAGTCATTTCTGCCCCCTGTTTTTCAGACCCTTCCAGACCTCTGCCATTTATATAGCCACTGTATAAACAGAAACATCAGCTGCATTCAGGCCACCTTAATGATGCATTACGACTACTTCTTTCCACGGCTAGGAAACAGAAGGAAGGTAGTCTGGCCACAGATCTATGGGGGTTTTTTCTTTTAGGAGTTCTCAGTCAGGGTGTATAGAGAGACCAACAAGCAACGGAGATACTAGCCACTTTACTACAGCCCTGAGCATACAAATTTCACTAGCTGCCCCATCCAATTCACTTCTTTATTTTATGATCATGACTCATCTGAGGCTACTTTGTTTACAGTTTGTCTTCAGAGGTTCCTCCAGGCACTATGAGGTTCAGAGAGTTCATTTTGGTTGAGCAGTTCATCCCTAGATACCCCCCTGAGATAGGATTGTAAAATGCTGGGGGTACCATGCACTGCGATCTCCTTGGTGTCTTGGATGAGGGTGTTTCCCGCAGCAACTTGCACAGTGACAGTGTTCATCCCCTCCACAGTGAAGATGTATGAGATGCTGCTCTCCAAGGTGATGAGTGGCTGCAGGAAGTAAACACAAGAGGCGATATCAAAGTCAGGGTGAGAATTACTCAGGATCACAACATGCACCTGACTAATTCATCAGGCCACAGCATCCTCCCTCCATGATACAGGAATCATGCTCTGAGTTTGCATGTCTTGATGAGGCCTAAATATGGCCCAAATACCATCCAGGGAGAACTGTCCCATAGGCAAAGGTTTCTTTCACTTCAGTAAATGCTTCCAGAAATACTCTTTGACTGAACTGCGCCCCATCATGCTAGGAATCCCTTAGCAGAGCACAGTCAGTAACTGCAGAATTAGTGCTGCAGAATGCAGTGTTGAACACACTCATACACACACATACACACTCAGCACAGCTGCTGTATTAGCTTTATAAAACATAGCAACCAGCTCAAACCAGCATTGAACAGACACCACAGATGCAGAGGCTTCTTCAATCAATCTGTATTGTTCATATTCAGGGCCAGACCTTGCTCTTACAAGCATAGATCCATTTATCTATTTAGAACAACACTGCTCAGGTCAGAGTGAGGGCATCCAGCACTGCCCTGTCCATGCTCTGAGGCTATAAGCTTAGCTCTGGCCATAAGCTGGCAAACCATACTAAGAAGGCTGAAAGCATGGCACAATACCTGCTGATAATGCATTTGAATGTGCCTGAATGGTTTCCAGAGTATAGCTGACCTGAATTAGGCAGATCAGAGCCCTGGCAGAAAAGTCTGACTTTATCCTCTCCTTCTAAAACAAAAATATCCTTGATAGCACTAGAGCTCTCTGGTTTGCACAGGAAACTCTCACACTGCTATACACCTGGATGAGAAAAGTGCACCATGTTTGGGAAAAATGATTTATATATTGAAAATCAAATGTCCAGCTCTTGCAGTGGCATTGATGTGACAGCTGGTCTTACACAAATCTCTTGGTTTAGATTGAACCATTAGAATGGAAATGATAGTAGCATCCACTGCAAAAGCACACAGAGGCCTAAGAGCACAGATGAAGTCATTATACCATTGCTACTGTCCCTTTACTGCACTGCCAGTTTGTTTTCAGAGAAATTCCTAAACATTCACCTTCCAGCTCTCACACTTCATCCCATCAGAATGACAACTGGCCTGTTTATCACAACAGTAGCCATATATGCCATTGTGATAGCCAAACCAAAATTTCCACTGGCCTAGGCCAGTCTGGCAAACACATTTCCCTCCCTGCAGACTGCTGTCTGCCTTTGACCTTCTCATCCATGGGTTGAAAAAGCACTAAGTTAAAAAATCTGTTTGATCACATGGGACTCACAGACCAAGTCAGCTTGTTCTAGCCCTGGAGGCTCAGCTAACATAGATATACAAACAGATTGGGCCTATATCAAACCGCAATGATATTAGCAATCTTCCTGGAGGTTACACATGGTTGTGTGTAAAGGCAGATGAGACAAACCAACCTGGCCTTTAAAATTACAGTTTTTCCTGTTTGTATGTGTGTATGCTGGACATTCCATTATAATGGATGATTTCACCTCCATCATGGAGTTCTAACATTCAGTCAACTCCTTAATTTTAATTCAAGCATCAAGACCTGGAAACTAACTCTAAATTAAATCAAGTAGTTTAAGGTTCATTTGCTCAAACCTATTAGACAGCTGGACACATTTATTAAACTGGACTTGTGTTAATCCAAGCAAATTGGCCTCTAGGTATATTGCAAAAATTAGTACAATACAAATTCAGTACAATTGTTTCAGCAGGGTAGGGAGTGCAGCAGAAAAGCCTCAACCAGATGATTCGAGTCTAAGACAAAATTCAATTGTGCAGCAGCACACAGAGTACTTTCATAAGACTGCACAGTGACACAAGACACATCTGGTTCTGCCTGTGATGCCTACAGGCTGAACAGGAAAAGAAGTTGCAATCCCTCAGCACAGAACTAGAATGTATCACCAAACAATACCAGTCACTATGCACAATATTACACACCTCATCCTTTAATTCGCATACTAATCAGTGTCCCTGTCTACCACCTGTACTTACAGCACCGCAGTTTGCCCATGAGTGGGCACAGAGAAGGATCTGACATGTACATTAAACACCCCAGAAGTAATTTTTATGTGATGCAGACCGCTATCCGGAACAAAAAAAATCAGTGGCTGTTACTGTTATATCTACATCCTTTTCCATACTCCTGTCAGAGTTGAAGTATGTTTTATGAGGTAACCGGTAGATAACGCTTTGCAAAGATTAAAAGGTGCTCTGAGTTAGTGGCACCATCTTTACTAATCTACACATCAACCTATTTACAATCACTTCAATGTATCATAAGGACCAGTTACTCTATGTGCAGCTATGTCCAAAGCATCCATCCCAAACACAACCATATCTGCTTGTACTCTGTTGCCTACAGGTCTGAAATTTAAGCTAGAAGGGAAAACACACAACAAATCATATTTACAACTCAGATGCAAACACCATGAGAACAGCATGGAAATCTCCAGCAAACATCCCTTCTTTGCTCTACCTTTTCTAGACTATTTTCTACTTCAAGAAGTCCTTTTTAAGGCCCTATTTAAAACCAACTTCTATACTAAAGACAAAAACAATGGTAAGAAAAGTCTTGACACCTGGGTGCACTGGATGGTTTAAGCAGATAATCAGGTTACCAGTACCTAAATTGTCTCAGATGTAATTTAACAGTTGGCCATGTGTGAGCATCAAGACAAAAATATCAGAACCATAATGTGATTTTGCATCTCTCTCTTTCAGTGCAGTATAAACTATGTGGAATTATCTGGTTACCTGGAACTTGGTGGGGATTAGATGTGTGTGGGGGCAGCTCAGGTAGGGCACAGCAGCTTCCCAGGTAATAGTAAGGGTATTTTTGTCCTTGAGCATTTCTGGTACCTCAATTATGCTTCCACAAAAACAGGTGAGTTCTTACAACAAGCTTCCTAACTTGATGTTAAATCCCAGTAGACACAGCATGTCTTGAGTTCTTTTCCTTTTTTTTTTTCTCCCTCTTGCTACTGTTTGTAGCTAGGGTAAGCAGCTTTTTCAAAGAGAAAATAAAATACTTGTGTGCCTGGTAGTTTTTATCTCAAGCTCTTTATTTCCCCATTTTTTTCTACCATGATCTCACCTCAGTGCACATCTTCCATTGCAACTCAATCATGTAGACAATGATGTGACTTAAACTGCTTTTGTATCTAACAGCAGATATTATACTGCAAAATTATCTGCTGTACATTTCACAACTGTAATAATGGAAGATAGTGCCTGTGCATCAGCAGTCTCACTCCTAAAGCCTACAGTAAAAACTGTAGCTAATAAGCAATTCTGCTTTCTCCATTTGAAAGCATGACCACAACTTGCAGTTTAATTTAATTACTCTTTGAAAAGCTATTTATAATACATTTTTGTGAGTCACTTGAAAACCAGCTACAAAGTCTCATCTTCCTCTCCAATATATCCAAGACTGTGAACAACAGTCATGGATGGACACAAACAATTCAGTAAGAGTCTAGCTTGAAATTCTAGATAAAACTGGTTATTTGAACCCCAACAGTTTCAAGTATTGTGTTGGAATTCAGCATTATATACCGCATACTGACACATACTGGAAACTCCCATGGTTACTTGAACACCAGCAGTTTCTAAACACTGTGTGAAAGCCACTATTATCCCATATATAGTGGTATGTAATTTGGTTAAGTTGCAAGTGAACACTGATTATAACAGTGCTCTTCAAAGCTTAGTAGGGCTGATAAAAACCAGATGTATAAAAGTAATGACTCCTAAGAACACCACAAGATGGGAGGAAATAAACTCACAAAGGTTGAAGTTCAGATAATGA
Source organism: Urocolius indicus (assembly GCA_013401255.1). Taxonomy (NCBI): domain Eukaryota; kingdom Metazoa; phylum Chordata; class Aves; order Coliiformes; family Coliidae; genus Urocolius; species Urocolius indicus. The sequence continues at coordinate 40,284 of WBNH01011632.1, read as the reverse complement.
CAAGGCTTTTCAGATAAGTTAAAAATAAAGCTAAACAAGCAAAGGAAAGAAGTTTTTATTACAGCTGAGAGTTCCATGTCTGGTGCAACAAACAGGAAGTAAAAATGAGTCAAAGGCCAGTTATACCTTGGTGTTGTTACCAAACCACCAGAAATAGGTAAGTGTGCCTGCCTGGGTGGGCCAAACCACTGCAGTGATGTTGACATCCTTATTCCTGATGGCAACAAAGGGGACACTCAGATGGACGTGCTCCACTGGACCTGGGGAAAAGAGAGTTCATTATTGGAGGCTTTAAGTGAAATCCTCCCTGCACATTTGTAAACAGCAAGGATCTTTCCTTTAAATAAATCAAATGTCTTACGTCAGCAGTGAGACTCTTGTAGCAGAGCAAGAGGATTTCAGCAGTCAATAAGCAACAGGAAAAGATACCAGATCAATAAAGAAACAAAAAAATCATATCTTCTTTTCTCATTCTCAATTCTAGGGGAGCCAGAAATGCACATTTGCCACAGTGGTCATTTCAGACAGGGTCAACACTGTTTAGAAGAATTTCTTAAATGCAGTTTGAGGGAGAACAATAAACTGGCTCTGCACCTAGATGGGGCAAGCTGCTATTGAAAGCTTGAGGGATAGGACACAAGAGATAAAGAAGATATCTTCTTGAAATTATATCCACTAAGCCACTAAGATTTGTAGGAAAATAATTTTAGCCAAGGTGGCTTAAATCTGATTTTATATGAGGCACTGGTGACTTGAGTAAATACACCTTGACTGTTTTTTAGAAAGTCTTTTGTTTCAGATTATGGAAAGCTATCTTTTTTTTTCTTTGGTCTGACCTTGAGAAGTCTTTTGGGAACCAGTTGCTGCCAGCAAAAAGTCAGGAACTACTTGAAAGATAGATGTCTGTGTTGACATAGCAAAGCATTCAACTGTCAGAAGAACTTGTTCTGAAAGACTTAAAAAATACTAATGCAAAGTTGTGTCCAATAAATGCAAATGTCCAGAATGGGACCAGTGCATGAAATCCAGAATTAAGAAGCCAATTCCTCTCCAGAAAAAAAAAAAAAAGCACAATGATGTGTAAAAAATTTGAGATTTTTGTTTGCAACTTTGTTTAAAGCTTTTACTGTCTCCATTGTTTTCCTTCATTTTTAATTTTTTGTTTTTACTGGTACTGATTTTCAGCTGATAACTGCTGTGTGACAGACAGCATTACTGAGTCTTTTGGGATGATACCTTTTAAAACACAGCAAACTGGTAGACGATCACTGTGAGAAAGAAAGGATGAAATAAGAAAGAAGTGGTGGTTTTTTATAAGCCATTAATTCTGAGAAGCAGGAAATTTGCTGATTCTAGCTAAGACGATCTTCTTGTGCTACTCTCATCTTTTCAAACATGAATTGAGGACATTAATCACTTCTCCACCTGTGTGGATTACAAGGGTTTTGGAGAGCAAAAGCTGGTCTTTTACCACTGTAACATACAGCTCCAAGCACAATGGGACACTATCCTTGCTTTTGGCTCCTTAAAACCTGTTGGTTTTTTTTTCCCCCTTCCTATCCCAAAAAGTCTCTACCAAAAAGTCACTCCTGAACTCTGCCAATAGCAAGTACTCTGTGTTCCCAAGAACAGCAGGTTTCCCCAGATATTTTGTGACAGTGCATGTAAGGGTAAAAGCACTCATATCTTCACTCTTCTCTAATGAAGAGATGAACAGCTTGACAGCAGATTCCAGAAAGGTGAAAAGTTGACTGACCATTGACAAACCTGCAGGGTAGAAAACTACTGTTACTTGAGGATAAGGAGTTTCTTTCTCTGGGTTTTTAGTGGGTTTTTTTAGGACAGGATTCCAGTACCAGACAGATCATATAATAAGGCTGATTCACATAGTAGGCATTTATCTCTGTACATTTGAGCTTCAAGGTCAAACCTGCTATAATTGACTAGCACATCCAAATATATTAAAAGTCTAGTACTGAGGTATCATCTTGCTTCAGTGTTAGCATGAATGTAAATGCCTGCAAAATATTTCCCTAGAGATAATAAGTTGGCCACCTAAGAGCACTATAAAAGTCAAAGGAAATATCCGAGAGGCTGAGGAGGAAGAGAGCAGAATAGTACAATCTGGCCAAGCAACTGCCCCTTGTTACACTCTGCTTAAAAGTCCTCACTGTGAAAAATCAGTTCCTATGAGAAAAATCAAATAATCCATACAAAGCTGGTTGTTATTACCAGGTAACCATCACTTTTGTCAGCTAATGGCCCAAGGTGAAGAAAAAAACAGTTAATGCTCTAATAACAGGTTGTTAAATGCAGCCATGATTGACTTTGAGGGAATTATGAGCATAATAAAAGCTTCAAGGAACATTTACTCCTTCATACAGGGAGCTTGAAATTAAAAAGAAGGAAAAGGTGCTTTCATTTCGGAAATTTCTGTCTTCCTTCCTTCCAGGAGAAAAGCTCAAATAAAAGACTGACGGGCTAGAACACATTATGACAATCTAAGGGGGAAGACAGACGTGGCTGTGAATACCATTAGGGGCAAAACTGATGTGGTATATCTGAACACAGATGTGGCTCTCTGCCCAGAAGATGTTGTAGTCTAAAAGTAGGACAAAGAACTGGGATCTTCCTGGTCTCATCCTGCATTCCACATTCTCTGCTCTCTCCTGTGGCGTTGAGAAAGCCAGATGGGAGCTCTATATTTGAGTCTGCCCATGTGCCAAGTGAAGAGAAATTGCATCGATCTATCAAACAGTAGGGAGAAGTCAGGGATGCAAGTCAAACACATGAAATGTGAAAAGTATCACATTAGTCCCCAATACATTCATATCTCAGGAAGTATGCTTGGCATAACGCTTTTATTTAACATGCTCTGTAACTCCCCAATCCTGAATAACTGACACAGAATTTAGTATTAGAACTGTATTGAAAACACGTATTTGGACTTTTTTCACATGCTGTTTGGTATTTGACCCTTTCAGGAAGCCTGAGAAACACTTTCAGACTTTTCTCTGTATCTCTGAAGATTACAAACATACTTGTGTTGGAAGAAACTTCTTTCTCCTCATTCAATAAAGTTTACTTTACAAAATAGAAGAGTGTCTAAAAGCTCCAGCCCTTAGAAGACCACGAGCTGCATATGTAGGTGGGTTTGCATATATTCTTAGGCATCACCAAAGCTGCAGTGATTTTCAGTTTGGTCAGGTTTTCACCCAGGAATCCAGCAACTGTAAGTACTTACAGACCACATGCAGGAAGAGGACAGCAGTGTCAGAGCCCAGGCTGTTTTCTGCATATGCTGTCACCTGAAAGATTCCAGCACTCTTGTACACGTGCCGGATGCCATCTTCAACAGGACTGAAATTAGCATAGGACACCGCAATGCCATCTCCAAAATCCAGCTGAATGTTTGTCCTTTGGAGATCACCCTGTAACAGAGAAGGTTGGATTAGGAAATTGATCTGATAAGAGTGATTTCTATTTCCCTCCATCTCACATCTCAGCTCCATTTCATTGGTATGACCAGATGCGTCCCTTTACCAAAAAGCCTAGCTTTGTTCTGTTGGTTCCTAAGTGGTCAGACTCAAATCAACACCAGGTAATTATATACAAGCAAGGCTTAGAGGACCTAGACATATACACCTGTAAAGAGATGTTATTCCCCCATGTTGGATTTAGAGATTTTGGGTGGGCAGTATGTCAAACATACATATATTGACAGTGTCATGTTCGAATCACCTAACACAGTGCACGTCTGGGGATTATGTGGCACAGTCTTTCATTGAAGGGCTGGCATCCAACAAGTCCCTTCACCAGAGGCAGTGAGGTGGAAGCAGTGCACTGCTGGTAGGATAGATGCTAATGGGAGAGCAATACTCATGTGTATGTGGGAGCATTGGGAATACTCTGGAGATAGGACAATGGTTGAGGCGGCTTTCCAGTATGTTCTGGAGAAACAGAACATAGCCACTGAGATGCTGTAAGTCTAGCCTAAACTAGTTTTCCAGACTTCTTGTATAGTCAGTGAAAGAGAGAGAAAGACAACAAAAGATCGACAGATCTCTTCCTAAAATAACTGACACAGGTGGCACAAATCATCTTCTACAAACATCCATCCCTGTACCCTGATGATAGAGAGTCTCAATGACTAGTTTCAGCTAGACATGTAAGTTGAGGATGGCTGAATTTATACATGTTGAGTCCCACACTGAGGACTGACAGTTTTTGTCTAATGTCAGTCAATACACAGTTAGGGCCTGGATACACAGGAGAATGAAGAAGATGATGAGAAAATCCCTCCTAGGATTACTGCCAATGACAGCTATTAAATGAAGGAGAGAACAACAGACAAGAGATTCCAGCACTGCAGGTATTGTCTAGAGGCAGCAGTCGCACTGTTTTAATTTAAATTGTACTTTAAACCACTGTAGTTGAACTGTAGAAGTGTCTGTTATTTCAGTTTCTTGGAGCCTTACTTGTTCCCAGATGACTCAAAGTAACAAAAAACAAAGCTAATTTAAACAGAGCTAAAGCCCACTGCAGTCATTTCACTAAACTGAAATAAAGCTGCACCTCATATTAAATCTCTGTAGCTTTCTGCATACACATAAGATGTGTTGGCCCAAATAATTTCCTTTCATGAAAAGTCTTCGATGTACTCACCATGGGTGAAGATGATACCACTATCTTTCGGAGGTATTCCTAGCCCAAAATTGAAATCAGTCCCCAGAGTTATTGAGGGTAAGAATCAGATGCCAAAGAAAAAAAAAACAAAATAAAACAAACAAAAAACACACCACTTCAACTATTTTGATTTTTGGGTATTTTTAATAAGAAATTCAGAAATATTTCATAGCCATCTCATAAACCTCATTAGAGCTGTAAATGCACAGGGCCAGTACCAAAGCTAATAGTACATACTCATCTAAGGGAGGGAAGTAACCATGTAACTCAAAGTAAGTTCTGATGTACCACCAGTCCCTTCACAGCCAGATCAAACCCTGCAGGGTCCTAGAACCACTGTGCTCACTGAAAAATGGCACTGAACTCATAGATTTCAGTAAAGCCTCTGGGAGAGAAAAGATTGAAAGACAAAAGAAAAGAGGAAGAGAAAAGAATAAAGAAAAGAGGAAAGATTGCTTGGGACAACAACACCTGCCACAGTCCCTGAAAGTTTTATTGCTGACAGTACCAGCTTTGCTCTGAGAAGTAATTTTCAAGTTCACCTGCGTATGGCAACAAACATGGCACCCAGTCTAAATTCTGACAGTGAACCTCACATCCATAGGTGATTTCTCATACAGTACAGACACATTCAGACATAGCACAGAGCCATTTTGGATCATGACTCCCATCATTCCAGGACAGTCAGAATAAAGGCAGACTATCATCTGGATTACGGAAAAAGAGGTCCTCAAATCAGGATTAAATAGGTCCCAGGAAAGTGCACCTGATCTTTTTCTTTGGATGGAAACAGGGAAGCACAGACAAGAAGACAGACTACACTGCAGTGGGTCCCCTGTACAGATAATCAGCACTGCAGCCTGCCCTGCAGACTTTATCTTCCACATAGGCTATGTCTGCATTAGCAAATCAGTGTGTAGGAAGGGTATTTTTCAGATGTGAATTTGCCTTGAGTCTACATTTGTAGTCTTCAGGTACACACTTGTATAATCAGGTTTATTACATGTAGTTTTTGAAATACAGATATTTGGTTATATATGTTAGATGTCTCTCCTTCCTTCCTCCATCATTCCCATTCCACAGGAGCCAGAGAAGTTTTGTTTACCAACTCAGTCAGGACACCATTTTCACCTCTGACCTACAAGGACATCAGAAATACAGTACAAACCAAATGGAAAATGTACAGGACTAGAGTGGCAGTGACACTAAAATGTATCTATAATATTGAGCAGCCAATAACATCTCTTTGACAGAGAGTTTTTGAGCTAACTAAAAAATTCTCTAGCATGGCAAAATTACACTCTTGGGATGTTTGGTTATTTGATAGAAAGGTTCCCACAGCTTGTTAAACCTTTCAAAACCACTTCTCAAGGGAATGTAGTAACACTACAAGTTCATATCACATGGAAGACACGGAACAGAAGATAAAAATTGGATCTGGGCTGGATTCATCACTGGTGACCTCGGGCTGAAATCTCCTGAACCCGTCACAGCAGCTCCTCTCTCAATGCTTTACAATTCTCTTTTCTATTTCCTCTCTGATTCTCCAGTATGACTCGTATCTGAAATAAGGTTTGATGTGGAGAAGCAGGAACAGAATTTTCACAACAGATGATGTTTCCACCCAATTATGACAGTGAGTCTTCAGTGCAAACCTGCCCATCACACTAATCATGTTTTCCTTCTCCTTTCTATACCTCCACATCAAGTACATATAAAATACTAAACCAAGTGTGCTAGACCCACTAATGATGTCAGATATTCTGGATTTTATGAATATAAATTAAAATAGCAATGAAGTGGAAGCATTCCAAATGGAGGAAAAAAAAATCACTGCTCTCCATATATATTTAAAAGGCACATTTCATTGCTTTAAGCCCTGTAAACTCCCAAAAGGGAATCAGCTAGGTGCTGTCACAAGGATTGGAGCTCTGCGTACTGATATCAGTGAGCAAGCAAAGGGTAGTGGAAGGAGTGGCCTACTACCATGGAACAGCTTTTCAAAGTCATCTCCTGCCAAGACTAGTCTGGGAAAGTTTTCCTGCCTGGAAGCCACACTAGCAAAGGGACAAAAACTGTAGAGATGAACAGTGGTTGAAATATTGGCCTTCTGAAGTTAAGAGCCAAACTCACCAATTTCAGGAGGGCTCTATTTCATCCAATGTATGCTTAGGGTCGAGGGGAGTGGAGTATATATACACAATGTATTCTAGCTCTTCTAATGAAGATCTCAACTTGTTTGCATAAAAATTTGACATGAATGTGGTTATCTCTTTCTGGAGACACAGATTAGCAATATTCTAACAGATGTGCAGAGTTCAAATCCTTGCTCAGGCTTGTTCTTTGAATAGTCAAAGCTTGTCTTCTCAGCTCACTTGCAATTAACAACCCTGTTACAAAGCCTTGCCATCACCTTGCAATTGCTGAAAGAGGAAAGCTTGAGATGGCATAAACAGAAGAACAGGGAATAGAATAATTCAGAAACTGAAGCTGCCATGTAAATAACCTTTTAGGACTCACCCTCACAGCAAAGAAATTCTTCCTTGTATTTCTTAGGAAACAGCTTACACCCATTGTTCCTTGTCCTATCATTCGACATCATTGACAACAGCCTGGCTCCATCCTCCTGACACTCATCCTTTACCTATTTGTAAACATTAATGAGGACACTCCTCAGCCTCCTCTTCTCCAAGTTAAGGAACCCCAGCTCCCTCAGCCTTTCATCATAAGGGAGATGCTCCACTCCATCATCTTTGTGGCCCTGCACAGAACTCTCTCCAGCAGCTCCATGTCCTTCTTGAACTGAGGGGCCCAGAATTGGACACAATACTCCAGCTGTGGTCTCAGTGAGGGCAGAGTAGAGGAGGAGGAGAACCTCTCTTGACCTACTGCTCTCAGTCCTTCTAATACACCCCAGGATGCCATTGGCCTTCTTGGCCACGATGGCTCATTGCTGGCTCATGCTCATCCTGCTGTCCATCAAGACCCCAAGGTCCCTTTCCCCTACACTATTCTCTGTAGTTCATTCCCCAACCTGTACTGGAACATGGGGTTATTCTTTCCCAGATGCAAGACTCTACACTTGCCCTTGATGATTTCAATGAATTTATAACTATCCTTATTTTTCAACAAAGGACAGAGTGAATGCCCTCATGTATTTATTCAGCTGCCTCTTCAATCTCTAAAACCTTGTAGAGACTCCAATCTTCAGCTACCTTGACTGCTGCCTTATTCCCCATCTGTTTATCATTCTTTGTACGCAGCAGTTCCGCTTGAGTTCCTTAATAAATTACTACTAGATTCCTAATTTTTAGATTATGTCTGTTCTTTTCTGAACTCTCCCTCACCATGTCTATACAAATCATCCTACCATGTCAAGTCTGCAGAACATAAAAGAATCAAGCAAGTAGACAAGAAATCCACTTTGCATGAAAGCAGAGCATGCTCGAACCTCTGAGGAAGTATGTAAAGAGGCCCTGTCAGATCAGTGTGTTCCCAAAAAAACAGTTACTGTGTAAGAATTTAAATTAATACAAGCATTTATGTAAAAAACCCACCAAAACAAGATATTATAAGAAAATAAACACCTCAGTATGCTCAGATTTACAACAGATTCTTGTATTCTTGAAGGTCTAAGTTGCCAAGGGACTACTTCTGGGACTCGGAGAGGACTGGACACTAGGCTTGCGCTGTTTCTAATATGATTTCCCTAAAGAACTAATGCTGCTTGTTGTCAGAGCAGGACACTTGGGAGACAGGTATCTAGTTTGTCCTGGTGTCACTGTTGTTATGTTCATGATCATGACATGTCTGGCTCCCAGCTGCCTCCCAAAATGAAACACACAGGACAGAGTAGATGACAAAATGTATTTAATGGTTCTCCAACACCACCTCACTCTCTCATTGCTTCTCCTGAGACACTCAAAGATGTGAGAAGTGAGGTTATGTGTTTCTTTTTCACCAGAAAACAAATGTAACACACAATCCATTTTGGGAAAATCACCACTGGACCTCTGATGACACCTTCCACAGGCAGTCAGAGGCCAGCAGAGAAATGCAGCAGACACCAAATCAAATCATAGACCAGAAGAGGCATAAGGTCATTTGAAAAACTCTCCTGACAGTTTGAATACACACCAAGTGCCTTCTTTAGCTAGACAACATTCCACTCAGTCACAAGCTTTGGTGGACACAGGTTGCATCATACATGTTTGTTAAACAGAGGCATATTTGGCTCAGATATATCACCAAAAGTGCCTCAGTATTTTGACGCTTCAAGTACCAGTATGGCCTGGTATCATGCTACTGGTGGCTACAGAGGGAACTGTATCAATAAATACATAAAATACATATGGGCTGGGGAACTCAGGGGTGCTTTGAGGAAGCTCTATTCCTACTGCAGAACAATAATGTCTTTGGCTGCTTCTCATGAGTCTGAAAATGTTCTTCACTGTTTTTCAGATTTCCAGCAAAGCTTCACCTAAAGCTTTTCCTTCCAGAAACAGAATTATTAAGCATTAAGCATTCAATCTCACAAATTCCATAAACTGGAAGCAGAAAGGGACTAGTGGGAAAAAAGATTTTTTACCAGATTTATCTTTCTTCAGCTTTGGCTTCATCATCACTGACAGACAAGATAACCAGTCAAACACTCCTTTGTCTTGACTCAATATGATTTGTTTGTATGTTTCATCAATAGTCGTCTTTCATTCATTCTCCTAAATGTCAGGAATGCTCATCATTTCATGACCCCACCTGATAGTTATTTCCCTCTCAGAGGCTTGACAGGTGAAGGAAAAGAATGACAGTTCTGCCATGCAGTGAAAGATCTGCTGAGACCACTAACACACCTCTTCCATAAGGATGATGAAGGTGGCATTGTGTCCCTGTTCTGTAACCAGCTTTCCATCAGCGGTGAGGATATGCAGTCCCTGAGGTGCTTTTCCAGGGCATTTTTCCATTTTGGCCATGTACCTCTCTCGTAAGCCATCTGTGCAGTTGTTGGACACAATCCTTCGGTACCTGAGGAACAGCAACAAAAGGAAATTGGGCTCAGGAAGTGGGTGGAAAAGTTTCTTCATTTTGCTTTTGTTTTGTTTCTCTATATTAATGCATGAGTTTCTTCAAAGGCTAACAGCCTGCATGCTTCCCTCACTGAAAGGAACAATGAACGAAACCTAACACTTTCATAAACTGGAGAAAGCCAAAGAAACCACAATCCAATCTTCTCCAGAGATTTGCATCGGCATCACTGAGAACAGACACATTTTGTGGAGGTGAATTACTCTGCACTGATAAAAGGCAGATAACTCCTCCAACTCGCCATGTCTGCAGGATTGCACCCAGCATCCCAGCTTTTTAATTATACTTTTTATTACACTTTGTCTGCCTCTACTCTGCTAGAAGGCAATTGGAATCATGTGCCAAGAGCTTTCTCCAGTTCCATTTTAAAATTATTCAAGGAATGGGTTCTTCTCTTGGCTCTTCTTGGAAGAGGTTAGCTAACTAGCAAGATACTTCACTATTCTCACTGTTTTGAGAAAGATTAACCCTTTCTAGTAACTTCACAGTAAAAATACAGAATTGGTTAAGAAGATAGACCCCAACTATTTTTTTTCTTGTGATCTCTATGAAGAAGGCTACAAGGCAACATATTGGCCAGGGCTCCTGTAATTACATCCCATATTTATAGCAACCTTTCAGCTGAAAAGGAGCCTGTAAAGTTAAGTGCCCTCAGACTCCTAGTAGCATGACTTTGTTCAGCCACCTGCATCAACCCGTCATGAGCAATCCCATCACAAAAACCAAGCACACAGCACTCATGCCTCAGAAGCCTTGCAAAATCTTCAGAGCCTGCTCTGTCTGAGAAGGCACACCACAGGTTTGCACCAGCCTGTGCAAACAGAGTTTCAGAGTATCCCCCACACGATAGAATAGCATTTGCAAAGTGATACTACCATAATAAACCAACACTTGCCATCTGTTCTGGATAAAACCAAGAGAAACCAGCACATGTAGCTTGTCTGAAATCACAAGGCATTGTATATATAAGTGAAAATGCCAGAAGGAAAAAAAAAAAGAGAGGCTACAAATTGCTCATTTGAGGCATCCCAGAAGCTTTAATAAATAGGAGCTGTAAGATAGGAAGAGGTTCACTGAAAAACAATATGAAATACCTCAAACTTGTCCTTTTAAATGTTCAGCTGTCTCTCACACAGACCTTGATTCGTGTTTTAATTTTGCAGCAAAGGGAAGCTCCAAGTCTAGGCTCCAGGGACCATACATCACTTGATAACAATACAATACCTACATGTCACTTATGTTAATGTGCTTCACCCCGTCTCTGAGGAATGAGGCAATGTTCCATACAGATGCTGCTGCAAACATTACCTCACAAATAAGATTGGAAAAGAGCCAGATGGGATGCAGAGAAAAAAAGAATGATCCAGGTTCTCTTGTCTACTGCAAGGTCACCAAAACCAGAAACACTTCAAGATTCACTTACCCAGTGCTGTTCAGATAGCTCTGACCAATGCTGCAATCCTTGGACAGGGAGGACGGGTTGAACCAGAAGGCTGGGACACACTGGTTGTTGCTGTGCCTCTCATACCCATAGTCACTATGGAGACAAGTCATGAGTGTATCACTGTACTCATTCACTAGATTAGGTCAGGGTTTTAGATGACATCTTTGTTACCCAAAGGTGTGTATGTTGGTGGCTTTCCAGTGGATGGCACAACATCATGGGTTGGGCTCATACAAAGACAAAATGCTTGGTCAGTTTGAGACACCAGAATATAGTTCACAGAAGGTATGTGATACACCAGACCTACCAGCCTTGCAGAGTACTGGAGGACTTGTGTTTCATTTGGTTAAAAAACACGGGTCGAGATTCAGAATGAAAATCATATTGATAATTTCTGAGCTCTAATAATTTCCTTTGTTGTGCTCTTTAGGTTTGTCTGCTTTTTGCAGTCTTTGCCTTCAGAATGAACCAGACTAATTCCAAGACCTTATGCCACTTTTCCCCAATGAAGCAGTTAGGAATATCAAACACTAAGAGCACTTCTGATGAACAATCGGGCAAGGTATGTATATTTATTTGTGTTAATGGCCTCCCTGCTCTTCAACTGAGCTATGACTAGCCTGAAAGAAAAATATAGCTGATGTTTTTTCCAACACTAAAGAAAACCAGCACAGACAACTTGGTGGTCTGAACATTACATGATATTGTGTCACATGGAGAAGGTAATCCAGGGTATTGATGCTTCCTTGAACCACCAAAGAATGTGTACACACAAAGAATGTGAACACAATCACACCCAAGACTTCTTTTTACAGCTGCCTTTGCATGCTAACACAATGATGAAGCAATAGGATTAATCCAAAGCTTCCCACAAATTTTAATAGGCTCTGGATCAAGTTTATATGAGCAGCCATTATTGGAAGGCTGAATTCAGGGGGCAAATAAAAATTTATTCTGGATTTTTGCCTGAAGCAGGTTAACAAATGCCAACAAACTAAACCTTTGCGGAAACACAGACACTACAGAAGCCACTACCTTGAAAGCTCTCAGTGCTCAGATATTGAGGTGTATTCTTCTCCTATTCAGAGTCTGAATTGCCAACAGAAAGTCTCTGGGAAGAGCTTTGGTGAGACAAAACTGTGCTATGTCCCCAGTGACCCAGGCTGCTACTGTTCCTTTTTTTGGAGGGCAAAAATTCTGCAAGCTACTTTATAAGGTTTGGAGATTCCCTAATGCTCTTTCTCTCAATGTTCAATTTAATCATTCTCAGTGGGTCCAACCTGCACAGTCGAAAATGCCTGGCAGTGACTTAGTAATTAAAAATATTCAGGAGGAGCTGTACTTTGCCCCAAAGAAGAAAAGAGCTGCATAAATATTTAATAAAATTAAAGACAACATTGCTGTATGCCCTCAAGGTTCTGTGCTTGTTCATTAACTTCTGGTAAATGTATATTAAAACGTTGCATGCTGCCCACCTTCCTTCTCATAAGCCCTAGGGTTTGCATAAGTTAAGGAAATAATCGAGTCCAGCTGCTGTGCTGTCTTTCTCAGGAAAACTATCTTGACAAAGTAAATAAAGAAGCAGAAGGAAGGAAAAGAAAGATCAGTGAGCACTTTAATAACACTTCAGAGCTCCTTCTGCCATTTTCTCTGTCAGAAAAGGCCAGGGTTTGCTTTTGGAAATGACTGCAAGAGTTGGAAGGAGTCACCTCTGACCTTGACTCATGAGGATTTGTTGAACTGGGGCCCTGGATCATGATTTATGCCTCTGCAATTCAGATCAGCCTTATATCTAACAGCAGGAAACAGAAAGCACTACAACATGAAGCAGATAGGGGCAAGGGCACTGTGATCAAATGAGAGGGAGCACAGCCCTCACAGCTTGTGCTGTCAGACTCCTGCAATCATCTGTCCCGTCTGCACAGCTCTTGAAGGCAAATGTCATCAAATCTAGTACCATGGGATGTCCCGTGACCAGAACCAGCCTCCGAAACCTACTTACTGGGGAAGCAGATGACCTGTCTGTTGGGACCTTCTGGTCACTGTATTCACACAACCCCAGCTGCTGACCCTCCTTCTCCCAGTGACACTCCACAGAACATGCTCAGTTCATGCACAAGAGATGCCCATCAGTGATTCCAAGAACTGGTGACTTTGAACCCAGACAGAAAAGTCAGAGTGTATATCTGTCCCTTTCAGAAGCTTCAAGTTAAACAGTAGGAGCTGTCCTTCCAACTGCAGGTACCTACAGTGGGGATGTACCTGTAGTGTCTTCCAGTCAGTGGAGAGAAAAGGCACTTCTCAGCACATCCCCATCTCATATTGACATCCAAAAGTGGCAGGGGAATTGTATTCTACAATTTTGTCACTGACTAAATAACTGTCTCATTTTCTAGAAGTCACAAGTCAGAGCAGATAGCTTCTGTCCTTCCTCTCTGAAAATCACTTTTTTAAGATAATCAAGCTTGGTGCCCAGCATCAAAACTCATTCTTGAACTGAAGCTGGTTCTTCTGATTCTCCATCACCAGATATAACAATTTTGCAAGTGGAAGCCAGTTAAAAATTCTGTTGGCAGTGCACTTTGAAAGAAAAGCCAGCTTGTTGTCCTCTAACTGCATTTCCTCTGCAGGATTGACAAGGTTAACAGCAATATTCTCTTATGTTAGTGGGAAAGAAGCAAAAATGATACCGAATGCGTGCAAGGAACACGTCAATTGATTGAAAAGGTGCATTCTGATGCGGACCATTTTCAAGGCAGAACAGCACTTAAGGCCAATTTAGCTACCACAGTTTCCCACTTAGTTCTTAGAAAAGTCAAGGTCCATTGTGAAAATAGAGCGAGTGAGGCACAAAGCAAAGGGGAGGAAAAAAAGAGCAGATCCATAAGTATCTCTGGAGATCGGTGCTTGGTTCAGCTCAGAGGCACACGCAAATGCCAAGGGCAGATACTGCAGGGCAAGATAGTTTGCTCATCCTGCAAGTTGCCATTATGAGAACAAAAGGAAAAGATCTCCTGAGTCAAGCTAAGGAGTCTCGGAAGTAATTTTGGCATTCAGAACAAATTAAACATCCACCCAGATAAGATTAAAATCTCTGCTCTATCTCCCCGAACCTCTCTTAGAGCCAAACTACTCCAATAGTCAAGAAAACACTTCAGTCTATTTTCTTTTTTCTTTCATTTTTGTTGCATTTAAGTGTGTCCTTGTTCTAAAAAGAACTGTGAGCCTCAGCTGGCCTAAGTCCAAATAAGCATGCAGATCTCATGCCTCACATCTGTTCCAGAAGGATTCAAAGGTAAGTGAAGTTTTCAGGAATCACACTAGCACCTCATCAGACACTGACCCTGATAACTTACTATAAAAATGAAAATGTTTTCTCAGCTGATCTGCTTTCAGGGTATTTTGAATTCCATTTAAATGACATTCTGATCATTTATGCTCAAACATCACATCTATTGATAGTCTTAAATCTTTGAAATACTGCCTATCAAAGGTTCCCTGTAGGAATTCCTAGTGCAGAGATCCTGACTGTTATGCATTCTCCCATCTTCTTTCCCTGATTGGCAAGCAGTATCAAGTAGTGGTTCATTTTCCCCCATTTTATTTTTAAGCTGCTTTCAAAGTGACCTTAAAGCAGTTTGGAAATTATGGCCCTGTTAAGTTAGAAAAATCAATATTTATGCAAAACAAGTAGCTGTATTTCACAAGGGTGGGCTGTACGGTCACGTCAAGGAAGCCCTTTCAGAAATTTCTCAATAAAACATTGCTAAAAAGCAACAAATGGTTCCCAGGAACTCAAAGGCATAATGATTAAAATGTGCATGTTTTGCAAGTTTACTCCTAAGTATTCAGTGACCTTGGAAGTGAGGACAAAGTCCCGTTTTCTCCTGTAAGGGACATGCTTTGGAGCAAGAAGAGTTCTGGCTGTCATTCTTCTAGAATGATGGACAAAGAAAAAATGGCAATCAGTACTTGGAATTTTCTGCTTTTGAATTCCAGGCTCAGATTTCTCATGCAGATTAACAAATCTCTCATGCAGATGATGGGGATCATCACACGACTGGTATGGGGATCGCATCTATGCTGTATGGTATAGTCACAGCCACACAGCTGCATGAGACTTGGTTTCTCTGCAAGGTTTTCTGCCTGGGCAACAGCTTAGTCACTGCCAATGCTACAAGAATAGTCCCTGCAGAAGTCCCCAAAGCCACATACTCACCACTCAAAATCTCCTTGATTGCAGACACATGGTTCAGACACCACAGTTTGGGAATAGTCCCGCCCTAAGGAACACTGGGCTCCAGGCTTGCGTTTTTTATAGATCTTCCTCTCTCCCATGACACAAGGCTCCCCCTTCAGCAGCCAAGCAACAAGAGGAGAAAGAAAAACAGAGAGCTGTAGTGGAGGTTGGACCCTAAACGGAACATTTTGTCAAAAGACATAAAAAACAATCAAAGCAATTACCGCTGGGAGAGATGGAAGCTCTCTTTTCAGATTCAAAAGCCACCTTGGGAGAACCCATGAGCACAGTGTGTTCAGCATTGAGTTGGGATGCTGACAATGTGCCCAAAATTGCTGGGCACCCAAGCTATCACACTCACTTATGTCATTCAGAAGGCATTCACCAATGTATCTAGTCCTACAAGTTATACTGAAAAGACAACGTGGATGTACTCTGAGGTTTCTTCCACATGTCAGATGAAATCTACTACAGGAAGAAATGTGCAAGTCTGAAACCTAGATTAGGGACAAAATATAGGTGTGGAACTCAGGACTCCTGGCTCCCTTTCTTTTGCCTTAATAGACCTGGTTTTGTTCTAGACTTCGAATGATGGTGTGTTATACTGGCCTTTTGAACACAAATGTTTCCAAGAGCACTACTGGGAGTAACTTATACAAAAGAAACATTTGACATTTTGGTGAGTTTCTACAAAAAGAATTTTCTCTGATGCAGAAATAATTTGTCTGCATAGAAGTAAGAAAAAAAGACAACACTTAACTGAAATACTTCTCTTTCCCATTAACAGTGATTCCCAAGTTGGCTGCCTGGTTACACAGGTCCTCTCTTTTCTTTCATTTAAGTTATTTCAATTTATTTGATTCTATGACTTCAGTAATCTCATATATCCTTGCCAAATTAATGCTCATTTCTAATTCATAGATTTCATTCAGGAATATCACAGTGCAAATAGTTCTGGCTCTAGTTATGTTGCTCTGCAGGGAGTGGGACATCACACTAATGGCCAGTAACCCATAAGTAATCTTAAGAGGGTATTGAGCTCTCTTAGTTCTAGTGGTTTCAGGACCTAAATATTTTCAGCATGAAAATAAGACGAGGTGTATGAAAAGCAAAGCATGTATCCTTGAACAGAATGAAATAATTTGGTCTTCTCTGGTGTCTTTTATTAAAAGGCTCCCCAGAGTTTTACAGACACCTGCAGGACCTGTAGGATGAATAAATGTTTTTATTTTCATTTTTGAGTAGGGAAAATAGAGGCAAAGTGAAAGAAAATTATTTTCATGAATCACTGACAGAGCAACAAAGAGTTCAATGTCTCCTACAATTCAATCACAAGGTGAGGTTTTACATTGCCCTGAGCACTGATGGCAAAAAAGATCCAGCTGGTGCAATGCTATATTTTCATACAAAGAGAAGTTAACAATTTCCCTAACTTGCCTGCAGAAGACTGGCCTCGTGTTTATTCATGCACATGCTTCAAGAGAAGCAAAGCATCAACAGGCTAGAACTGTGACTTGATAGATGCAAAGCATCTGTGTGCTCTGCTGAAACAAACTACGTACAATCCTACCTGGCACACACAGTACAGGAAAAGGAACCCCCATCATCCTCTCCCTATACAGTGGGAATACCTGATTGTGCAGATGCCAGGTTTGGTAGTCATCTTTGTTACACCTTCGGCTGAAGACAGACTTGTAGTCCACCTTGACCAGCTGCCATTCAGAACGGAGACTGAAGTGCCCAAAAACTCTGAGCATGGGAGAGAAAAAAAAGAAAGAAACAGAGTCAGACAGTGATATGCTTCCACTAAGCAAATTATTTCTCATGAATCTCAGCTGCAGAAATCAATACAGTCTTGGAGCTTGATATTAGAAAATGTTATTTGGTAATGAATAACATTTTCCTGTTCCTATAACCTTATAGAATTGTTTAGCCTTTCTTTGCCTGACCTCTTGTATAGCCTATGTTGGAAGACCTCCTGTGCCTCTAACACTTAGCACAACAGGCCCTGAGTCTAACACAGACAGCTAGGTATTACTCAAAAACAATAAACAATCAGACTAGAAAGTAATGTATCTAACGGCAAAGGAGCTACTTGGATGAATGTATGAGTTTGGTTGTCTCTAAATCAAGCCTTTCCTAGCTGACTCTGTTTCTTAACTTTTATGTTGCACAAACTTAGTACTTATTGAATTGTTAAACAAACACCTCAAATAACATATTGCTGTAAGCAAGCAACCTGCAAAGTGGGCAGTGCTCCTTCCACCTGGTGAACGCTGACTGCAGCTAGCATGAATGGAATTACGAACAATCACCACTGTAACGTTATCAGTAGGGTTTCTTCTTAATTCTTTGGAGTAGGTCACTCATCAGCGGGAGTCACTGATCACACTCCATGGTTCATCTAGCTAAGTAATAATTTGGTTTTCAGGATGAAAATAACACATTTTCCCACATAACTCCAGGGCAACTCAAGGCTCACATTGAGTAAGGCAGTATGCAGGGGCAGTTGGAGCTGAGGAGTCAGCACTCGAAAAATAGTGG
Organism: Urocolius indicus; assembly: GCA_013401255.1. Lineage (NCBI taxonomy): Eukaryota > Metazoa > Chordata > Aves > Coliiformes > Coliidae > Urocolius > Urocolius indicus. The sequence continues at coordinate 22,288 of WBNH01011632.1, read as the reverse complement.
AAGGATGCAGACTGTAACTTAATGCAAATTAAGGCATTGCAAATGAGATAATGAAAGATGATAGAAAATTAAATAGCACCAGAGGCTTCTGCACAAGATTGGACCAGAATGCCAGCAGCAGACGTGGTTGTTGAACACATTCAGATGTCCCTAAATGCCATTTTAACTATATGTCACTCCTTCACATGCACAGAAAGCTGTGTGCCTGACTAAGGGTCTGGAAGGGAAGGGCCAAAGCAACAATAAGCATGAGTGGTATACATCAACAAAGTACCATCACCACAAATACTAATGGAGTCTATATATTGAAAGTTCCCACCTTTACCAAAGAAAGAAAAAACATAGAAAAACATGGTTCAATTAATAAATAACACCAAGTACACAGCCAAAGACTCCATCCATTCAGAAACATTGCATGAGTGCTGCAGAACATTCAGTTTTTGATCAAGTAAAGCTTCCTATTCCCTTGGCCAGCTGCAATTTCCTCAGTAAGGAGCAGCTTTTCAATCAACTGCAGCTGGATTTCCAAAGAGGTGTGTAATAGGAGGAAATTAGGATGAGTGGTCAGACTTTAAAAGCCATGAACAAAATTACAGCTTCTCTTTGTCAGGAGAAGCATCTCAGTTCACACAAACAACAAATATCAAATTGATTTGTCATTATAATATGTAAATTTCTTGGCCACTTCAAATCTATAAAGGAACATAAAACCCCATGTAAAATACAAGCATCAGAGTTTAAAAATTCTTTATAAACTGAAACCCAAGTCTTTTCTGACACTCATAAAGTGTCACTGTATTACTCTTATTGACAGATTCAAGGGCAGAGAAAGAATGTGGGTTTTGTCATTATATCAAATCTTTCACTAACCTACATTTTTACCCAAGCCACTTATGAGATTAAAGTTTTTGTTGTTTTAATTATTCCAGACTAAAAAAAAAAAAAAAGGGGGGGAGAGAGACAGATGATTTACAAATTTCCCTATGAAAACGAAAGAGAAAATTTCTATTTTTTCCAGCCCTGACTGCAATCCAGATTCTGCTGTGTCGCCAGTGTGGAGTTGTTCTTCAGTTCATCTCAATTTACACTGTAATCACACAGAGTTGTTGGCTTTGCTCTACTCTCACTGCCCAAATGACTCCTCCTGTAGACTGAAGCCTGCAGCCTGCATCAAAATCCATGAAACAGAGACTATCTAGGAATCAGTCAGGTCCTCTCATTTAGACTTGTCTAAGCTCATAGGTATCAGGGAAAGAAAGGAGTGGAGATCTGAGAGCCTGGATTGCTGTTGGCACTCTTCTATATCCAAGTTCCAAGAAGCTGACGGGACAGGGAGAGGATATAATAAAAGAAGAACCTGTGATAAAAGCATACATAGGTTATAAATTAGTAGGTGAGGAAGGACTTGTGTGGTGTAAAGGATTTATAAGGGAGATCATTGCTGACTCCTCAGAATATTTCTTCATATAGTCCTAATTGTGGAGTATTAGTGGTAAGAAACACCATGGCCTCCAGGTAAAGCTACAGGAGAAACTGCAATTCTTGTTCCACAGCACAGAGGCTCATCCTGGACCAAGATCAACCCACAGAAGCCATAGGAACATGGAATACCAGGGTACTTATGAAGAGAAAGAGAGAGAAGGAACAAATGGAAATAGCATAGAGGGAGGGTGCAGGCGGCCTCTGAAACTGTACTCAAGTAGGTGTTCTAACTCCAACTTCTCTCCTCACTTTCCCTTGACACTGGGTAACTCATCAGCTCTTATGACACAACTGCTTCCAGTTCCAAAATGCACAGAATTGTTGCACAGCTGGGGAGCTCTCCCATGAATCTTGTTTGTCCTGGATGGGATGCACAACTGAAATGTCATTCCTGCAAAGCAGCAACTCAGTAGGCAGAAATTATTTAGCCCAGTAGATTTACACCAGTTCAGGATTTGACTTGTGTGTTTATTACACAGAAAACATAGCAAGAGGAAGAGAGAATATAATCAAACACAACTACCTGCTTAAGCCCAGAAGATAAGAGGATTGGAGAAATCCAACCTTCAGCAGCCAATGCATTTCAAAGAATATGTTTTTCTTCATGCTGACCCTTAGCTAACTGTCCAGCAAGGGAGTAAAAGGCTTCTTTGTGCTTTATAAAAATCAACAGAACCACTTGCTTTTACAATCTATTCAAATAAGTTTTTAAAACCCTCTGTCATTGAAATTCTTCCGTGATAATGATAATTAATGGAAAAAACAAAGTTTCCTGAGAGAAAGGCAATATATTAGCATTCCAAGAGCACAGAGCATTAGCTACTCTTTAATTAAATGATTTCAAAGAAGATCTTTGTATATAATTGCCATAATTCAGTTGGAAACAATACAACACTAAATGTAATTACAGGGTGAACAGAGAAGGATGCTTTCCTCTGTGCAGCAGAGATGGTTCTGGGTCACCTGATTCCTAAAGTAGCAACTTCCCTCCCCGTTACCAATAAATAGCTTCTTAAGCCTGACCAACCATTGCAGTGCAGCCTTCAGAGATAAGAGCTGCTCATATGCATAGACAACTGCACTTTGTGAGCACTGCTCACCGATAATAAATGCAACTTGGACACCTACAGCACTTTTTGATTGATCAGCCAACATGACAAAGGTTATATCACATTTCATGATGACTCTGTGGTGCATTTGAAACTTCTGTAGGAGTAAGCAAACATAAGGAGTGCAAGAGAGTGCTATGTTATCTGCAGGACTCCACTGGACTCTCAAACAGCTTTCCTTGGGAAGTGATGAAAACACCTTTTATGGAGCTAAAAATGGGCTACACAAACCATCACAGGGAAGAAAGTCTGACTGCACAAAATCAGGTATTGTAGCTGAAGCCTGCTTTCACCCTTTTTGTGAACTATATCACTGGATATTTTTTCATTGCGACTAAGGTATATGTATATGACCTCTCCCCACCACATCTGTTTTGGGATGCTCAGGCCCGAAAGAAAGAGTTGGGCATACAGCAAACAAAAAGCTGCAACATTTTAAAACTGCTAGTGTTTGGCTTTCATTAAGTGTTTAGCAGTAAGTGCTCCAGTATGTACATCTGGATTTCTCTATCCAGTGTGGCTGGGCAAAACAAGTCCCAAGGGAAGAGATGAAAAACGAGAATGGTGAGAGTTTATTTTTCCCTAGCCAACTGGTGAGTCTTTATGCTGCTTTGAAGATACTATCTCATTTTATCTTACCCAGTCCCCACATGCCTTTGTTTCTCATTTACTTTAATCACAAAATTAGGGAGATTGTTTTTTTTTTTTTTAATAAATACAGCTAAACTATATGATTCTATGATAATATAGGGGAAAAGGGGACATAAAGTACCATGAATTTTGTCTCAATAACTTTGTCTACCAAGGCCTAACTAAAAGCTCTTCATTGCTTTTTGCAAGGATAGAAGACAAAAGAAGAGAGCTGGGTTTTCAAGGTCCAACTCTGGGAAGCTAACATAAAAAGTATATTTTAATTTCTTCCATCTAAGCAGTCTGATCTGGAAGTCCTTGAGGTAATACAAGAGCCCAGATGGCATTTAGACAGAGTCAGGTTTCTGACAAAACTCAATTTAACAAAGGTTCTCCAACCTAAGCCATGGAATGGTAATTTAGAGGTTTTAGACATGATAAATTTTGTTCTGTCCCTCAGAGTAAGCAGTTAAAACTCCACATAAAATCTTAGCTAACAAACAGCTTCTCAGCTGGCTCTATGCATAACTCACAGTGAAACCATTGCTAAGAAATAAAAAAATGCTTCCCAATTCTTTCTTTGGACAAACAAGGTAAGGCTTTTATTGCCAGGGCTGAATGTCATTAATTTTCAGAAAAATTATTAGGAACCTGGAACACAATTCTGAAATGCTTACAGATTCATGACAGAGTCATTTTGGAAAAGGTCATTGGTAATACTGCTATAATTATATCTTTCATTAATTTTTTAAATATACAATAACTTACAAATGCAGCATGTACTGACTGGATAACCTTGTACAGAACCTATTTTAAAGACTTTTTATATTTATATAGTGTTCTCTTTCGAGTTGTGTTGCCTTTGGCTTATCATTCTATGTATTGTTGATAGTTGTACTTTTGATGTAATTCAGTATTGCTTGTTCCTGACAGGTCAACAGAATGGAGGCTCACAAGGTAACAACTCATAACAACTCCACCTCTGGTACATAGATTCAACTCCTGTTTCTGCTTAGGGTATGTGAATTTGATGTCAAGTAACAGCTCCTGCATTGCACCCAGAAAAGGCATCACCTGTATGAATCTGGATTTGCCTCTGCTGGTAGTTTCAGATGAGCTGCACAAGCATGGAATTGAAATGTCTTCCATAGGCCCAAACCAAGCCTACTTCTACCACTTCTGAAGTAAACAGGCAGGACATTATATGGAGCAAGCATGCATTGACACTGTGTGTACTTGGCTGGACTGGATACAGATGGAGGAAATCTCACTGGTCAGTTTAGCTCCTTTGTGTTCAATGAGAAATAACGATCAAGTCTTCAGCTGTGCCCAATCAGTGAGACAGATGACTGGAGATACAAAGGAAAGAAGAATATGATAAGATCATCTTCACTACACAAAATATCAAATGTACCTTCGTTTCTGAAGCATTTTTCCTCCACTGGAAATCAACTAGGTGAGAGAGATAAAAGGTACCTCATTTTGCTTTTCATAAAGTACCCTGGCAGCCTTGAAAGTCAGATTTTAATGAGATTAGGGCCTACAGAATAGACTTTTAAGTTTTAAGCATTTTGAATATCTAAAAATAACATAAAAGCAATAAATATATTTAATAGCACTTTTTGAGATGGGCTACACAAGCAGATAGATGGGTCAACAGAGAATTAGAAGAAAGAAAGCCAAATATATACTTTAATTGATACTACTGAAAGAAAAGCTAATTGCAGTGTCATCACAAATAGACTATTTCATTTAGGAAGGCCTGAAACCAACGTTGCTTTTTTCCATCCCTTCTGTTGTAAAAGAAAAATGCTTGCAGAGGAGTTGTCTTAGCAAGCAAAATTCCCCAATAGTGAAATCACCCAAATTAGTAAATGCTTCAGCTGATCTGAATCTGTGTTTTTGCTGTGGGAATGTAGAGGGGGAGAAAGTCAAGAAAGCTTGACGTCTGATTTCACTTAAAATCTCCCTTTATTTATATCTACACCTCTAACGGAAGGTTAGTTCAATGGACAAACCCAAGAAGTGGTATGAAGTATAAACTGGAAGAACCACCTCCTGGCAGGGAAACAAGTGTTTTTTCTAGTCCCTTAGAAAGCATGGAGTTGAACATGCAGTTTTCTCACCCAAAACAGGGGGATACCCAGAACTGGGCACTGAACAGGAGCGCTGAACAGCTAATCTGTCACAACTGAAGATGGTCATTCTTTGATGCCCAGCAAAGAGAAGCACGTCGCCACTGCTGCAATTTTAACAGCTAATAAGGTATCACAGATGAACCTCCTTTCCCAGCAAATAATACCAACGTGGTTTCGTGAGCAGAGCTTTGTCAATGCCACCCTCAACGTAGAGGCATAGCACAGACTAGAGAGTTCCTCTCTACAAGCAGCTTGGACAGGTATCAGATGGATTGACTTATAGTCACCCAGGGAAGGTCCATGCAAGATCTGTTTGGGCTCATCAGTGCAAAAGTCAAGGATCAGAGCTACTGAACTTTGACTAGGCTGCTCTCACGAACTCTAACATCATTTAACTTGCAAGCAGGCTGCATAGATGTGGACCTGAGCAGTTGTCAGGTTAAGCCTGTACATGTCCATCCCTGTGGCTCTTGGCAAGCTTGGAGACTAAAGCTCTTCTGCCAGACCTATTCTGGCACTTATACAACCAGCACTGAGATGGAGCTAAGAAGTCTAGACGGATCTGAATTACAATTTGCTGTTCATTATCATAGTTTATACTCCAGTGCTCCATGTTCCATGCTCCAGGAGAACTGATTAGCCCAGCATCAGTATGGCATGAATATATGGAGGCAACACAAACTAGTTATTGCCATTTCATCTAATCCAGAGTGCTGGGTAACATAGACCAGAGATGGTGAGGCTGCCTAGCAGAGTGAGTCAAGATCCAGCCAAACCTATTAGCTCTAGCTAAGAACTGTCTTTGTCCCTTTACAAGGTTCTCTCACTTCCACAATTAGCCTGGCTAGCAGGCAGAAATATCCAAGACATCGCAGTCCTACATTACTCTGGGAAATGGTGAGCCTATTCTATGGGTTCAGTGCACATGCTTACAGAAGGACTTTGTACCTAAATGTACCTCCATGGCTTGTTGGCATTTATAGCTTTTAAAACAATAAAAGAAAGTGCTGACACCACCAAATAAAGAGGGCCTGTTATGAAATCTGGATCTGAAGCCATCTCTGTGTAAGAAAGTAGCAATAAGCATGACTAGGTCCTATGTGGGGGGCCAAAAATGAAAGCAGCAATGAAATAGTTGCAAATGGTGCTGGTGGGGTTAGGTTTTATGAATGAGTAGTGAGGTAGGAGTTATTTCTCTATGAATTACATATAAATCATGACTTTAGAGAAAAGCAAATGGGCTGTGTAACCTCCCAATTGTTTTTTATTAAGGCTTAGATGGAATTAGCGTTAGAGGAGGTCACTAGTTACATGGGAATTGGATGGAAAGGGACCGAGACAAGAAAGTACAACCTAATTGAAAGAGACACAGATCAGCAATTAGAGAGAGTGGAAAAGGGAGAGAGAGAGTTATACTGTGTCATGACTGGCAAGATGATGCAGGGAGCAAGAGACTGGAAAGAAAGGAATATAAAAGATGAAAGATGACACTGGAAGGGTAGGCAATTGCCAACAGAAAACTCAGTCTAATTTTTTTCCTAAACAATAAATATGGTCTTTAAGAGCCACTTTAGAGCTTTTAATTCAGTTGCTTTTGGCTGACCTGTTAACTAGGAACAGTAGCCTGAGGGCAACTGGGTGATGATTCAGGGCTGCTGTACTTCCATCTGTGGATAGAGAGTAAGAAAATGGCTTTTTTTTTTTCTCTAGAAAGAAGAGATGCATTTTCTTCCTCATACAATATGCCATCCATTCAGATCCAGATTTTCAGCTGGTGCAAATTAGTGTAATTCCCAGAGACCATTTCAGATCTAAGGCCTTGTTCTACTGCTACTATTCAGAGGAAGATAAAACAACAGCAGAGAACCCGACAATATATACCAACGACAGCGCTTTGCATGATGACAAATTGGTTCAATAAAATCTTGGTCCATATTCTGTTTCCCAAGGGTAAGGGGTAAATGAGAATTTCACAGAATTTCTCATGCAGATGAAATCTGAAAGAAGTGGTTTACTTCCAAGTGGAATTGAATGTCATGACATGGAGATTTTCCACAGAAAAGAAATGCAAAGCATTGGCCAAATTCACTGACTAGCAATCCATACTGAACTGGTCATGGAAACCTACACCACTGACAGATTCTAGGTCAGGAGAGAGAGATGGGAAATGGGGCAGGGGAAGAGTTTCTGAGAACACAGACAAAAAAACAAAACTTTGCAACTAAAACCCTGCAGTACAATCATGGCAGAACTTTCTCCCTCAGAAAAGAGTCATGGGAATATTCATTAGTTCAATGGACACTTCTTTTGAAGTGCCATCAGTAGAGGAAAACCACTGCAAGTGACATGGTGCAGCAAGATCTTTTAGTTAGCAAGTAATGCCAAGCGCAATTAGCAAGTAATCTGCAGAACATATAATCACAAAGCATCCCTACAGCTTGGGCTTGATTTTTCCATTAGCTGCATAAATACTACACAAGGCAATGGGAAAAATGGGGAATTTTTTTGGTCGGGTATTTTTATTAGCTTTGTTTGCTATTTGGTGGTTTGGTTTTTGGGCTGGGTTTTTTTTTGTTTTTTTTTTGTTAAATATGAAGTGTTATCAAAATAAGAACTTTCTGAATGACAAACCAAACCTTTTGAAATCTAGTCTCTGAAAAATTTATTGCCAATGTTCCCAAACCACTTTACATGACAATTGCTTCAAAAGAAATCCCAGCAACATGAAAGAGAGTGTGAGACACCTGGGAAGGGGGATGGGAAAGCACGTTAATTTTTAATGTTGTTTTTCAGAAGAGTTCTCTCTCTTCTTCGAAGCACTCATGAAAGTCAACCAATTCCTGACAACTTTGAAACCTGAAGATGCTGCCTCTCTCTTCTAGAGAGATACTGGCAGGTATCAACAATCTGTTTCCTCCGCTAACAGGTCTGTGATCTCAGCAGAGGCAGGTACTGCCCCTTTGCCACAGCCTGGATAACCAGAACACTCAGCCTTCATTCTATGAATCAGTGGATTTCCAATCAGAGATGTCCAACACAAATGTGGAAGCCATCACTCAGAAGATATAAAATCCAAACACAAGTTAATAGTTTGTGCTGGAGCAGCGTGACAAGCTTTGCCTGGCAGAGGGTTTCAGGGAGAAGGTGGTTCAGAAGAGGGGATGAGTTCTGTACCTGTCTGAGCAAAGCAACCCTGTGACAAGGTCGCTGAGCAGTTACAGTGAGGGAACTGTCACAGGCCTGAGACAAAAGGATCACAAAACAAGGAAACTGTACAACAATCATATGAGGACAAGCACAAGCTCTCTTGGGAATAATGGCTTGTAGCACTACTTGAACTGTGTGAGATGCATCAAACTATAACATGGTTTCTCTGGAGAGCTGCTCTCACCCGCTCACTGTAGCCCAATGATGAAAAAAATGGATGAATTAACTCTGCAACCAACCCAGTGCTGAACCTTCCAAGTTCCCAGAGAAACATACTGTACTTTTTTGTCATTCTGGTGTGCTTTCTCTGTCTTGGGCAGGATCAGGCCAGGCTTAGCTGACAAAATGCTGAGGCCATATGGTTTTTCAGTCCCCTAAGGGCCGGTGGGATCGGGGAACTAGAATATTTCATGGGTTGCTCTAATGGAAAGGTGAAAGATCGAGGAACATATGTGTGCACAGCACCCTACCCCTGGCTGTACATCCCATACCAAGTCTGAGTGCTTTGTATAGCCCAGCACAGCTCCTTTCAGGATCTATAATCCATTTGTCTCTATTTAAAGGCACAAGAAACAAAATATGTTAGAGGAGAATATCTGGATGGTATTATCATCAAGCAAGCCTTGTCCTTTTACTTAGGGAAAAGAAATCATTTATCACCCTGCTGTTCATTCTGGCTCCTCTGTAAAGGTGGTTTTTTTAATTCATTTCAGTGAATAAAAGCCTCCAGTCAGCACATCTTTTTCCAGTTCTCCTCCCTGCACATGCTTACCTCTCCATTCACTCTGTCAGAGCATTACAGCCATAACTCAGCATCTGCTTCCCCCTAAGCAATGGGAGAAGCCTTCACAGTGGGGCACTCATCTGGGACTCAGATTTAATTCAAAGCCCCCCTCAAGAGAGGCTGCTGAGTTATCGATAATGGACATGTCTCTTGTTCTGCCTCAATTAGAATTTAACTAATGAAGTTAATTTCTTTAGCATAATATTTGACCTGCTGTCCATAAAGAGCACTTGACTCCAATGAGAGCAGTGTTTTCCTCAGAAATCCAAAGATAGACAACATGCCCAATGACTTCTCCACGTGTTATGGCTTCTGACAGGACTCTTCTGAGCACATGGCACAAGTCCTGGGAACTGATCTCAGGTCGCAGATATCCTCTTCCTAAAGCATAATAAATCACATGATGCTGTATGAGAAAGATTACTCTAAGCAGATGTTCTCTTCACCTGATTTGTCCACTCAGGTGCCACAGAAGGACCTCATCTCATACTACAAATACCAGCAGCACAATCAATATTATGCCTCTGTGGGCTGTTTAGATGATTTCATGCAGCAATCCAAAGGCTAAGGCACAGAGTATACCTCTTGCAGGGAGGGAGATGGGAGGAGGAAGTGACACAGATTAATCTGTGATCGTTAATAACGTTTTTAAGTCTTGCAAATGAAGATAATGATACGGCTAATCAACTGTCTTACTCCAGGGTATAAACTGATCATCTGCTGGGATAAAATGGGAATTCCTATAACACACACTTTCTTGTCCATTGTAAAGTCACTTGATGGCATTAGCAGATTGATCATTTCCTCGCAAAGTCCCAGCTATTCATTACTTCCAGAAGGTTTTGAAATTAGATCAGATGATACAGAATTGCAGTGCAATGGAGTAAATGCCAACATCCTCTTAATCATCTTAGTTTCCTAAGTTAATATTATATTGGTAATTTTTGTTCTCAGATCAAGTTCTAAATTTTACTTTTCTCTCTGTTTGCAGTCATTATTTTCACAGATTCCTTTTAATTTCATGGATCCTATTCTGAAGAACCCTTATGTAGGTTTAAGCACTGTAGTTTCCACAGCCCTATTAGTGAGGATAATGCAACAAACTCACAAGGGCATATCAAAGCTTTGCAGTAAAATCCACAGCAAAATAATTAAGCCAGTTGCACCACAAACAGATATTGCAATAAACTTAAAAAGAAAGGAAAACTGAAATGCGACATAAAACCACAATAAGGACAGAGTTCAGAATCCTCCACCAATACAGCCCCTGTATGTGATCTCTTGTTCTCTGCGCTGGAAGCTGCAAGTTGGATTCATCTTTCTACAGACCTCTGGTGAAATCTTTCCTCCAGAGTCTCACTTCACCAAATTCTCTATTGAGCTCAGCAGCAGAAATCACAGAGAATGTATGTCCTTTTCAGACAGCTTCTTCATCTTTTTCTCAGAGTGAAATGAAGAGAGACCAGATTGATGGCAGGAGAGTTTGAAGGACTATGCTGAGCCACAGGAACTGAGCACTGTGTCTGTGTCTCTTCTTTATGCATGTTGGACAAGAACCTGAATTCCTCCTAGGAAAAACAATCTCTTGGTGTTTATGTCACCCACTCACCTCTACTCTTGTTTGCTATGATTACTAGCAGGGGTGCCAACTGTGGAGGGCAAAGGCTGACGCAGCAGGGAGAAAGCCTGACCACATTCCAGCAAAGACACTATTTTATATCATCTGTCTGGTTTTGCCATACTTTTCTCAGCATAATCACTCAGAGGCAGCAGATCCACAGCTCCCTACCCCTAAGCAAAGGGCACAATCTTTCAAGCACTTTGTGTCAGCTTGTAATTTTCTTTCCTGTATCAGCTTTTAAATGTACCAGCAAGACTTGAGCAGAAGGCAGTGAATGATGTCTTGCTCAAAGAGGAGAGATGATAATCATGTTATCAGGAAGTGACAGGAGAATGACTCTTGACTTCCATGTAATTTTGAACTCAGTGGGAACTTGGATCTGGGAACTGTTGCCCCCATCTCACACAATCTGCTGAATCTCTGCTGAGTCCACTCTGCATTCATACCTGTACATACTTTGCTGATATCTTCTACAGCTCAGTCAGTTCTTCAAAAGATGAATTAACTCATGGAACTTCTGGCCACATGATAATGTGACTGTTAATTTTTTTAAGGGATTTAGAAATACTATGTTTGGCCAAGAAAGTCCCTCGGTTGCAAACTTTTATGGCAAAAGTGTACAAGGGAATCATAAATATTTTTCAATATATATTTATCATCCTCTATTTGCCACTGTAGCAACATGGAACTGATCTAGAGGGATCTCTGATCTGACTCTGCATGGCCTGTGCTCTTAATGCTCTCTATCCCACTTCAAACTTCTTCTAGCATCCATCTCACCTTTTCCAACATTTCTCAATTACTTATTCATTCTGTACCACTCTTCTGCCACCCAGGATGACTTGCCAGTAATTTTAAGGGTCTCCTGGAAAAAAAATATGCTCCCACTTCATCTCTGGTAAAGCTGCACAGCCATGTAAACAAGAAGGTGTTAGAAAGGTCCGGGGCTCAAAAGCTATTCATTTACAACCAGGAACATTTTCTAACATACACATAGCCAAGGGCAGCAGTCACAGCAATCTTGGCAGACTAACTTATACTAAATCCTCTCACTGAAAATGTTAATGCTCAATGATGCATACACAGATATATATGGATCATTAAATATCCATACAGAGAAACACATCTATATATACACACATGTGGGTGTGTCTACGTAAATATATATTTATCAGCACAAACTTAATGATCCCCATCTATAAATGAGTGTCCACATACACACACACATGTATAATTAGTCTACTAAAATGATAGCAGAGCTCTGCAGAGCTGTGAATCAAAAAGGTTATTTCTCTCAGTGTAGGTTTGGAGAGATGCTTAACACTGGAGACAAAGTGGCAGCAGTAATAATTCTGATTCAGAAATGGAACATAAAGCCCTTCTCTGGACTCACAGAAACATCTTGTCTCTGATTAGAGTGGTACAGACTAGCAATTCTTTCAAGGAAACACTGCTTCTGTTTGGATATATGACAATCTACTAACATGGGAATACAACTTGATTCCTTTCTTCTAGTGGACAACCTCAGAAAAGTAACATGCTGTGCCTATAGCTTTNTAATAAGATCTCCCCTCAGTCTCCTCTTCTCCAGACTAAACAGCCCCAGTTCCCACAGCCTTTCCTCATATGAAAGATGTTCTGTGCTTACCAGCACAGAAGTGTTAGTTCTGACCCATTAGAAAATGAAATCATTAAAAGATATGCTAGTCACCAATGAGAGCTACAGAATAGAAGTTAGACAACTTGACTTCAAAGACTAGTGCTTTCAAGGCACTCATTGGGTCACCTAAGAAAGCGCCAAACTCATCACCCTTAGACATTTGAGTTGTTCCTCTAGAAGACTCTTTGTTTTCTACAGCTGCTTTTCTCATACCTACACCAAACACTGCGATTTACACCTCTCTAAGTGCTGTAACACAAACGGACCTGAACTGACCATCTTGTCACATGAAATGAGTGTCAAAACAACAGCACAAGTAACTGCAGCAGTGGATGGATCAGCCAGAAATAAGAGAGTGGATCCACCTTGGTTAGACAGTAGCTCCAAGTCAGATCACCTACACAGTCGCTTGGTATTTCCCTGTGCACCACAAAACTACATTCTTAGCAGAGCCCACTCAGCTGTGCTTGTACAGAAATACTTCGTTTTTTCCCACTTATAGCAGGATGACAACAAAAATCATAGAATAATTCAGGTTGGAACAGACCTCTGCCATTTGTCCAATTCCTCATGAAAAGCAGCTCCAAATTCAAAGTACACTAAGTACCATACAATGCCCCTACATGCAAATCTACAGATTTTACCATGTTGATAAGTTTTTAGGTCTGTTTTAGGACATGTACACACAGCATAAAACACAAAAGACCCCAAAAAAGACTAGGATGCTTGTAGAATACAGACACTGCTACTGCTCACATAAGAGCTGTGAAGGGGTATGAAATTCTGTGCTAAAACTGCTTCCCACAGATCAGAGAGCACCTCAAAGGACGTGAAATAAAATGAAGGTTAGGAACAGTAGCCATTCTATTGATATACTAATTTTAATAAGATTGTATTATGATAATGTTGTTAATAATGTAATATGTTAATAATAGTTGGAGTACAATTACTATTTAATACACATTGCCCTCAGAATATTATTTTCTGGAAGTAGTTGAACACAGGCCAATTTGAGGCAAATCAGCTGAGACCACTAGATTAAATATTTTGCATTCCAGGATGAAAGACAAATCTTTAAAAGCCTCTAACCTGCCCAGCTCGGTGATACACAAACATGAGCACAGTCTTAGTCTCTCTGCCTCAGCCCTATGCTTCTACTCTGAGCTCCCACTGATTCCATCAACCAGCTGGGTGATGTTAATCCCAAACCACTGTGCTCCTCTCATCAGCTTCTTGAAGTCATTGGGATTTCTACCCGCAAACACAAATTCCATGTACCTCCAACCACCACCTGTTATCTTGGTTCAGAGGATGGCCAGTAGCAACAGAAAGGCTTTTTTTTTTTCTCAGCTAAAACTTCCACAAGCTCAGCATGATCCTGCACTGCCCTTGTAGATTAGTTCACTAAAATCCTCATTGTGAGAAATGTCTAAGAGATCTGCATAGAAATGGTTTGCATACACGCTTTATAAATGGGCTCTTTCCCTCTCAGTTCCTTTAATGCTGTGGAAAGGAGTTTCTTGAAATATTTATGGCAAGTCTAATGTGAAATTTCTTGTATGGCTTTTACAGACTATTAAGAATAGTTTTTAAAATTGGTAATGATGACAGTAATAATAAAAACAATAATAATAATAATAATAAGCCTGCAAAGATTTTAAAAGGGAGTTGGCTCTCAACAAAGCTGATACACAATATTCAGGAAGATAACTCACTTCCCTACATTCTCCACCAGATGACTACAGAGACAGAAGTAACAATAACCTTAGATTTAAAATGCATCTTTCATCTCAAAAGAAAACTGCATTGATTTATAAAGTAAATGGGTTAAATCCACAGCTAGTTGAAACTGATTAGCTCCATTGATTTCAATGAAGGGGCTGGTGTGCAGATTTATTTGAGTTCAGGTCTGTCCCTCTTCATGTGTGTGTGGTTGGAAAGAGATCCACATTGTGCATTGCACAAAAAAATTCACAGGAAAACATCATGTTAACCAACACAGACAGTGATACATTATTGTTGCCTTTCAGAGAAAAATGCTCAGAGTGAACAGAATGCAGGCTCTAATCTTTAGCTGAGTATTGGCATTTATTTCCCCAATAGGATGCTCACAGCAGTCTTGTGAAAAAGCTCACAGGTATATCAGATGCTGCTGTGTTTTGCTCTTTACAAAAATAGGGGCTATATTTGCAGATAGTAAGGCAGCAGATGCAAGATATCTTTCTACACAAACAAGTAGTCCCCTTTATAAAGAAAAAGCCAAAACCAGGGCATAGTTTTGGAATAAAGGAAAACTAGGGGCCCTGTCAGAATTGATAGCACCTCTGCTTGGACAAAATCTCAAGAGTTGTCAGTGACACAGACACAGAGTCTGCCTTGTTCTGCTCCAGTACTGTTTGAGAAACAAACTTGAGAGTGCTGCTCCTATGCTTTATAGGCATAAGGGATAACCACAGTTACTTAGCTTGATCTTTCTAGAACACTTTGGCATAGGAGATATAGACAAGCTATACAGGAGTTGACTACACCTTCACAATCTTCCTAAGACTACAGCACCAACACACTTCTGTCATGGTGTAAATGGCAAAGAACATTTTGCCAGGACGGGATTTTCCCCTAGTCCCTTTCTTGCAGCTGAGGTGAGCAAAACTGCAAGTACAGGCTGCTTCTGAACACACACAGGCTTTTGTTTGTGAAAGGCTGATGTAGATCTGGTTTTTGAAAGTCAAACCAACACAAATCATGCAACCCAGCCGGAATCAATTCAATTCATTATTAGACATGCCCAAGACACACAACGGTTATCTGATCCAAGCTTCCTCAGAAACCGATGACAGGAATATCTTGTCCACTTTCAGACCGTCACAACCTGTGACACCAGCAATGACATCCACTTCTGCCACATAAATAGGTAGATGGATTGAAGCCTAGAAGAAAATATACTGGGCCTGAATGTCTTTTCTCTTGGAAATAGTGAAAATTTGCAGGAGCTTTAGGTGCAGGTGCAGAAAGCAGGAAAAGCAAACTGCCTGCAAGGTGAAATGTACAGTATATCACCTGCTGCTCAGCTGTAATGCTGCAGCAGTGTCTGATGTGATTAACCAAAGGCACTCCTTCATGCCACTGCAGATATGCCTCACATGTGTGCCTCAGTCTAAGGCATCACAGCCACTTTGCTTTCTGATCCTTTTCAGAAAGTTTTTTCAGCCATCTCAGAGAAAATACAGGTAAGGAGACACCTCTGCAAGCAACAAAGGCAGTCCATCTAGTCCTTGCTTTGTTCCTAATCCCAGAGCAGAGTGCTCTGATCTGCTTTGTGCAAGTGGTCAAAAGACTCTTTGAAGATGCCTTTGAACTTAAAATGTTCCCTCCCTCCCTGGTTGTTAAACTCAGATCCTGGACTGTTCTTTGGCTAACTCCACCATTTCCACCAGCCTTACCCAGCACCTCAGCACTCTTGGGAGGAGGAAGGTCCAAGCATCTCCAATGCAAGCCCAGGTTTCTCCTTCTATGGTACGGGTGAATTATTGTATATGACTTCCCAGACCAGGAAGGTTATTCTGAGCTCAGCTTTGTGTATGTACACTGAGAAAACCTTTAGCTTGACCTAAAACCAGTACAGTCCACAATGGAGATAGAAAGCAATGAAGTTTGGCATTACTCATACCAGCACAATTGGAACAAGCACAGATCTGACATTAGGTGCAACCATATTCATCTCTGGCCTCTGAAGAGCACTGCAGTGCTTGGGCCACCAGATCCAAGGAACACAATCTCAGCAATATTTCTGAGAGGGGACCTCTGGATGTCACTAGTCCAAGCTATTACTACAAGACAAACTGTCACTAACTACAGATTAGGGTAGATTTTCCTTCATCTGGCCAAGGCTTGAAAACTTCCAGTGGTGGTAATACCACAACTTCTCTGTAACCTACCCAGGGCTACACCATTCACCAGAGAAGCAGATTTACCTACTGTTGCATTTAAACTCCCAAGCTACAGCTTGGGATCATCTCTCCTCTGTCACTACTGGGAAGAGTTTGGTTCCGTTATCTCTTTGCCACATGATGCATGGACACTGTTTCTGAGTCTGTCACCATCAGCAAAACCCACAAAACAGAAATGATGCCTTCATGAAACATAATTTTAAAAGTTAAGAGCTGCTATACTTACGTCATTATCTGGGTCTCTATGCCAGGGTCAACAAGGGATCCATCCACAAAAAGAGGTGTTGACGTGAAACTGTATTTACTCCAGGATCTTCCCTCATCAAAACTCACCCTGGGATAGAAGTAGACAAGATTTATACACATAATAAGACTTAGGCTAGAGCAACTACAGTAATCAAATGCTGGCTAAGGTCTGTAAGCTCCAGTAGCTAGATTTACAGACCAGCACTGATCTTTGCCATTTCCCAGCCTGCTAAGTCGTGCTCTTGGTATAATTTGAAAGATCAAAGCCTTAGAAAATATAAACACCACCAACAAAGACATAGATGCATCAGGTCTCAAGAGGCTAAGGGTCACTGCCAAATCCTATTTCTAGCTCTGCAATAGCACCTTGCATGAGGCATCACTCAGAGCACAAGCAGTCCTGGCCTGGATGCATAGACACTGGTGTCAGTACCACCGGATGCTTCGATACAGGGTAATTTACTGACTTTTAACCACTTGTCTCTACCCACAACCACCACGCACCTTACTTTCTGTTTTTATTAGACAGCACATGTATGCTAACCCAGCTACTAGGGTTAGTACAGATAGTACAATAGGCTTTTAGATGAAGAGGGTTAGTAAACCTGCTCTCAGCTACAGTCTAGTAACCTCTCCACCTCTAACAACTGCAAAGGAGTTACTCAACAGTCTAACTGACAATACCAGCAGACAGACTGGGTCAGGACTTTGGTGGTCTCTGCCCTAGTGTCCCTTCCCAGACTCCCTTTATGGCCTCTCCCTACCCCATCCATGGCCCAGGAGCCCCAGTGACACCAAAGGTGTGCCACATTCCAGCTCTGTCATAGCCTCATCCAGCCATGAGTCTGGCACATAGTCTGGTGTCCAATACTGGCCTCAGCCTGTCCCTGTCCTCAGTGAGCTGATTCCCAGGAGTGGGGCTGCCCCTGGCTGCCCTGTTCCTAGCTGATGCCATGGAATAGGCCTTGGCTGCAAGATCCTGCCTGACTGTCCCAGGGACCGTGATCTGCTCTTGGCTTCCCAGGCCTCCAGGAGCTACCAGCCCTCATGTCACTCTGACAGTCTGTGCTCACAGCAGAGCAGAAAAAAGCCTGAGAAGGGTTTGTAGACCCAGCAGCTGCTGCAATGGGAGACAGGAACAACCTGCAGGCTGTCAGCATCCCAACTCCCAGAGCTGCTGCCCACCAATAGTCCTGAAAGGAACCAAGTTCCTCTCTGTCCCCAGACTCTACTCCAGCACCATTTCTGCCCAGAATTTCAGCTCCAAATTACACCAGCAAAGGAAGAACAAACAAGGAAGCACAAAGGTTTATTGACTATAAAATGATTTTCTCTCCCAGCAGGGTTGTTACAAAGTTCTCTCTAATGCTACAAGGTACCTGGACTGTGAAGGATGACAGGTTACTGTCCATGGACATTACCAAAGAGATAATCATGGCACAAACTTCTTTGAATAGCAGGAACTACTTCTCACTTTAAATTGAGGGTAAGAAGTTTGCCTTATTTTTGAGGTGAGGAAAGTTTGAGGTGGATGTGTGTGTGAGTGTACGTTCATCTGATCACCTAGATTTGTCTGAGAGGGTCTTGCTAGAAACTGAATTCTCCCAAGTAGGTAGCATCAGGCACAATATCTGAGATGCCACCCAAGGACCAGGAGACCAGTGTAATATGTATTACAAACAATGGGTGACATCACCTTCAGGTCTCTAGTGTGGAAAGCCAAGGCTTGCAATCACAATTCCCTAAGTATCTGCCTCTCACAGCACCTAGCAGAACACCTTCATCTGACTCACAGTGCTCATCTGCCAGAATAAGAAGTTGACTATAGACCAAAGACAGAAAGCTGCAAGTACAACAGCATACAAAAAGCTTATCTGTCCTAAATCTATTTATTTAAACATATGGATCTTCCCATACACCTGTGCATTTGTATGCTGTTCTGCTTGCATGCTTATCTATCTAAACAGCATTTCAATTTCTGGGGAACAGCATGCTTCATTAGGTTAGCTAAAGTTCTCTCAGCTTTTCAATTATCCACCCCTCTTTTCTCCAGGATGAAACTTATTTTACAGTGTCTCAGTCTGAGAACTAATAGATATACATGTACCCTTTAATCTATTCCACTCCTGTCCATTAAACAGGTGCCTACTGAGGCAATATGAAGCAAATTCCAAAGCCCCTAAGGGTACAATTTTGGAAGAAATCTGTTGGAGCTTATTGAGAACAGCTCTAAAACACTACTTATTTAATATAGTGTGTGGGGCCTCCACAGTACTGCACATGCCATTTCATGCGACCTAGCACAAAGGGAGAACATCTGAAAGGAACCTCTGCAAAGGTGAAGTGGGCTCTCAGCAGCTATGGAAACTCAACCTGTGACCAAATCTTTACCAGCATCTAAGTACAGACACTCCAATGCTTAGCTGGTGCAGGAGTGAGAGGGGCAAAGGTTAAGGACAGGACAGTTTTGAGCAGTATATTTAGTGCTTAGACTATTAGAAACCCTTTATAGCAAAACAGCGTCTTCAACTGAGAAATCCTTTTGCCCTGTTTTCACCTCCAACTCTAGTCAGTTGCCACCACTGTATCTCTGAGTATTGATATTGGAATCCTTTAGGAGACAGTGACATTTGCAACATCTCTCTATTGCCCTTATCAACACCTACTGCCCTCTCCTCTCCCCTCCTTTATCTGTCTTGCCAGTTTAATATTAGATTCTGGAAACAAAAAGCAGAAATGAGAGGCATATCTTCTCAGAAATATCCAAAGCACAAGAATTTACTTTTTACTCAGTATAAAACTGTCTATGGGAAAGAAACTCTCACAGTACATTACTGGTACAAAGAGTCATTCATATATGTGTATGTACATTGTGTACATAGCTATTATATTCATAAAATGGTACAAAAATCATTATATCAGTCAACAAATCCAAAACAAGAGTAAAACGCAGAGAAGAATTATCTAATTTGCTCATTTTGTAGAATACTAGTAGATGTGATGACGTAGTTGATGCAAAAGATACTAGCACAACTGTCAGCTTATCCCTATCAGGAAACCTTCTCAAAGAAGCAAGTTTCCTTACCACATGTGCCGGATGGGCACTGATGTGCGTTTCATGGCCACTAGTGCCCCTCCCCAGTCCAGAAACCACACATTGTACTCCTCCTCGAAGATCTGCAAACAAATCAGGTGCTGTATGAGTGCTCCACTCCACTGGGAAGGGAAGACTCAGAAGAAGAACAGCAAAAGGATCCATGCTTTCCTTCGCTCTGCCAAATATACCTGTCTCCAGGAATTTCCACCATCAGAAGAGACGAACACGCCAACATCAGTGTAAGACAGCTCAGAGCCAATATTGCCTGCAAAAAAAGGATGTGTCAGACACTCTTATTTGGATTAACAGAGAACCACATTTTTCCAAGAAACAAAATACACTTGGCCTGACCAGTGCTTTTTTTGCTGCTCTTGATTCTATTCTCATCTAAAACCAACACCATGGTCAGGTGGCAATGTTCATTTACACGAGCTGTGCCATTTGAAGGTTGACACTGCAGAGAAACAGAACTATTAGTTTATTTTCCCAACAGATAGCACTGACCATAATCGCAAGCTAATAGAGTCAGATTATTCTAGGCAATGATCTACACACTTGAAAAATCTGTATATGAAACCTCATGTCCATTTGGTGCATTCAAGTCATCAGAATGGCAGCAGAATAGTGGTCACTGTCCCTAGATATCAGATATTTCATTCCATACACATTTTTCTCTGAACTTGTAGCCTTTGTGCTCTGGCTGGTGAGTTGCCAGTGATCTGCCAGTTTTCGTCAAGTGTAAGGTAAATTACCTCTGTCACTACTACTTGTATAAAAGAGAGCATCCAAAGGGAAATTACTCTTGAAGTTGAGTTTAACATTTAATTCAAAGCCCCACTGAAGCCCATCGTCATGGAGCTGGAAAGTCTATTCAAGATTCTGTCAAAATGCTCAAACACATAACTGGTCTCAGAACCTGCAGTCAAATAAACAAAGCTTCTTCCTAGGTTTGGGAGTGGTTTGCAATTAATGATGACTGTAACAAAACAGTTCATACCTGTTTGTTCAGGTATGAACCTCACTTGAGGGCAGAAATGGCTCAGAGAATTTCAGCAGAGAGGTAGAGACTAGACTGAACAGTATGCTAGACAATGTTGATTGTTCTCATTGACCTAGCTGTCCCAAGTTGTGGGTTTAAACATACTGGTTACTTGGTATGGCTCTTAATTTTAATCTTGCAATTTCCATTTTGATGGAAACTGTTGTGCTGACAGCCTTATAGAGTGAACTATCTTGCATTGATTATGCATTAGGGAAATGACAAGCCACACATCAAAGCAATGCAAAGAAAAGCTCAAACATCAACCTCAACCATAAATAGAGAAAGCATAGTAGTATACCATTTAAAGACACTACCTCACAGCTTTGAACTGGTTTGTTTTGTTTTTTTTTCCAAGGTCACTCATCTGAGATGGTAGAGAGAGTCACAGTGATAAACCATAATATGGATTAAATAATGAACTTGAACTGGATCTCCAGTCCTCTGGAACCTCTGAGCATTCATCAGTATTTGCAAGAGAAAGATGCCAAATATTTGAAAAAAACTGCACAAGCCCTGAATAGATATTATTAGCTTATTCCTGCCCTGAGGTCAGCATCTTGCTTTTCTTCCAGAGATAAAATCGTCACAAGCACCAGGCTTACTGAACAATGCAAGTCTACTCTAAATTAATTTGCTTTCACCTCCCGACTTCCCAAAGCACTCAGTGGTTCAGGGAGAAGTTGACAGAGTCACCCAGGAACTGAGTTTTTTATCTGCTGGTCTGTCAACATTAGCTCCAATCAGTGCTAGGTGGGATTCTGGTGGAATGAAGACCTGTTCCACAGGAGGTATGCATATGTAACACTGATGGAGACTCCATCAGAAAGCTTATCAATGGCAATGGCCCACAGCCACCATATTGTGGTCAAACCCACAACTTCTTTATTCAAAGCCCATGAACTCTTTACCCAGTGAGCCACTCTTATACCTTCTCCAAATGAAATCTTTAAAAACAGGTGTAGTTTCCATGGAAGAAAGGGAGAGCTACTATTTTTTTGGTTCAAAATCAGCAAAGGGAGAGGCATCACTCTTACACATCTGTAGCATCAACAAAAACACGATAATGGAAATGTTAATTAAATTAATGAAATTTTACACTGAATAAAGACAAAGCAAAGCCTAGATGTGGGTTGATGCTCTCCTGTCATCACAATGGAATCCAACTAGCCATATTGTTGTGACAATACTGCTTCAAAACGTAAAATGTCTGGGTCAGGGAGGGAGGACAATTCCAGAAAGGCTTTTCCACCAGTGCTCAGGATGTAGGAAATGTCACACTGTCCACCTACCTAGTCTTCTCCAAGAATCATAGAATCGTTTTGGCT
>WBNH01011631.1:1414-21388 GCA_013401255.1 Urocolius indicus | reverse complement strand
GCTGGGCCAAACCACAACAGAGACTCAAATGATAATGCTTTTTTATCTAACGTAATGGTTTAGTGTGGAGCAACTCTTGGTAATGGGAGAGGAGGCTGAAGTGATGGAGGTGATAATATAGATCCCACAGTCACAGAAAGGAGGAAGGGAGGAAAGGAGGAAAGGAGGAAGGAAGGAAGGAGGAGTGCCATACTGGAGACTCCTCTGCAGGCAAGAACACAGGCTGATGGAGGGCAATGGCAGGACTGAGAACCACCAGCAGCTCCGGGTGAGTGTGAACCATCAGCAGCTCCAGAAAGGTAGCAGACTGTGTGAGGAGGGAGCCATGGCACAGGCTGTGTTGGAGAGCCTGTGGGCCCCAGAGACTATGGTGGTTTAGCCCTGTCTTCAGCCTGGGTCCCTCACAGGATCACAAGTCCGGACAGCAAACCTGCTCTCTTGCATGAGCTTCCCTCTCCACAAGTTCCCAAGTCCTGCCAGGAACTTGTTCCAGTTTGGGCTTTCCACAGAGTCACAGCTTCCTTCAGGAATCTACCCAGTCCAGTGTTGGGTCCTCCATGGACTACAGGTGGTTCTCTGCTCCACAGTGGTCCTCCATGGACTACAGGGGCACAACTTCCTCACCAAGGTCTTCATCACAGTTTCTAACAGCTCTTTGTTTAAAGAAGCCACTCCTATAGCCCCTACCCCCCCCAAAACCTGGTCCAGGCAAAACCACTACACACCCATAACAGGAGGCAGAGAGGAGTTGTAGCCCTCAGGATGAATACACATTAGAGCACCCTATGCAGGGCTGCCCAGCATGTTAAGAAGAACAGTAAGGAGTCTGTTTGCCTTAAAGAGAGACAAGTGGCAGGAGCCACCAGGAAAGGTCTGACTAAAACCCCATTCCCAGCTTTCCGAATTATTCAGGGGGAGAGGTAAAAATATCAGGATCAGGGCTCTGAGCCTGGGAAAGGGGAGGGGTGGGAGAAAGGTGGTCTGAAAGGACTGGTTATGCCCTTCATGATTGTGCTACCCTGTGATGTTTTCTGTTTGTGTTTGTTTGTTTGTTTGTTTGCTTGTGGTGAATGAAATTAATTTTTATTTTCTTCCCCAAGTTGAGTAGTCTTGTCTGCCATCAGTGATGAGTGAGCCCTCCCAGTCCTCACGGTTTTCCAAAGACCCTTGGTACTTATGGCTGATCATGGTCCTTTGTTCCTAGATGGGTCTAAACCAGGACAACAACATCTAGGTTCCAGTCATTGAGTTCTGGTCATGTGCTTCAGAATTATAGTAATTTTAAAGGGTAATATTTGTAGGTGACACAATAGGTATTCAAAGTAAAGAGTTTATATTTTGGGCCTATCATCTATCTACTTGTTCGGAAGACTAGTGTTTTGCATGCAGGTAACTAAAAATACAGCTAATGAGCTTGAATTAAATGCAAAGATAGCTAATATGTTTTGGGGGTCCAATGACAGACTTACAAAAAGACGTTTGACAGGCTGTGATGAAGAGTTCTAATGAATTTTCACTGACTTCCTTGCATCAGTTTGAAGTACGTGCCAGAACTTAATGGTTAAACAACCGTATCTTAAGGTTAAACTTAACCATATCTTATAGTTAAACTTGACCATATCTCTAAAATGCCAAGGTCAAAAGTGGTTAGTATGTGGTCTATGTGGTCTACTTCTGTGAAAATTATATTCTGAATACCACCAGTAAATACTGCTGTAGAAGTGCCAAATTTCACTGTTCTCGAATGATAAATTTGGCCCAGCAAGATCAAAATACTAAATCTATGGTGGAACTAAGATGTTTTAAATAAATTAGTGTGAAGAAACTGAAGTGTGGTTCTGGAGTGATGACAATTCTAAATCAGATAAAGGATTCCTTGGCAAATACTCAAATCACTTAACTGTAAAAAATGGCCACATGAATGCAATGTAACTTTCTAAAATATTATCGGTGTGGTTGCAATTAAAGAAACTATTTATTCAGGTGATAAAATATTTTCTATAGCTGGTTTGGGTTTTTTTTTTGCTTGCAGATCTCAGAACTATTGACCATGGTGACAATGGATAAGGATTCTCTGTTTTTAATCTGGGAGTACTGAGTCTGAGCCTTTTTTGCAGGAGTGCATAAAGTTAGTCACTGTCTGTCCTGCTGCAAGCACATTCATCTGGTCTAAGAACTCCAAGGATGTGATACTAACTTCATAGGTATGCCATATATTACTGGCTGTGAGAAATTGACAAACTTTAACTGTGTTAGACAGGTTTTAAATAAAACATTTTCTGTAGATAAAAGAGGAAATATCAACCTATAAACAGTAGATACTGTTGGGTAGTTGAAATCTTGTCATTCTTAATGTCAGACAATCCAAATTCAGTGAGACATCTTTCTTGTTAATGAAAATATTGAGGATGTCAACTATGTACAATGTATCTAACGGGTGGATTGAGGAACGTTGATTCACATAAATGAGAATTCATTAACTCTGTATATATACTAGTTACAGCGTTACTGTTAAGTTATATTGGAGTGTTTGGACATTTATTTATTTATTTAGCTTACTGGCAGGCTTGTTAAAAATCAACCAGCGAATCTATACAATAGATCCAGATAAAACATCTGGTGAAGTGGGAAAACACCCAAGCTAATAGCTGTGACAAAGCTGATTTCAGGCTTTGGATAAAGTTACCCAGTTGTTTTGCCAAGGCTGAAATCTTGAATACCAAAAGAATAGTTATGAATTGATACTAGATAAAAAACAAACAAGCAAAAAAAAAAACCAAACAAACCAACCAACCAAACAAACAAACAAATAAAACCACAAAAAACCAAAACAAATCAGTAGTTTCCATCAATTAAGGATAAATAGTTAAACTTTGAATAAATCATACCACAGACAGACTGATGCATGTTGATCTGTGAAGCTTTGTTGCTTGCTTTAGAAATAAAAAATATTTTGTTTAAGAAGGTTATCCAATCTCCCTATCCACAAATCACAAATCTTGATAGAAAACTTATCAGTAGCCAGTGAGGTTTGATGAGCTACTATGATTGGAAGCAGCTGATGTTGAGAGAGATATGTGATTCCAAGCTGAAGTAGGTAATCAATCAGGTACTTATCAAAATATGTCTAGGAATTACAGAGTCACTAAGGTCAGAATAAACTTCTGGAGGTCATCTAGTCGTGTCCTTGTACATGGAGAACACAGAAGAATCTTAAAGGACCTGAAAATATTTTCTTTGTATCGGGTTGTAAGCTACAGCCACAGTCCTGGTGTGCACATTTCTTTCCCTCTGCTCTGACTTCCAGGAGAAGAAAATATTTACACGAGATCTGAAGAACAGATATTATAAACATGTTGTAATCAGAACAATTAGTGGACAAGGACTGTAGTTCTCAAAGCAGTTGTACAGTCCAGAAATAGTGTCATGCACCAAGTCATCAAGTGAAAAAAGGTTGTTCCATCTCATACAGAACAATTATCCAAATCACCATGTTTTCTCTCTTGAAATGAAAGTATTTGCTTTGCTCCGAAGGTTTTGAGTTTTCTGATTTTACCTACAATGTATCCAAAGTACCTGTAGGTGAGAGTTTCTAGAAATGAAGCCTATTAATCTCTACATTACCTAGATGAATTTCAGCTGGACTTTCCTTCAGGTTTTTTTTTGTAGCTAATCTACTGTTCATTTAAACATACAAATACATAACTACCTTTCAAGTAAGAACATTTACCAAATCTGTATGATATTTGTTACAATATTATGTGGAGTTAGGCATTAGAGGGGTTAGGTACTTTATTCTCAGAGTAAATAATGAATACATCTGTGTAGCTCTTTAGACCGTTACTGTGTGCATGTGCAGATCACTGTATTGTTTGAGATTAGGTTGAGCTGTAAATAATGGAACCATATACTCTATCATCTTCTCATGACAAAGCCTGTAATGAGAACCTGGAACAGCACAGCTTGAGTCATTTTCTGTGGCAATTACAAGGGGAGTAGGGAATGTCAGGAATGAAACTTACTTCTTTAGGATTTCAATTGCAACTGATGGAGGTCAGGTGCTTACTTACCATCACACAAACACATTTCAAAACAAATTTGAGACTTCACCCCAAAACAGAAGAAAGCTGAATATGTTTCCAGAAAGTGATTTCAGGCATCATGGTTAAAATTACAGTTCTTAATTCATGGAGAAAGGTACTGTAATCAAATCAATATATGGTTGGATACTTACTAGTATGCACTTCTGACCAGAGGTGAAGGCCAACAGTAGGATAAACGAAGAAAAGGTAAATGAAAAAGCCATGCAATAAAACATATTTTCTGGATTAAACACAGGGTTCCTTTGTGAAATCTATTCACAATCAAATACTCTGTTAATCCTTTTGCCCAAAGCACATAACTAAATTTGAGGACTATTAAAATAATATTGATTTAATTTCCTGGCTTTTTAATAAATTTCTCTGGTTTTACTCCTAGCCTTGAATTCTCAAAATCAGTGTTCTCTTAGTTCTTCTCATATGATAGTGAGCTCATGTAATCCAGTTTTGGTAGCAGGAGTGTGAAAGGAGTGACTTCTGTGAGATGCTGTTAGAAGCTTCCCCTGTATCTTATATAGGGCCAGTGTCAGCTGAGACAACTGGCTATGGTGCTAATACCTCTGTGATGAACGTATTTGAGAAGATGAAGAAATTACTGCGCAGATGTTAAAACTGTAGCAGAAGAGATGAGTGAAAACGAGAGAGTAACAAGAAACCTGCACATACCCAGGTAAATGAAGATGAAGGGAAGACGTGCTTCAGGCACCAGAGCAGAGATTCACCTGCAGCATACTGCGCAGCTCATGATGAGGCAGGTCCTGCCCCTGCAGCCATGGAGGCCACAGTGGACCAGACATCCATCTGCAGCCTAGTGAGGACTTCATGCTTTAGCAGTGAGACGCACAGAAGAGGCTGTGACTCCATGGAGAGCCAACACTGGTGCAGGCTCCTGTGAAGACCTCTGAATTTATGGACCCATGTTTAATCAGGTTTGCTGTCAGGATTTATAACCCTATGGGAGCCCCAGTCTGGAACAGTCTGTTCCTGAAGGACTATTTTTCTTGTAGATAAGACCCATGCTGAAATCACTCTTGAAGGACTTCTTCTCTCATGGATGAAATGTATGCTGGTGCTGTTCATGAAGAACTGCAGCCTGTGCAAATTATTCACATTGGAGAAGTTCATGGAAGGCTATCTCCTGCAGGAAAGACCCAAAACTATAGCAGGGGAAGTGTGAGAAGTCCTCCCCATGAGAACAACCATCGGCAAAGACCATCTGTGATAAACTGAGCACAACACCCATTCTCTTGACCCCTGCACCATTGGTGGGGGAAGAGGTAGAAACCTAGGAAGAAAGAAGATGTAGGGAGTGGTGTTTTAAGATTCGTGTTTTATTTCTTATTATCCTACTTCATTCTGACAGCTAGTAAATCAGACGAATTCCCTCTAAATTGAGTCTGCACTATTTTTTTCTGGACTTGTAAGCACCAACCCCTGAGGGACTCCACTAGATACAGGCCTCCAACTAGACCCTGCCCCATTGGTCACAGCTCTCTGACTTCTTCCCTTCAACCACTTCACAATCCACCTCACCATCTGATCATCCAGCCCACGCTTTCTCAGTCTTGCCTGAGGATGATGTGGGAGATGGTGTCAAATGCTTCACTGAAATCAAGATAAACCACATCCACAACACTACCACCCTCTATCCACCTGATTATGTCTTCATCAAAGGCTATCAGGTTGGTCAATCATGACCTCCCCTTGGTAAAGCCATGTTGACTGATCCTAATGATCCTCTTGTCCTTTAAATGCCTGGAGACAGCACCCAGGATGAGTTGTTCCATCACCTTTCATGGGATGGAGGTGAGGCTGACCACTCTGTAGTTACTCAGCCTTCCTTCTTGTCCTTTTTGAAGAGTGTAGTGACATTTGTTTTCCTCCAGTCCTCAGACACCTCTCCTGTTCTCCACAGCTTACTGAAGATGGAGAGTGGTTTAGCAATTACTTCTGCCAGCTCCCTCAGCACTCGCAGGTGCATCCCATCAGGGATTTATGCACATGCAGACTGCTCAACTGATCCTTAACCCAGTCCTCATCAACCAAACAAAATTCCTCCTTTCACCTGACTTCCTCTGGAGTCCTGCGCTCCTGAGGGCAGTCTCCAGCAGTGTAGACAGAGGCAGAGAAGGCATTCAATAACTCTGCCTTCTATGTGTCCTCTGTCACCAGGGCACCTGTCTCATTCAACAGGGGGCCTACATTGCCTCTAGCATTAGTTTTATCTGCAATGTATTTGAAGAAGCCCTTCTGACTGTGATGTCTTACAAAACTAGAGATTTTTTAAGCATTGATCTAAAGATGTTAGAGACCAATGACGTGTAAGTTTGGAAAAAATTGACGATATCTTGATTAGAGCACGATTGTAATTTATTCGACATTAATTAATTCATTAATTCATTCAAATTTCTACTGCAGTGCTTTGAATAGCTGTCTGGAGGTGGGAACTAGTGTCTATATAAAGACCTAAGCTCAAGGAAAGACTTTATGCATGATATCTTCATTGTGATCAGCTTCAAATCAGCCACTTGTTTAGTTCGTAACCCAAGTGTTTTTATGGTTCTGATGTCTTGGATCTGCTAAAAGCAAGCCATGGAGAAATCATCACATGATTTATTGCAGCAGGAGAAGGGCTCCGTAAATTGTAATTGTTCATACAACAATGTATGCTCTGAAATATGTAGATGATGCTCTGAAATCCACCATTGTGAGCTAACTAATGGATCTTTAACTATAAAGTGTCTATCTCCATTGGTCTATCTGATCCCCACCACAGGGTGATCGTTTGGAATCTAGGTATTGAAACAAATGCCATGACAACTTTAGAAAGCAAACCCAGATTCTTATTTTCTCCAGGAAAGTTATGACAAAATGCCCATTCTCTGCAGATATCGCTCTTGGTTTTTATCTCAGACCTGCCCTATATGTCCTATGACCTATTTGCCTCTGGCAGAAGAAACTTGCCAGATGATGAGTTCTCAGATGAATGTAAATGTGCTGGATAACTGTTTTTAGATGAACTGAATAGTATCTTGCCTCCTGCCCCTGACTTCTTCAGGTGGAAGATCAGAAGTAAACAGTGAGAAGTCGCACTGAAGGAGACAGAAGAAGCAAGCTGGTTAAGAGTATATCTCAGTAACTGTCATTCCCTGATAAAATCTTTTCCAATTGAAAAAAAAAAATCTCCTATTTGCTTCCAATAAGTCATCTGATAAGCTACTTTCTGATGAACTACTCTGCCTTCATTTTTCTTTATGAAATCATTTCATTCATAAAGATGTGTCTCCATATCACGTGTTTGACTTTTAAATCATCTAGATGATTGCTTTAATTTAGGTTAACAAATGATTGTCTATCTCCACGTAGCAGTACAATTCAATCAGGTCTTGCAGAGTCTTCCCTATCTTCTCTGGGCCATACTCTCTATCATTGTTGTGACAGATGCATTTGTGACCCCTTCAAGTTTGGGTTTCATGAGTTTCAGTCCTCCTACCCTGCCCTGGCCCAGTAATATATATATATATACATAAAAATATAAGTAAGACTGCTTTGTTACTGACAGCAAAAAGAATCATCTTGTCAAATCTCAGATAAGCTGAATTAATTAAGTGACCAGGTCCTAGTTTAGAACAATTGCTTGTATTTAAGCCAAAAGAGGACACTTGCCTTGTACCTTATCCAAGCTGATGGCAAGTGAAATCAAATAACTTAGTAGTATTTTTTTTAACTATCTCTTCTAAATAAACTGTCATAGTTTGACACGACAGCCTTTTCTGGTAAGGGGGAAGGGGCTGTAAAGATGGCTCCTGTAAGAAGTTGTTTGCAACTCTCCCCAGCTCTAAGCCAGACCCATTTCTGGGGCTGAGCCAATTAGACACCTCCACGATCATTTTTTAAGAAGAAGTTGGAAGAGGAGGGTTCTTCCTGTTCCTTTTTTCTTCTGTCCCTTAGTCTTTTCTGGCTGGTGGTGGTGCAAGGAGTTGGGAGAGAGAGAGAAGCAACCATGCAGACTGCAAGGTCAGTAAGGAAAGAGAGGAGATATGCTGGAGCAGACACTCCCCTGCATCCTAAGGAGAGGACTTTCGAAGCTTTGATTTGTTTGCATTTCTTTAAAGATCTCCCATTATGGGCGGTGACTCACTTCATTAAAGACCTCGTGCCAGGGGCAATGACTATGGTCAGAGGAGGCCATCTCACATGTGAAGGAGTCCATATTCACAGAAGCTGTAACTGTGGGGAGGAACCCATGACAAAGAAGCTCATCAAAATTATGCCCAGAAGAGGCCATGTCCCGAGGAAGGGACCCTGTATCTGCAGAACCTGTAACTGTGGAGAAGAATCCATGCCAGAGATTTTCACTAAGGACTGTGCCCTGTGTGAAGTACCTTGTATGGGCAGAAGCTGCAACTGCTGGGAAGAAGTTTGTTAAGAGCTGTGTCCAGGAGGATGGACCCCAGGAAGGATGCAAGGAGTCATCCTCATCTGAGAAGACAGAAGCGGCAGAGCCCATCTGTGACCACATACTCCATTCCCTATACTCCAAGCCATTGAGGGGAAGTTGGTGGAGATATTGGGAGCAGTGAGCCGTTTCCAGGATAAAAGGAGGGATGAGTGAGGGAGAATTTAAAGTGCTGGTTGTAATTTTCTCATCATCCTACTCCCTTTTTGCCTTTATTCTGTTCTGTTTCTTGTAGGTAGTAAAAGAAACTTTCCTTCCCTTCCTCTCTAAGTCGAGTTGTGGAGTCTATTTTCCCCAGAACCATAATTGGCAGTGAGCCCTCCCTGATCTTATCTTAATCCACAACAACCTTGCTTATCTTTTTCCTCCCATTTCACTGGGGCGTCTGCCATCCTAATGAGGATGGGGGTGAATGAGGGGCACCGAGCAAGAGACTGCCGTGGTGCTTCTTTGCTAGCTGGGCCAAACCACAACATAAACTTAAAAGAAACTATTAAAAAGTTTTTGTTATGCTCTCTGGCTTTCCCACTAAAGCTTACCACTGACATTACCTCTGTAACGGGTTAGTAGAAAAGTCAAGATCCTGTAACTTTACCATATTTTATAGTTAAATTGGCTGTTGCTTTGAAAGAATACAACTTTGTCTTAATCTAGACCAGAGTCTAAACTACCTAGAGTTCTTTTGTCCTCTTAGACTCTAACATATCTTTCTATTCTTTTGTACAAGCCACATGTTTCTTATTAGGCAAGCAGATAGGCAATAAGAGTATCTTCCCAAATTCTGTAAAAAGAAATTACAATTTTTTGCCAATCAAAACCAAATCCATCAATATGATAGAGAGAAAACAGGAAGCATAGTTTAAAAATATCTAGAAAATACTTATCATCCTTTAAGATTCTTAAAACATTCTTATAAAATGAAGAAGTTGCTGAGATTACATTGCCAAAGATAAATTTATCTGGGCTTAGTCTCAGGTGATTTTAAGTCATCTATATGTATGTTAATCAAGTTTTACATCTAGGAATTGAACAGAGTACAGACAGGTTGTGTGTTGATTTCTGCTCAGTATCTTGCTCATATTCAACTGTGGCCAATCATATTTATAATTTGCTAATTTATTTTAATTTTTATAGTAAAAAAAAAATCCTTTAGGATTCCCTTAGTATTCTGTTACTTTTTTGTTTTAGTTTTGTGGGTTTTTTTTGTTGTTGTTGTTATCTAAGTACTCTTGTTTATTTCTTACAAATCTAACTGAACCTCTTGAGTAGCTTACTTTGTCTCAGTTTCAGGTATTTCTCTTCACACTTCAATATCACTTATACTTCAGTTTCTTTTCCCATTTCCTTGTCTGTTTTGCTTACATCTGTTCCACTCAAGATCTATCATCAGACTTATTCTTCTGACTGCCTTCAGACTGATTTTGTCATAAGAGTGATAAATCGATGACTAACTGCATCCAATCAATTGAAACCACACATATTTTGGAACTATTTCCCATCGCCTTCTAATACCTAGGATGTAATGTTCAAGCTAACAACATAATGATGTTGGAGCAATTTGACTGTTCATTAGTAATTTCAGTCTCCCAATTGTAAATGTCCATACTACATAGAAGGCATTATGAAGTGTGAGATAAAAATAGAAAATGAGCAAAGCTGTGTGCTTGTAGTACCTCAGAAATCTTAGGTATGGAATGGGAGCCTGAAATTGAATCTCATAACACTTTACACAGCACTAGGAGTCTGGAAAAAAAAAAAAAAAAAAAAAAAAAAAAAAAAAAAAAGCAATTCAATGTTTTACCAGCAAGATATATAGTGAGTGTTGAAACCTCACTCTAATGAAAAGCAGAATACTTTTCTGAATCCATCTCTTAGTTCAGGAAAGACAGGGATGAAACCCACCAGAGAACTAGGAAAGACAAAATACAGTGAGAAATGCAAGCTGTTCTTCAGAAAATAAAGGAAATGTTACACACTTGAGAACTTGTACAGACAAATCAAGACAAATCATAGCAAAAATCAGCATCCACATGTGTACAACAAAATATTAGTAAAACTTTGATATTTCAGAAATATAGTATCTCAGAGATGCACTTAGAAGAAAAAATTGCTCACTAATACTGTTTTATAGCTTATTTTTACCCTGAGGCAAACAATAATGTTAAAAATCATTAACAGATGTTTTCATATCTTTGTGATTTTCAGTACTGAATAGTTTTCATCTTCTGTATGATACATTGATATATGGAGATGGGCCACATAGGTACAGAGTAAAATCAGAGACAAAACATACTTTTACTTACAATTTCTATATGCCTTCTATTAGTCTTCATCTTAGCCAGGGACCTGAGCAGGATGTCAGTCTAGGAAGTTCTTTATTTCTGATCCATCTCAATGAAGATATTTTAGAGCAGGGAGGCAAAGCAGGGCAGTGAAGCATGATTACATCCACTTCCTGAAGCAGAGAAGCTATTAATGATTCTAGTGGCACAGACAGCAAAAGTTATAGCAAAGATTTGCACAATTTTTTACAATGATTTGCAGTAACAGAGACATTTGTTCCTGTGGCGTCAGGTGCTGAAATCTCCAATGTCCAAAAGTCCAGTTTGGTGTCTAGTTGTTGTGTGTAAAATTTTATTCCCTGACGTATTTAATCAGCCATAGCTTTTTATAGTTTCTACTGCTAGGATTGTGCCAGATAAAAAAAAAAAAAACAAAACAAAACAGGTTTATCGTTGTGCTTGTAGGACAAAAATAGCTGTGCATACTGAAACTGCCAAAAACTGATTGAAAGCAGCACTGAGGTCAGGATAACTAACTCTCAACAGCTGTTGAAATACTTTCCACATATGTACTAGCAGCATGCCAAAAATCACAGAGGAATGTTAATAAATAGAGTTACCTGTCAGCTTTTCAATTTTCGTGAATATTCTGGTCTTTCTCCTCTTTTACATACTACCAGATTCTAGTCAGGTTGTACAAGCAGAACATATATGAGACTTGACAGAAAATATAATTTCTAAATTTTCCATGTTTTCTACAACAGGTTAATCCTGTCATGTAACTTCAGATTATTTCACATTAAATTACAGAACACGTAGATAGGTTTATGCTAATGAGTGAGTTATAATGTCTCTGATAAACCTTTTTCCTGCATTGGAAAGAAAGCAATTCTTCTGAGAAGTGTGATACTGTTTCACAGGGACGAATTCTGGATGTCCTCACAATATTTCAGATTTGAGGAATAAGAAAATATGTATATAAATCACCTGAAGTCATCAGAACATAGATGGATTTTGTGAATCCATGAAATTGTTATGGCAGTTGTGAGAGCAACAAAAAATTACCCCAAATGAATCTTTCATAGCTCATTCTAAATGCAGATGCGTACTCCAGCTCAATTTATGGAGGCATTAATGAAAAATACATATTGTCTTTAAAGAAAAAAAATATCATTACATTGTGAAAGTTACAGTTTCAATGGGAACAGCATTATTATCTAAATTGGACTATCTAGTCTTCTAAGAAAAAGAAAAATACTGTAAAACATCATAGTCACAATTTTGCAGTAGAATCTTGAAAATGAAGTCTAATTGATAATTTCATACATGACTTGTATTCTTCCCTATCTGTGGCAGAAAAATATCATTCAGAACTTTGATTTCCTCTTTTGAGGAGCCTAAAGAGGTGTTTGTATTTAGGCAACCTTGAAAGTTATCTCATTCCCTTTCCTAGTCTCTCCAGTTAGTTTCTCTTTATTTGTTTCTTGGCTTTGTCTTCTAAATTGCCTTTATTCCTTTACTGTCTCCCTTTGTTACTCGACTCTGTGTTGAAGACTTTAATGACTCTTAGAACTATATAATGTGATGACAAAAAATACCTTCCTTTCAATCCTATTTCTCTTATTATGTATCCCTTCTGTAACATTCTGATTCCTTTTTGCTGTTTTTTTTAATGGTGTTTTTTCTTTTAGGCCAGAAAGTTTTGAGACATGAACCTTGCATGATTGAGCTGAAGTCTTTCGTCTATTAAAAAATCCTTCTGGAATGCCAAAAAGACAGAATTTGCTTTTCTAGACTCTTTATGGGTAGTGCGCTGTAAGATTTTGGGCAAATTATGGAGATTTTTCTCCTTACTAAATACAGGCATAAAGCAGAGATGTGACATCGTAGCATGAATATGTAGCAGAAATACTTTCAAAAACCTGCCTTGAATTAGGGCATAGAACAGGAACAAATTTCTCCACTCATTCAATATCTGAGCCAGATGAGTGCCTTTTAGTACTTAATAATACATAATATTTTGAAAGTCTTTCAAAGATCCACAAGCAGTTGAATCTCTGTGCTCTTACTATATTCTGACCTTTAAAGCCAGCAAACCTTAGCACTTGGAAGAGAGAAGACAGGAGAAAGGCATCTTCTGCAGAGAGTGAGTGACAAATACAGTTTAATTAGATTTCCATCTTTGCATGTGGGGATTCAATATGTCTTTAATATCACACTGTGGTCAAAGATCTGTTTTATACAAACTCACAAGATTTCTGTGGGGCAATGCATTGCCTAGTGGCAGAAGAAATCTGAGAAAAACATTGGAAATACATTAATATAAAGAGATTTTTTTTAAACAAGTAATTAAGGGTTTGATATATAGATTTTCAGTTATTCTTCATATTGAAATATTGACACCAGAGCTAACTTAGCTTCTCAGTTAGAATATCTCACACAATTCTTGAAAGTCATGTCAGCAATGCAGAAAAAACAAAGCAGAATAATGCTTAGAACCACTTATTTTGTCACTGCTACAGAGCCACATCGCTAGAACCACAGTCAATTTGATGAAGCTTTCCTATCTGTGCAGAAAAAGAAATGACATCACCACAGGAACACCTGAAAACAAAATCTGTGTTATTTGTTTCCTATGGGTTGATATATTGTTTGGTGTGCTTTTTCTTTAAGACCAGCAATAGATTGGACCTAAACTGGACCCAATTCAAAGACACATACTTTCTGATTATCCATTTC
Source organism: Urocolius indicus (assembly GCA_013401255.1). NCBI lineage: Eukaryota > Metazoa > Chordata > Aves > Coliiformes > Coliidae > Urocolius > Urocolius indicus. Next base: position 7,808 of record WBNH01011631.1, on the reverse strand, counting down.
TTATACAAACTGTATACTTTTAAGAACCTCATAGATCTTTACAAATTTACAGTTATGCATAAATTACAGTTTTACAGCTGTACACAAAATACTTATCAATAAGGTCTACTGTAGCAGCTTTAAATGTCCATAGTCAGATAAAACAAATTCTGTCCAGGAAATCACAGGCACTGGTACTCTAGAAGTACACACCTTATGCTCCATATGTTCCACCACTTGCCACTGCTGCAGTCTCTCTACTCCTGTCTGTCCTATAAACTGAGTCTTGGTACTACAGTATCATGAGCTGCCTTGCTGAGTTAAAGTTCAACTAAAGGCGAATGAGTCACCAGAAAAATTAAAATTCAGGTATGATTGTACAGACATAGAGAACTATGCTAAGGATCAATTAAAGTAAATGGAAAAACTCCCAAAGAGTTTTGGCCATATTCAATTCAAAATTATCAAGTGATGAAGTCAATCTCTATTAGTGTTAATACCTGTTTCTAGTGCACTGGTCCTTGGTAGGCTGTGGTGAGTCTTCTTCTCTATCCATTAGTAATTTAAATTAATAATTCCTTATTAAAATAAATCTGATTTATTGTAAAGCACTGTAACAAAATATTACAACTTTTCCTGGTCACCTGTCCTACATACATCAAGTGGAGCTAACGGAACCAGGAGGGGAGCCAGGCTGAGCACAAATGGAAACATCTTTTCATAGCAAGAGGCATAGTGTCAAACAATTCCTACCAAAGGATGCTATGAACGAAGTCTCCAAAGGTCTAGGCAAGTTCAAAGAACAGAAATCCAGTGGAGACTACTAAGGACAGAGAAGTCACATTAGGCTAATACATACTCTGAGATTAAAACAACTATAGATTAGAAGAGCACTAGAGAGTAGGGAAAATACAAACTCTTTTTCTGCTGATTATGGCTGCTTAGAAAACCTTTGCCTTTGTATGTAACATAAGGACTAAATAATAATGATTTTTCATGTAAGGGAAACTGCCAGATATTTTGAAAATATTAACATCAACTATGTTTAGAGTTGAGAAATCATGAGTATTAAATAAAAAACACAAAATCTTCATAGATCAAAGTTTTCTTCAAAATATAGTGTAATTTAAAGGATGAAAATAAAGTCTGGACTTCTACACTGAAACTAGATCCAATAGAAAGTAAAATCTACTATGATTAAGAGTCTGTCATATAACTCAGAACTTGTGTAAAATATCTGTAATTTAGAAATTATTGTTGCAACTTAGGGAAAGAAATATATTTTGAGAAGTTTTTAATCGGAGTAATAACAATGCTATTCAGTGATTTACAACAGTGTAGGGAAACAATATCAGCGAAGATTGCCATGTAGTTTTATCCACAGCTTCCTATGCAAACTACATATCTACTAGAGACTTGAAATCGTATTGATATTCTTTTCTGTGTTACTATTTTTGACAAAGTTTTCTTTCTGATGTTGTTTAATGCAGAGAGTTAGGTGTCTTGTGGCATTATTTATAAAAACTCAATAAGCAAAGATTATGGTCTTTAAGTTTGTTTACTTTGTATGTATTTGTACTCAGTTATTGGTTACTTTTTTCCTTAAAATTATATGTAAAGTTGACACTTTATTATTCCAGCCCTTTTGTCACAGAAATAAATCTAAAAATAACATAAAACCTAAATAAAATAAGTTAGATGCTAACACCATAGAAAGAATTACATATTCATAGAGGAGTAAGCAAGAGAAGGAAGTCAGCTTTGAGAGTAGTAGAACAACATAAAACTTTAGTTTTCTAAACCAGTTTGGTTTATAATCTTTTATCTGCTAATGGTAATCAATCTGCTTTTGTGTATTGGGATCTTGACCTGTTGAGACCATTATAGATTTTTTTTTTCCAAAAAGGTGATATTCCCAAAGAATATTGCCTCAATATTACAAAAAACGTGGCATGAAAATGACAGTACATCTTCATATAATATGAAAAAGAACTTTGACTAGATAAGCCCTGAAAAGTGGTTGAAAGATAAAGCTCAGTGCAGCAATTAAGTAAATGTCAAAGAATTTTTTTCAAATACCTAAAAGGATTCAAACTATAAGAGGAAAAGAAACTTCACACATATAAAACAAAACAAAAAATTATCTATTCTCTCTGACTTTATGAATTATGTTCCTTAGTCTGTTACAATTACCTTTGTTTACTACAATATAGGTTCCATTCTTCTATGTACTTGCAGTCCTGCTTTAATAGCCATAACTTTTATTGCATGACACTACATTTTTAACTTTACACTGTGATCTGTTACATATCTATAGGTGTGGCAGTTAAGCAAAAATGTCTTTGTACAATTAGCTATGTAGTCCTAATAATATTTGGATTCATTTCATGACACTGTTTTTTTCACTTGTCCCTATTTGATTAGACTTGTAATTTTCCATGTATTTTCATTCTCATGTTTTATATGAACGTGTACTCATTCCACATGTGTATTGCTACAGCATCTGCTTTTGGCATCTTTTCTACTGACCTGCACTCACTTTGGTAGAATATTGAAAAGGGGTTTTCTAATCAGTTTACCAAGAGCTTAATTTTCTCCTCAAAATTTTAAACCATTGAAACTTTTCTAGTATTATGTGCTATCAAACCACAAATCAAAACTGAAATAACTGAAGCAATGTAATAAAATATGAATTTTGAAATCATTTCAATCTTAACATGATGAAAAAATATTTGTGAGTTGAAGTTTCTAAAATAATCTGTCTCTTTATCTATATTTTTGCACTCGGAGTTTCATTAAATCTATATGTCTTTATGAAGGAAAATCACTGTTATCTAAATGCATTTTTTATTTTATAACTAGAGCTTATTTTTATTCATTTTTTATGGGCTTAAAAGAAGAATCAAGATAAGGTCATTTTCTCATTAGATAGAACTTCATCTTCCTCTCACAAGGTCGTATTAACAGTGAATTAAAAAAAATGTTGAATTAATCAAGCTAATTTTCTGTATTCTTCCATTTGGGGATCTTCTGTGTTTGCCACATTGCTCACATCAGACAGAGGATCAGACATGAAATAATCTTCATTTTATATAATCACAAAATGGTAGGGATTGGAAGGGACCTCTAGAGATCGTCTAGTCCAACCCACCTGCTAAAGCACATTCACCTTGATCAGATCACACATGAGTGTGTCCTGGAGGATTTTGAAAGACTGCAGAAAGACTCCACAGTCTGCCTGGGTAGCCTGTTCCAGTGGTCCATCACTCTCACAGTGAAGTAGTTTTCCTAGTGTTCAAGTGGAACTTCCAATGTTCCAGCTTTTTTATGTAATAAAGTACAGCTTTGAAAAAAACTTGGAAAGAAAAATAATTAAAATTAGCATTTTGTATTTTTTTTTAATTTATTCTCTCCAAGCTCACAGGAACTTCAGCTATAATGTTTTACTTCCCAATGAGTTTACACTTCCAAATCCAGTCACGAAATAATATGAAAGTTAACATAATCTAAAAGCATACATTTGTTATTAATGGACTTAGTCTTTCCTGACCTTGAAAGGAATTCATGTTGTTTGATGAGCAGGGCTTCTTTAACCTCTTAATTACCTGAGAAGTAATATTCCCATTCTTTTTGTAGGTAATTGGAGGTTATTGACTTGTCAGAGGATCAACTGACACAGTAAACATTTACTGTTATTTACACTGTGTAAGATTGCTTTTTAATTAAATGACAGTTATGATGCCATTTATTAGAAAGTGAAATGAAATACAGTCACCTCTGAGGTTTTCTTATGATGTTGACAGTTTAATAACCATTTGTTGCTAAATGTTTTCTAATACTCTGACACTTCTGAGCAGGTCTATTATTTTAAGGCACTCATTCTGTCACTGCTATGTAGGCATACAATAAAGAATTTGTCTAATTTTTGTGGCAAAGTGCTAATATGTGGATGAGCTTGAAATTGTGTAAACGGAGGATGGGAGGAGGAGGCATTTGTGTTTGTTTATTTACTCTACAATTTAGAAGCATTTTTGCAGTACTCATCTTCATATAGTCTGGGTGCCAAAGTTATCATGTATTCTGTACATATAATGTTCACATATACTTAAGATAGGAAAAAGCTTTTAAATTTTTTTAAGTGTTTTCAAAAAAAGAAAAACAATTGAAGAGAAGCAAATTGCATGTATACTGTTTTCAACTCTGTAAAAATGGGAAGGTTTTATGAGCTGCTATATTCCCTGGTCTTTTTTTTATATTTGTAATTTATAGTCATGATCACCCTCATTACAATAATTTTTAAAAAGGAAATTATTTCTTATTCTTTTTTTTACTATAGAAATTAATATCTTCTACTTTTTAATAAATATATGCTACTTTTTCCTTATCTTTTGTGTTCTCCACACTGGTCATTTTGGCATGGACTGTATACAAAAGAAGAATGCCTTAAGGTTTTAGGAACAAAACTCTTCACTTAATTATGTGTTTTTAACAAACAATTGTCCTTAAAAAAGTTCATTTTTGCAGATATATGATAATGAATAAACTATTCCACACATCCGTTTATTTAAAAACATACGTGTTTTTTGAGAACTGGTTAATAAAATATTTTGTATCTAATCTAAACTTGCCATAAACTGAGCTTTCTACTTGTGCTCTAGGAAAACATGAATCCATTAAGATTCAATGCTGACACTTCTCAGTCTATACTTTTTTGAAGTTTTTTTTTTGCTGTACTTTTAAGATCTTTCAGCTTCCTCTTTCAAGTTTTGGAAGTGTTTGTGAAAACAAGAAATGCACTGCATTATTAAACAATTTGCTGTTTTACTAAACAAGTGCTTATTCTGTTCATAGCTGTTACAAAGAAACTCCACTGAAATAATTTGAAATTCACACATAAATGTAAACAAAATTTGCTCCACTAAATTTTCTGAGTAATTCAACCACTGTATGGGTTTTTTGTCATTTTATTTGTCCTTTGTTTGAAGTCTTTTGCCATATCAGGTAAAGCATAAAGAAACAGTGGTGTTAATAAAATTTGTCATAAACATAGGGCTTCACTTCACAATATTTATCACAAACAGAACATGGACATCTCTGTTCAATGACCACTCAGATGTCATCTTTGGAAACGTCTACTCCAAATTTAGTGAGTTCAAAATTCTTTATCCTTGCAAATGAGTTGGTAGGGCCCATAAAAAGGGCTTTAAACTAATTTTGAAGGGGGAAGGGGATAAAACCAAGCTCACTAGAGTTGAGCTTAAGAGTGACAAGCCAGTCTTGGGGGTAAATCCTACCCTATGGGCTTCCTTCTTGAGATGCCTGTAATCAATGCATGTAGCGCGGGGAATAAACAGGAGGAGCTAGAAGTCTGTGTGTGGGCAAAGGGCTATGATCTGATGGCTATTGCAGAGACATAGTGGGACAGCTCACATGACTGGAGTGTGATCAAGGATGGCTATATCCTTTTTAGGAAAGATAGACCAGCCAGGCGAGGTAGTGGAGTTGATCTTTATGTGAAAGGACAGAATTCTGTCCAGATGAGGATGTGGGGCAAGTTGAGTTTGTGGGTTAAAGGGAAGGCTAGCATGTGTGACACTGTAGTGGGTGTCTATTCCAGGCTACGTGATCAGGACGGGTTAATTGATGAGGCCTTCTACAGGCAGCTGGCAGCAGACTCAAAATCACACGCCCTGGTTCTTATGAGGGATTTCAACTACCCACACATCTGCTAGAAGACCTACAAAGCTAGTCATTTAAAGTCCAGTAGGTTCCTTCAGTGCATCAATGATAACTTCTTGATGCAAATGGTGGATGTGCCAACAAGGAGAGGAGCACTACTGGACCTGATACTCACAAACAATCTGGGTCTGGTTGAAGCAGTGAAGGTTGAGGGCAGCCTTCTAATGCTATAGGCAATGTAGGCCCACTGTAGAATGAGATGGGTGTCCTGGTGACAGAGGGTACAGAGAAGGCAGTTACTGAATGTCTTCTTCACCTCTGTCTACACTACTGGAGACTGTCCTCAGGAGCGCAGGACTCCAGAGGAAGTCAGGTGAAAGCAGGAGTTCTGTTTGGTTGATGAGGACTGGGTTAAGGATCAGTTGAGCAGTCTGCATGTGCATAAATCCCTGATGGGATGCACCTGTGAGGGCTGAGGAAGCTGGCAGAAGTAATTGCTAAACCACTCTCCATCTTCAGTAAGCTGTGGAGAACAGGAGAGGTGTCTGAGGACTGGAGGAAAACAAACGTCATTACGCTCTTCCAAAAGAACAAGCTTAGTAACTACAGACCGGTCAGTCTCACCTCCATTGGAAAAGTGATGGAACAACTCATCCTGGGTGCTGTCTCCAGGCATTTAAAGGACAAGAGGGTCATTAGGAACAGTCAACATGGCTTTACCAAGGAGAAGTCAGGT
>WBNH01011630.1:272966-375009 GCA_013401255.1 Urocolius indicus | reverse complement strand
AAAAAAAGAGAAAATAAAGAAGGGAATAAGAAGCTAGTTTGGGTAGCAAACACTGGAATATTTCATTGCTTTACTTAGTAACACACATACCACAGAATCTTAAGTGTTGGAAGGGACCTTGAAAGACAATCTAGTCTAACCACCCTGCCAGAGCAGGACCAATATGATGCTATTTCTAACAACTGTGACAGTATGCTCTCTTCCTCCACAACCTGACCTGTATTTCCTGTTACCTTGATCAATGGTGCTGTGGATTTGGAGGAGACAACATAATAGCCAAGGGTTAACTTGAGCAATGAGCTCACCTAAGCACAGTGCTGGTCAATGTCTGACTGAGGCAAAATTTGGAAGAAACTAACTTCTGTGGTCAATATATAATATGACTGTAAGTCAGTTATTTTGCTTCATAAATAATGGACAGTCCAGGGCCTGTTGAGCTCTCCTGTACAACGGTGGGTTCCATGGCAGAATCTCCCCTTGAACAGAGATGCTTCTCAAAGGTACTCCTTGAGGTAGAGACATTCCTTGCTGCGATAGATTCTTGGTAAGTGAATTGGGAAAAAGCATGTTGAAACTTGGAAATCTTATCTGAGATAAGAAGGATCCAATGTGCATTTATAATCCTTTAGACATAAACCAATGAGACCACGTCTGGGATTAGGTCTGGACCAGATGCAGCTAAACTCCTTTCTCAGAAGGAATTTAAAGTACATAGGGGTACCTCCTGAACCTCATGACTTAACAGGAGGGTCTCCCTGATAGTATTATCTGCCCCTGTCCTCTCTGCAGTAAATAATAAAAAATACCTTGTCTTTGGATCTTGTTAAACTGCTGTTGCATTTATTGACAAACTTTGTTAAATCATTGTTTTATATCAGTAAACATATTGCTACTTCATTCTTACAAGTATAGTATGTCTCTTCATCCTCAACAATAACCTTAAAAAGAATATTCCCTTTAAATAAGTTACCATTTGATTCTTTGCTCTGTTTTTACAACTAGTATCATGCTGTCTTTGCCTCGATACTCACTTATCTGTCTGAAAATGATCTATATATATACATAAACACACATAAACTGCACATAAACTGGAGGAGGACAAAAACATATTAAGAAATTCATGATGAAAAAAGGAAGTTATGTTTTTGTTATCTTTGGTCCTAGAAAGAGTCATACACTTACACAATTTTGACCAACATATATCTTCCAAAGATACACCAAAGTTTATGAACATGACAGAAATCATGTCCCTTGAAATCATTCAAGGCAAGTGACAACTACTAACTGGGAAATCTGATGCTTCACAATCCTGATAAACAGAAAAAAAAAAGAATCTCTTTCTCAGATTATACAGAAAATTACACAGGGACACAGCCTACACTCTAGCTGTGGTCTACAGGGTGTGGGGGCGTCTCTGGTTCAACACTCCTCTTCCTGGCCAGGTTGGAAGTGGGTCTAAAACTCAGAATCAAGGCAAATGTTGAGAACTGTTTACAGACGCAGCAATGCAGTTCCCTCCCTTTGTTAGCAAGCACAAGTAACACCACAGAAACCCATCACACTGAGCAACTTGTTTCAGTGTCCCGTTGCTCTCACAGCGAAGTTCTTTGCATCTAATCTAAATCTACTTGCTTTCAGTCTGAAGCCACTACCCTTCATCCTATCACTACATGCACTTGTTAAAAGTCCCTCTCTGACTTTTTGGTGGGTCTTTAGGTACTGAAAGTCTAACAGAAGGTGTCCGCAGAGTCTTCTCCAGCTCTCTGAGTACCCTTTCATAGGAGAGATTGGCCAGCCTTCTGATCATCTTCGTGGCCTTCCTCTGGATCTGTTCAAGTGGGTCCAAGTCCTTCTTATGAAGGGTGACCCAGAGCTGAACACAGCAGTTCAGGTGGTGGTCTCACGAGAATGGAGTAGAGAAAGAGAATCACTTCCCTCCACCTGCTGTCCATGCTCCTTTTTATGTAGCCCAGAATACAGTTGGCTTTCTGAGCTGCAAGCATACATTACTTGCTCATATTCAATTTTTTGTCCATCACTATCCCCAATTCTCCTGCAGAGGGCTGTTCTCTATCCATTCATCTCTCAGTCTGTATTGATACTGAGGATTACCCCAACCTGTTTGCAGGACCTTGCACTTGGCGTTGTTGAACCTCATAATGGTCATGTAAGCCCACTTCTCAAGCCTGTTAAGGTTCCTCTGGATGGCATCCCTTCCCTCTAGAGTATCAATCACATCACTCATCTTACAATTATCTGCAAACTTGCTAACAGTTCATGCAATCTCACTGTCCATGTCACCAACAAAGATTTGAAGATACAAGTGAGTCACACAGAGGGAAAGATGTGTACAAATGCAAAATGATAAAATTACTGAAGAGCAGCAGACCAGGATAGAGAATTGCAAAAAATGCTATTAAAAAAACCCCTATTTGATCCACGTGGTTGATCAGAAAATTAAGCTGCTAGGAATAACAGCTATATTCTTAGGGCTGCTGGCCATGCTAATACATCGTTCCTGGTACCTGCAGGCTCGTCTCCAGATTTGATCATCCCAGCATTTGTTCCATAGAAAGAGGCAAAAGGCTCAAATGAGAGACATCTGCTACAGTCATCAAGTACCTTGTTTACTAAATTCAACAAGAGGAAAAGCCTGCAGTAGGTCAGCTGTTCTCTTTCTGTCACAATTGTGAAATAGTGTCTGATTTCACACGACACAATGAAAACAAGGGCAGTATGAGAAATCACAATGCAAGCCTCCAATAAGGGCTGAGTTTAGGATTTTTATTTTTTTTTTCCCACAGAACAGGTTACAAGGTGTGAAACAAGCATATCAACATGTCTGAATTTCAGATTTTGAAGAAAGGCAAACCAGCAGCTAACTATTGAATTGATATTTTTTACGTCTGAGCTGAGAAGTTGGTGTTATTTTCAGTCTTACCATTCTTAAATTCAGTTAGACTTGAGCCTCTTGCTATATACAATATGACAGAAAAAAAACAATATTCTCTAATTTGGAACCAAAGTTTTTCCCCTATCTCCATCAACAGCCTGGATGAGGGGACAGAGTGTACCCTCAGCAAGTTCACTGATGACACCAAACTGAAAAGGACTGGCTGATTCCCCAGAAGGCTGTGCTGTCATTCAGCAGGAACTCGATGAGCTTGAGAGTTGGGCAGCGAGGAACCTCATGAGGTTCAACAAGGACAAGTGCAGAGGCCTGCATGTGGGAAGGAACAACCCCATGCACCAGCACAGGCTGGGGATTAAACTGCTGGAGAGCAGCTCTGCAGAGAGAGACCTGGGAGTCCTGATTGATAATAAGCTAATCATGAGCCAGCATTGTGCCCTCATAGCCATGAAGGCCAATGGCATCAAGATGATGCATGAAGAAGAATACGGCTAGTAGGTCAAAGGAGGTTCTTCTAACTCTCTACTCTGCCCTGATAAGGCCTGATCTGGAGTCCTGTGTCCAGTTCTGAGCTCCTCAGCTCAGGAGGGATGGAGAACTGCTGGAGAGAGTCCAGAGCAGGGACATCAAGATGATCAGAGGACTGGAACATCTTTCATATGAGGAAAGGCTGCAGGAACTGGGGCTGTTTAGTCTAGAGAAGACTGAGGGGGGATCTTGTTAACATTTACAAATATCTAAAGGGTGGGGGTCAGGAGGTTGGAGCATCCCTTTTTTCTATTGTATGTAGCAACGGGACAAGGGGTAATGGGGTGAAGCTGGAACACAAAAAGTTCCACTTATATTTAAGAAAAAAATATTTCACTGTGAGGGTGACAGAGCAGTGGAACAGGCTGCCCAGAGGGGTTGTGGAGTCTCCTTCCTTTGAGGTCTTCAAGACCTACCTGGACATATTCCTATACAACCTGATCTAAGTGAACCTGCCTGAGCAGGAGGGTTGGACTAGATGATCTGTAAAGGTCCCTTCCAAACTCTATCATTNTATATATATATAATTTAATATTCATATAGAACTCTAAATAGAAGCAGGCTTAATCTTTTCAATTTATCTCATGGGAAACATGGAATTAATTAAACTTAAACCACAGGAAGAATCATTTTTCAGGATAGAACTCGTATGTGCACATGTACACATGAAACTCAAATTTTTGGTGGGAGAAATCTAAGAGTGTATGTTGATTTTGGCTGAGATTCTATGAAGTTTCTTTATAGTAACTAGTATGATGTTGTGCTTTGGATTTGTGTTGAAAACAGTGTTGACAATTCAGGGATGTTGTCATTATTACTGAGCAGTGTTTACACAGATTCAAGGCCTTTTCTGCCTCTCACACCACCCTANAAAAAATATTTCACTGTGAGGGTGACAGAGCAGTGGAACAGGCTGCCCAGAGGGGTTGTGGAGTCTCCTTCCTTTGAGGTCTTCAAGACCTACCTGGACATATTCCTATACAACCTGATCTAAGTGAACCTGCCTGAGCAGGAGGGTTGGACTAGATGATCTGTAAAGGTCCCTTCCAAACTCTATCATTCTATGATTCTGTGATTCAAGCTGTATCATGTCATATTGGAAATGAAAGGAAATCCTAAACCAACTCCATAGTTTAGTACTTTATTTAAATTTTTTAAAAAATTAAAATATTAGGCCATGATAAAATTCCAAAAGAAGCTTATATTAGGAACTTTTGCATACCTGAATAATTTGGATGGTAGTTCTTTTACAATAACATCTCTTATGTGTGCACACGCAAATAAGCTTTTACCAGGATATTCTTCTCTCATTGTTACTCAAATGATGTAATTATTTTTTTCTGCACTTTTTACTTTTTTTTTACTTTTCTCCTCTCTCTCTTANTTTTCTGCCTCTCACACCACCCTATCAATGAGTAGACTGTGAGTGCACAAGATGTTGGGAAAGGATACAGCTGGGACAGCCGACCCCAACTGATCAAAGGGATATGCCATACCATATGACTTCATGATTAGCATATAAATCTGGGGGAAGAAGAACAAAGTGGAAGATGTTTGGAGTGTAAATGTTTTTCCTTGCCAAGTAACCATTACAGATGTTTGAGCTCTGCTTTCCTGGAGATGGCTGAACACTTGCATACCAATGGGAAGTGGTGAGTGAATTCCTTGTTTTGCTTTGCTTTGTTGCATGGTTTTTGCTTTTCCTATTAAACTGTCTTTATCTCTGATTTTCTCCCACATCCCACTGCGAGGACTGAGTGAATGACTGTATGGTGCTTAGTTGCTGAATAAAGTTAAACTTAGCAGAGCTCTTGAGCTGAACCTGAAAGAAAGGACATGCTGTCCCTCCAGATGTTCAGTTCAGTATAGCACACAGGCAGGAAAAATGGATAGATGGTGATCTCAACTGAGTCTAAATGATGAGAGACCTTTGCTTCTCTCAATGGTTCAAAATAAATCCTATGGGACTGTTTTAAAGTTTTTTAGGAATTTCCATGTATTTAAGATTATAGAAACAAAAATAAATGTGCAGTCTGAAGAGACCACAGTTCCTTCTGCACTGCTATACAGAAAGCTGTATACAATCTTGCTCTTTCTGAGGCTGAATTACTGAGTATATCACTGAAGAGATCTGGGCTAAAATAATCTCCCTGGCCAGGAGACTTTATTTCCTGTGTTAAGGGGAAGCAAGGGAAGGTATTAAAGCATTGAAAACTCTCAAATCACTGTAGGGTGAGTGGTCTCTGACCAGTACTCACAGACACTTTACAAACACAAAGAACACCCTCAAAAACAGTTGCTTGTTTAAAAGAAAATCACGAAACAACCACTAACACCTTCCCCCAAAAACCACAAACTGAAAAACTCTAAATTGCAACAGCCAATGTCATTCTGAGAACAGAATAGAAGAGCAAGAGCAATAGCTGCCAAAAACATGTATCTTGTAATTACATCTACTGTTCCCTAGGAACTCTAAATAGACAATGAAACATCTATGGAAACTGTTACTCCAGATGGCAGTTAGACTCCTGACATCTTTCTGCTGAAGCATACTCCTCTTTACCAAATATACAAGAAGCTCAAACACTAAAAAGATCCAAAATCAGGAAGCAGACAGCCTTCTCAGTTTTAACTTCTTTAAATCGAAATAGTAGAGTTTCTTCGCACTTCTATGATTTGGAAATAAGGTGCTGTAATGGGTTGGGGCTTTTGCATGGTAACAGAAGGAGCAGGCTGCAGTGTTAGTCCCATAGACAGTTCTTGAAATTTCCCCTGGCTCTGAATTTTGACTCACCTCTAGCCCAGATGGATTAATCTGGCACTTCTGCCGTTACTGTTTAGGAAGAATAATCTTAGGTGTGTAGGAGGAGATGGAAAGATGGGATGGGATGGAGACGACCCTGTGGACCCCACAGTCAGGGAGGAGGAAGGGAGGAGGAGCATCGGACCAAACATCCTCCTGCAGCCCATGGCAAGGCAGCAGTTATGACTCATGGTGGGCAATGGTAAGGCTGATAGTGACTAGCAGCTCTTGGAGGACGCTATGCAAGGGGGAGTTCTAGCAAATGAGGAGCCCCTGTGAGAGGTGGTGAATGTTGTGGACCCCACAAGACAGGAGGCAGAGAGGAGCTGCAGACCTTGGAATGAACGTACAATGAAGCGGCCCATGTAGGTCTGCCAAGCCTGTGAAGGACTCTGTGCTGACACAGGGAGGACTGGTGAGAGGTCCTTCTGCCCTGAGGCAAGACAAGTGGCAGGAGCCATCAGGAAAAGTCTAACTGAATCTCCCTTCCCTGCTCCACCTGTGCTGTTCCACCTATGTTGAGATAAAGTCATTTTTGTTATAATGCCTCTACCTATCTGTACAAGGACACTAACCTTCTCCTCTTTCAGTGCAGGATATCAGGGACATTAGAGACATTCATACAATTTTATGTGTGAGGAAGTATACATAGTATGACCTTTGCTAATTTGTTCATTTGCTCAGTATTATATTGTGACACTATTGAAAGGCAGAAGGAGAGAAAACGGGGAAAAGAAACACATAAGCAGAATCCTAACAAACTCCAAAACACAGAAGAATCATGGAACACGGGTATTGAATAAAATCAATTTAATATATTTTTGTTTTTTAAGATTACATATAGCTACCCACTTCTAGAGCTGCTCTGCAGTATGATTCATGTGCTAAGGTTTGTCACCTTTTCAAATTTGTTCTTATAGACATGATTAGTTGGTGAGCTGTAATTCATATTTCACTGTCTGAACTAGTTGCAGTGCCTGCTTGCCAGACTTTAAGATTGCTCAGGATTACCAGTTTCTCACTTTCCTCATACTTCAGTAGGACACTTAACCAGGACAAGTCCTATTGGTTTCAGTAGGATTTACTCCTTAAATTAAGCAGATGCTTAAGTTCAGCAAGGTATTTAATGATTAGAGCCCATCTCTCAAAGTAGTATTCCTAATGGTAAAAGTAATTAAGCACTTATTTAAACTCTTAAATATATATTTAATTTAAAATTCATTATTTTAATATAGTGCAAAATAAGATCATAAGCACATGCTTAAACTCATGTGTTACATGCTTTCCTGCATGTACATAATATTTTTTTTAAATAATAAATTAACAAGCTACTAGAACTCTGAACTCTTTTTATCCTTTTGCCTGATAATCTCATCAGGAAGTATGTTGTGTGTATACACATATACACAGAAGCTTCAGCTAAGGGGGAAAATCCTGTCATTTTTATTAGTAACAGAAAAAGTATTTGATTAGCATTTTTGGTATAGAAGAGGAACGCTTCATGTTGTTATGAAGGTGTTCATAAATTAGATAAAAATGAAAGCTTGGAAAGACTATAAAATATTATTACCATGATGAGCTTACTGGAACATAGATGAAAGTCAGCTCAAAGTTATTAAAACTTTAAAGAACTGCAGCACTACACAAATATATATATTAACTAAATGGTATATAGGGAGAGAAAAAATACAATTCACTCAGTATTTATCATAGCCCTGATGATCAAAGTTTTAAAATGCTTGCTCACTTGAAATGCTTTCATTTTAGAGTTACTATATGGAGACAAGGACTGATAAACAGGTTTTAGAGCATCCATGTTCTCCTATGAATGGTTAACTCCTGCTGGACATTAGACCAAAAAGTATCATTGATGTCATTGCAATAGGTTTATATATGGTATTTTATTATGTATCTGTTTAGTAAACAACATAGAAACATTCCAACATAGGAAAGGGTACAAGAGTCATATTTTAGGTGTTTTTCTTAATACTGGTTTGAGAAATTTATTAAGATGATCTCCCAAACTGGATGTAAGGCCAGAAAGTCTTGTTTCAAAAATATAAGCTAGAAGTCACTGGAAGTAATATATAATTGTTTGGAATCCAATAACTTGAGAGTCCTTTTACCTTTTTCAGTTATACTGACACATTTGAGATCAAGAAATACAAAGTAGCTATTTTAAAAGTAAGCAATATGAGGCACATTAGTTACAGTCTAGCTTTGTTCTGCAAATTGTCCTTTCACACCTCACTAGTATTTATTTTGAATTTATTTATTTTTATTTGGCCAAGGAATGCTGACAGATATAATTCTTAGTCAGTTTGAAATTTAGACTTTTACCTGGAGACAGTTACCAATCTACAGTTCTAAATATTAAGTTAGCAAAGAAAGAAATCTACACATTTTCAAGTATATTAAAGAGTTTTTATATTTTGACACTTAACTAATAAATTGCTTGAGTATAAACACATTTTCAATTCATCTCTGTCAAAACCAAAGTAGATGGTAGAAGGACCAAAGCCATGACCACTGAAGTACTGTTTTCTGCAATAGTTCATATTATTTGTAGAAACATTGTTATAGCAAATCATGTCATCTACAACTGAGATGCTTCTGAAAAGCTCTGCCTGAACTATTCTGTGAAGTTCAGCACCAAGATGTCACTGGTACAGAATGATTTGGAAGTTGATTACTGTTCAATCTGCTGTTAGGTTGTGGCAGGGGAACTGGGGCTGTTTAGCCCAGAAAAGAGGAGACTGAGAGATGATCTCATTAATATTTATAAGTATAAAATAGTGAGTGTCAGGAGGTTGAGGCATCCCTTTTTTCTATTGTATCTAGCAACAATACAAGGGGTAATGGGATGAAGCTGGAACACAAAATTTCAGTCTAAATATAAGAAAAAACTATTTTACTGTGAGGGTGATGCAGCACTGGAACAGGTTGCCCAGGAAGGGTGTGGAGTCTCCTTCCTTGCAGGTCTTCAAGACCCACCTGGACATATTTCTATGCAACCTGACCTAGGTGGACCTGCTTCTGCAGGGGGATTGGACTGGATGATCTCTAAAAGTCCATTCCAACCCTACCATGCTTTGATTCTATGATATATTATAGAAACAAGACTATCACAGTAATCTTTAACGACAGTATAATTTGTATTATCTAGTGGCAAAACAAAATAAAACTGTGATAGATAGCATAAGAATGCATCTGTTTTTTTATTCTAGATCTTATTAATAAAAAAGGGAAACGGAGAGGGTTTAGATCCATAATGTATTACTATCCTAGGATTAGAAGCACTGGACAATCCAATGTATATATATGCATGTATATACAGACATGAATAAACACATACATTCCAGCAGACATGCTTTCCAGAACAGTCTTATTAATATACTAAAATAGAGAATACTTACTGAACCCTGCATAAAAAATTGAGGTCAGACAACTAGCAGGCTGTTCTATGGAGGAAGTGTTTCAGCTAGATGTCTTCTGACCTTCAGATTTAGACATTTGCTCAGTACAAGCTTATAGCTAATCTTGTAGAATGATTCACATAGGTCTGACCCTTGGTCACTGCACATTTCCAAAAGAAATCTATTCCTCTCTGCTGTCCTGCTTTGAGTCCAGCTCAGGTTGTGCAGATTTATTTATTTATTTTTAACCTTGGCAGACATTTAATATTCACTATTACCATTAGATGGACAAACTATTGCTTATCAAAGTCAAGGATGGAAGAAAGAGGGAAGGAGAAGGTGTCTAAAATTGTATCTGCTCCACAGAGCCAAAAAAGATTGTACTTTCATTTAAATAGGACTGTGATGGAGAGCCTGTATATGGTACATGACTTGTCTTCTCTAATCAGCATTCCTCAATTTGACACTAATGTATCCTAACAAGGACAGACAGAAGTTGTGTAAAAATAAAGAGTTTTGGCAAAGGGCTGCAGTTGTCAATAAAATCTAATAAGTGACTCAAGGTTACTGTGTCACGTAACACACTTCACTAGTGTTGAACTGTAAATTGATTGGTAGAAGACACACAGATTTTTAGAGCACTTTCCTTGGCTGCTTTTAAAGATAGATTCTAGGCAGCTTTGAAATTGAATGTTTTGAAATCTAAACACCAAAATATCATATTGCCATCACCCATATAATTTCTACCTGTGGACAAAGTAAATTTAAGTATACAGAAAAATCGTGCTTCATTCAAAGCTAAACTGAATAGCTGTTGTGACATATAAGTTATGATCTCAAAATGTGAATCTACTCCATCATCATTAAAAATAAACAAATGAAACAGATTAAAGACATAGAAAAAGGATATTTAACGCCAGGAGTAAAATAAAAATGTTCCCACAATTTAGTCTGTCAAGATAAGAAAGATGCAGTAAAAAATGCAGTAGTATATTACTTGTAATTACACAATTACAATAGAAGCTCCAGCTGAAATTTTACGACAGTTGTTCACATTATAGACTTGGAAAAAGGTTTAACAGCAAAGGAAGTTGGGTCAAATATGCTAGAAATAGAGGAAAAAAAATAGGAGGTAAGAGTTGAACGCAAAAAATATAGTATAAAATAACACAGGAAATCTGGTTTTATACTGAGTAAAACATTTCTGTCTTAGTATATGAAGTAAACATTACTTGAAAGTCAAAATTATTTATAAGAATATGGACTCAGTAAAACAACAATCATTAAGAATAATTTCTTCTAATTAATCTACTCACTATGACCATATGGAATGCTGAGACCTTGAAAATCATCAGAGTACAATATCACTGTATTCATACTCTTGTCTATACATCTTTGGTCTAAGCAGCTGTATATATGACCACTTTTGAGATTTAACCTGTATAGTGAAACTATGGGCAGATGCATATCTCCTAAAAATATGATTTGAGGTAGGGAGGTGACATCAATATGCTATTGATAAGTTCTACTGCATCTATTGTCAGCTTGGAACATTGAAAAAATGTCAAAATATTGAAGAATAAAAGATGAGGTTTGAATTATACATGTTACAGGTTGACAAATAAAGACAGGTTATTACTATTCCATTAAAGAACAATGTCATCCACATTTAGAGGAAATAAATACTTTATCTCTGTGACATAGAAGTGAATATATGTAACTGGATTCAGGAACTCAGGTTATAGAAGTGCTACATGTAGTGTTACATGTTAGTTCCTCCTAGAGATTTGGTGTAGATAGTAGAAGCTGTTTCATCAAAATAAATGTTTTGAAAATTAAATATTTTTTTTAAATGCTCCAAGTATTTGTAGCTAATTAACAATCTAAGAAGAAACCCAGCAGTTAAAACAAAGATGGTTTTGAAATATAAAAATAATTTGCAAGGAGATATTTTAAATAATCTCATCTGTTATTGTATTTTTCTCCATGAACAGTTATTTCTCAATAGACAAAGAGGAAACAATAAATGTGATCCACTAGTCGCTTGAAATGAAGAAAAAGAGATGGTCATTCAAATACCACTTTTCTGCTTGTTCTTTTATATGATATCTTGCAAAATGTTTATTGGTGAAAAAGAAAATAATCTTTGTACATTATTAACAGCTTTAAACATATGTTCTACTTGTACTATCCAGCCCAGATCACCAAATGCCTGTAAGCTAACTGTAAGTACTTCATTTCAGAGCAAGGTATATTAGCATAAATCTTTAATGTGATATTTTTGAACGGTAAATAAACGTTCTTTTATATTGTATCTCTGATTGAGTAAAAAGATGGAAAGCATTCAGTAAAAAAATATTCATTAGAAACGAGTCACAAAGTTTTAAGAATAGAGGCCTTATATATGACTAATTTATGAGTGCATTGCTAGTGTTTCTGGAAACTTTTGAAATTAAAAGGTCAGACAGAAAGACACACAAAAGCTTTTTTTCTGCGTTCTTTCATTTTAATGATATGTGAATACTCAATTTGATAAATGAGATAAAAGACTTAGGCTGTGAATATCGTTTGCAGAGAATTTCAGATTGTATATTATACATTCTAGAATAATCTTAAACCAAACTGAAAAGGAAAACTTCATCAGTATATGCTGTACGAATACATATTTTATTTTTTTCTTATACTGCAGATTAAAATTTATAAAAGTTCGTTATCAGTCAAGAAGTTCTTAGACTGTACCAAATTGTTGTGTGACATCTGTGATGTGACTACAAATCAAGACTTTTAAGTGAGTGCAAACACAAAAACTTTGTAATTTAAATATATGTATCCATATGCACATAAGTATGTACATCTGAACACATACTTACATGTATGTGTATATATATATATATACAGATTCTCAAGTCTTTCTTCCTATTGAGTTACTACTCAGCTGAGGGAAAAAAAGCACATCTAACAGCAGGTTTTATGGTCATCACTGACTATCTGGTCAACTAAGTGCATAGCAGGACCAAGTATTACTAAAAAAGAAGGGAATCAACTAAAAAAAAAAGAAAAAGAAAATAAAAAGAAAATAATAAGTTATTTAAATAAAATATTAAATTTAAGCAAATTTGAAATTTATTTTATTGGGGGAGTTCAGAACACAAATATTAATCTAGTCAATGCATTCCTGTCAACATCTCCTATGAATTAATATTAAACCGTGTCTCTCTCCCTGTATTCTTGGAGAATTTCTTCCAGTAGACAAAATCACTTAATAAAAACTCATCCATCTCTCAATTTGGTAAATTTTCTTTATTCATCCCTTTAGCTAAAGAAAAAATAATTTGATATTCCTAATTCAAGCTGTATTTATTTTTAGTGTTTTCCTTTCCCTACTTGTATGTTACCATATGTTTTCACTTTAGATTTTCATAGAATTCCAATGGACATACACAGTTTTTTGGCTGGGTTTTTTTAAAATTATATTATTTTTTTTCCCCTTGGAGGCCAAGGATTCAAGTTTTTCTTGGGCCTACCACAATTATAGTGTTGCCATTATAATGATTTTCATATGAGAACATTTGCTTAGAATGTGAAGCCCGTTGATCACATCTTTAAAAACTATGTGTTAAAATATTTCTGTATAGTTGAACTTGCACTGAACTTTAGAGATGATTGACTTTGAAAATAGTATTTTTCTTGAAGTTTATGAAGATGAATTAATTTTCAGAGAGAGCACTAGCTGGAAAATAGAATATTTAAGGAGAAAAAAATAAATTCCCTGTAGAGTCTCATGACATTCCCTTCTTCACTTTCATGAACTAGGATCCATGCCATCTTAACTAACAGTCCCATCAAAAAGCCAGAATGAACAGTGAGTACAGGCACTTGGCATGTGTTTACATAGCTATACATGCATGAAAGTATTCTCCAGAACGGAAATACTTCTGGAAATGCTAAAGAATTAAGCTTTAGGCTGCTTAGTGAGAACCTTCCCTTTGGAAAGTAAGGATTTTGATGATATCTGAGTACATGGGTCCACAGCTGCTTCTTACACTGGCAGCACTGATTTACACATCTGTCTGTTCCTCTAGAGGCACCCATGACTGCTCCTCCCTCGTACCTCTTTGCAGTACCTTACCACTGTGAAAGAGTCATGCAGTCAGTCTTTTTTCTTCTCACTGTCTTCAAGAGGGGAACAAATTAAAAGAGATATTCAGAGAGAAGTAGTAACTTGTTTTTCTGATATGTGAAAAAGATTCATAGAAACATACCCAGAAACTGCACACTCAGAAGTACACAGAAATCCCCTTACATGCTCTTTTTTTTTCAGTTCAGGTTGACTCAGTAACTGAGGATTTAATCAATTCTAAAGACAAAAATATAAACAAGAGAGAATTTAGCGTAGAGTTTCTTTTGTAATTAGAAAGAGACTCAACATTCATTCATCTGGTTAATAAACAGAACTAACTCACTGCAATTATTTACTATTATGTCTTCTATACCGGTTTTTATTACAACAAATGCAAAATATTAGTTATTAATAGAGAAGAAAATGGGGTGGTGTCACAGTTTAAACCCAGCTGCCAACTAAGCACCACTTGCTCACTCACTCCCCCACAGTGAGATAGAGAGAAATAAAAGAGAGAGAAAATTTGTGGTTTGAGGCAAAAACAGTTAAATAGATAAAGCAAAAGCTGCATGAATTCAAGCAAAGTAAAACAAGGAATTCAATTCATCATTTCCCATGAGCAGGCAGGTGTTCAGCCATCTCTAGGAAAGTAAGGCTTTGTCATGCATAATAGTCACCTCGGAAGACAAAACGATATCACTCCAAACATCTTCCTCTTCCTTCTCCTCCCTTCTTTATATGCTGAGCACGACATTATATGGTCTGGGATATCCCTTTGATCAGTTGGGTTCTCCTGTCCTGGCTGTGTACCCTCCCAGTTTCTTGTGCACCCTCAGCTTCTTCACTGTTCAGGAGGTGTGAGAAGCAGAAAATACCTTGACTCTGTGTAAGCATTGTTCAGCAACAGTGAATTATCAACACAGTTCACAACATAAATCTCAAGTATTTGTTAGCTCCCATGCTAGCTGGTCTCAAGAAAATTAACTGCCAAAACCAGCAGAAGAAACTCTTCCAACCCAACTAGGGTTACTATGCAAAACTTAAAAAAAAAAAAATATTTAGTCTAGTTTTCTGTTTCAGATTGTATTAATAAGGATTGTGGTTTAAATCCAGTTGACAACGACACCAACTACACAGCTGCTCACTTGCTCCTCCCCACCTCATTAGGATGTGGAGGAGTATCAAGAGTAGAAGGTAAGATAAGGATAATTTAATAAAACAGCACAAGGAGAGAACAAACAGCCGTAAGAGTAAAAGAACATACAAAGCGTGTTTGGTGTAACTTCCCACAGCCTGGAACTCAACACTCGGTTCCAAGTGAACAACCACAGTTTCCACTGCCCCAACAGCTCCCCCCTATATACTGAGCATAGTATGGAACAGCCTGGCTACAGACACCTCAAGGTGTCTGGTGACAGTTAACCCTACCTCAGCCAATACTAGGACAATATGATATCCTATATTTCATATGGGCATGACAAGAAAGTCTTAGTACTTTAGCAAGATGATTAATTATGGAACAGCACGATAATAAAGAGAATTTAACATTGTGTTTACATATCAATAGACATTAAAAAAATAGTAATACTTTTTAAAACATAAATAGGANCTTGGGCCTACCACAATTATAGTGTTGCCATTATAATGATTTTCATATGAGAACATTTGCTTAGAATGTGAAGCCCGTTGATCACATCTTTAAAAACTATGTGTTAAAATATTTCTGTATAGTTGAACTTGCACTGAACTTTAGAGATGATTGACTTTGAAAATAGTATTTTTCTTGAAGTTTATGAAGATGAATTAATTTTCAGAGAGAGCACTAGCTGGAAAATAGAATATTTAAGGAGAAAAAAATAAATTCCCTGTAGAGTCTCATGACATTCCCTTCTTCACTTTCATGAACTAGGATCCATGCCATCTTAACTAACAGTCCCATCAAAAAGCCAGAATGAACAGTGAGTACAGGCACTTGGCATGTGTTTACATAGCTATACATGCATGAAAGTATTCTCCAGAACGGAAATACTTCTGGAAATGCTAAAGAATTAAGCTTTAGGCTGCTTAGTGAGAACCTTCCCTTTGGAAAGTAAGGATTTTGATGATATCTGAGTACATGGGTCCACAGCTGCTTCTTACACTGGCAGCACTGATTTACACATCTGTCTGTTCCTCTAGAGGCACCCATGACTGCTCCTCCCTCGTACCTCTTTGCAGTACCTTACCACTGTGAAAGAGTCATGCAGTCAGTCTTTTTTCTTCTCACTGTCTTCAAGAGGGGAACAAATTAAAAGAGATATTCAGAGAGAAGTAGTAACTTGTTTTTCTGATATGTGAAAAAGATTCATAGAAACATACCCAGAAACTGCACACTCAGAAGTACACAGAAATCCCCTTACATGCTCTTTTTTTTTCAGTTCAGGTTGACTCAGTAACTGAGGATTTAATCAATTCTAAAGACAAAAATATAAACAAGAGAGAATTTAGCGTAGAGTTTCTTTTGTAATTAGAAAGAGACTCAACATTCATTCATCTGGTTAATAAACAGAACTAACTCACTGCAATTATTTACTATTATGTCTTCTATACCGGTTTTTATTACAACAAATGCAAAATATTAGTTATTAATAGAGAAGAAAATGGGGTGGTGTCACAGTTTAAACCCAGCTGCCAACTAAGCACCACTTGCTCACTCACTCCCCCACAGTGAGATAGAGAGAAATAAAAGAGAGAGAAAATTTGTGGTTTGAGGCAAAAACAGTTAAATAGATAAAGCAAAAGCTGCATGAATTCAAGCAAAGTAAAACAAGGAATTCAATTCATCATTTCCCATGAGCAGGCAGGTGTTCAGCCATCTCTAGGAAAGTAAGGCTTTGTCATGCATAATAGTCACCTAGGAAGACAAAACGATATCACTCCAAACATCTTCCTCTTCCTTCTCCTCCCTTCTTTATATGCTGAGCACGACATTATATGGTCTGGGATATCCCTTTGATCAGTTGGGTTCTCCTGTCCTGGCTGTGTACCCTCCCAGTTTCTTGTGCACCCTCAGCTTCTTCACTGTTCAGGAGGTGTGAGAAGCAGAAAATACCTTGACTCTGTGTAAGCATTGTTCAGCAACAGTGAATTATCAACACAGTTCACAACATAAATCTCAAGTATTTGTTAGCTCCCATGCTAGCTGGTCTCAAGAAAATTAACTGCCAAAACCAGCAGAAGAAACTCTTCCAACCCAACTAGGGTTACTATGCAAAACTTAAAAAAAAAAAAATATTTAGTCTAGTTTTCTGTTTCAGATTATATTAATAAGGATTGTGGTTTAAATCCAGTTGGCAACCACACCAACTACACAGCTGCTCACTTGCTCCTCCCCACCTCATTAGGATGTGGAGGAGTATCAAGAGTAGAAGGTAAGATAAGGATAATTTAATAAAACAGCACAAGGAGAGAACAAACAGCCGTAACAGTAAAAGAACATACAAAGCGTGTTTGGTGTAACTTCCCACAGCCTGGAACTCAACACTCGGTTCCAAGTGAACAACCACAGTTTCCACTGCCCCAACAGCTCCCCCCTATATACTGAGCATAGTATGGAACAGCCTGGCTACAGACACCTCAAGGTGTCTGGTGACAGTTAACCCTACCTCAGCCAATACTAGGACAATATGATATCCTGTATTTCATATGGGCATGACAAGAAAGTCTTAGTACTTTAGCAAGATGATTAATTATGGAACAGCACGATAATAAAGAGAATTTAACATTGTGTTTACATATCAATAGACATTAAAAAAATAGTAATACTTTTTAAAACATAAATAGGAGTACACAAGCAAAACAAAATAATGCCTGAGAAAAAAATGAGGACTAATTATAACTTTTATGGTTACTACCTATTATATTAATGCTGCTTGATTAGTCCTAAAATGCACTAATAATGCACTAATCTAATGCAGTACCAGCTTCTATCTCCCTAAGCTCTTCGTTAAATAAATGGTAGCTTTGTAACCATCTTAGTTCAACATTTACTATAATACCATAATATGTGTACATTTTAAAACACAAAAGATTTGGTTCAGATTTAAACTTCGTTTCTGCAAAGAATATACATCTACAGGTAATAAATGTAGATGATTATCCTGAACTACCAATCAATGTTTGATTTGCATGCAGGTACAGAAACTAATAGTAGCCATTATATGTTGATATATGCATCTGAAAATCTCAGGGTGATACTGTTGATTCAATCACCTTTAAAACTATCTTTAAATTCAGGTTCACTATTTTGTTCTGAAAGCTTCCTAAGTCAGCAGCAGCATGTGGGTGTGCCTATTGCAAAAATATTTTAGTATATGGGAGAGAAAGATCATTGAATTCAATTTTAGACCAGCAGCAATAATGTTTATGCCCTCCTCAAATTCAAACAGGCACATTCTTCCTCACAGATATCTAAGTCAAATAAATATAATTTTGCCATTAGCTGAGAAATTCCACAGGCTTTGTGTTCACTTGATCAGAGACTAGATTTCAAGTGGTGGCTGGGTTGCCCTTGGCCTAAGCGGGATTGATCTGTGTTTATGAGTTACCCTGGGGTCAAGTGCCCATTGCTCAGCCTGTCTGAGCTCTAGCCCACTCTGGTGAATGCCATTGGGAAGGGGCTGACAAATGACTCCTAAGGGTATTGGGGGGCAGCAAGGCCCTTCTGTGGGAGAAGAGGGAAGAGAGCAGGTAGGGATAGGAAAATGCATATCAAAAAATCTAAGTGTACCCCAGCATTGAGGAGGAAGGAACCATGAAGATTTCATTCATCCTGGAGAAGACACTGACAAGTAGTGGTGACTGTGCTTGGAGAAGTCTCCAACACTTGACCATCAGACTCAGAGAGCTGTTGGATGGGCAAACACAACACCAACAAAAAATGATCTTATTTTAAAATTTTAATGGCATTATTATAATGAGGTTTTTCTGTATTAATTTGGACTGTGTATTGCTGAACTAGTAGCAATTGTCATATTTTAATTAGGTCCTACCTTGTATTAACAAAAAATTCTTCATTTTTTCTTTCTTACATACAGTGCATTCTTTCTTGTCTATAATAATAATTTGTAACTATGCATGTCATGGCTGATTTTATTAAACTACTGTGCAATAGCTCAAACGAGCTGCAGGTGCTGTTGTGTTAGGTTCTGCACATAGGCATCAGAAGTGTTGGAAGTCCAAAGTTGTGATTTTTTTAGACACGATAAGCAAGGGATTGTAAGAGAATAAACAGCTGTGCTGTATTTAGTGAACTGAGGAAAAATAAATAAGGATAAACCAAACTGTTTCAACTAAAGGTTCTAAGTCCTTATCTAGATTTATGACTATGTTGCCATGTCCAGTCTCTATACATAAACTGATTCATAATCCTTGTGCTTTAACATTGTAGAGTCAACATTTGATCATCTGAGAAGCTGGTTTGATGATGTTTTATTTCCTTTATCTTTTAATCCTTATTAAATATAAGACTTTATTAAATGGCCTTTTCAAATATGAAGTCAGTTTAAGAAGTCAGTTTCCATCACCATTGTAAATAGGTTTTCATACATGACAGCTTGTCAGGTATGAAAAACCTCAAATTCTGTTCTCAACAGAGGAGAAGGATAAAGGTATGAAATTTTGTGGTAGAGAAGCAGAAGTTCTCTATTAAGACTTGTAAAGGTTTAGAAACAGTTAGTTGGATCTAGATTGACTTGGGTGAGACTCAGCTAGCACACACCAGCAGCTTGGTTGTCTGGTTAGGGCACAAAATAAACCTCTCTATCCTGCACGTTTAGTTGTCCTTTCAGGGATTGTAACTACAAACGAAGATGGAAAAACCTTGCTTGAGACATTGGGAATAAAAACCTGGGATATAGGGTTTATAGAGCTGCAGCTTTAAATGCGCTAGTATAAAGAACATTCATCTTAAATGCCCAGTATGTTGGGAAGTGGCTGTTTAAATCACCCCACACTCTTCCAGGCTGTGCAGTCTTTTCAGAGCCTGGGTCTTTTCTGCTTAGAAGTGGTATCACAAGACAGCATGAAACTATTAGCAACCACCTTCCTTGCAGCCACCTTCCTTGCAATGTAAGCAAGTATAAATGTCCTGGGTTTGGCCAGGATAGAATTAACTCTCCCCAGCTGCCGCTGGG
Source organism: Urocolius indicus (assembly GCA_013401255.1). Taxonomy (NCBI): domain Eukaryota; kingdom Metazoa; phylum Chordata; class Aves; order Coliiformes; family Coliidae; genus Urocolius; species Urocolius indicus. Next base: position 355,058 of record WBNH01011630.1, on the reverse strand, counting down.
GGGGCGTGGCCAGGCTATTCAATCCCATGTGACGTCATGCTTGGGATATAAGGGCAGCAGCTGGGTTTGGACAGTGTTGCGGCCAGTGTGGGAACTGCAGTTCTGCCGTTGGGCTGAGCGTTGAGCTGAGTGCGGTGAGCAGTTACATTGGGCATTGCTCATTTTCCTTTGGCCATCATTGTAACTGCCTACTTTTTGTGGTGTCCTTATCTCAACCCAGAGAGCTCTAGAATCTCTTGATTCGCCTCCCCATCCTGCTGAGTTGGGGAGGAGTGAGTAACTGAGTGGTTTGGTTATTGTTCAGTTGGGGCTAAAGCACCACAAGAAAGAACTTACCTTAGTACTCTCCAGAGTTCCTGCAGCAGCTGTGCTGAAGTAGTAAGTGAGAGGAGAGAGGATTTCTCTTGATTACCTTGTAGCCAACAGATTCAGACAGAGTTGGAGGTGATCAGTCATGCTCTCAATGAAACTCAAGGGACTGTGAGAGCAACTAGGGCGTTCTCACTCTCACTTGAGTCCTCTTACCTACAACGAGGAATGGATTTAAAAGCTATGGTGTCTCATCATCTTCTTTTCATTAACACAGGAAATCATACACCAGAGTAACAGACCCTGACATGGTCTAATGTTGGATCAGAGAAGAATAAGTTATTTTCTGACTAGAAAAAGAAATTAAAGAAAAACCACTCAAAACTTCTTTCTCATGGAACAACTCTCCTCCCAGGAGCTGACTTTTCCTTCTGCCTTCCTGTCTGCCTTTTCTCTTGAGTCATTTTTTCTATAACACAGTATGCATGTAACAAAAAATGGTTTGTATATCTAACTTTTTGTATACACTGCATTTTTATTAAGCTATTTGGACTGTCATTAGGATAATAACTAACTAGGCAGTGAAAACTATTCTTCTTCTTCTATTCACCTCCCATACTGCTGCACAAGTGGAGGATGGTAATTATCTTTAACAAAAGGTTAAAATAATGATAATGAACATTAAGAAAAAAAAAGGTTTAAATTAACATACTATGCTAAGTCTTGCCTACTAGTAAATTTATTTTAGTTTAGCAAATATAGCTCATTTGGCTCAAAACATGTACATAAAAACCTTAGGCAAGATTTGCACTGAGAGGTATACCTATTTATAAAACATCAATGAATATAAACCACTAACTGTGGAGCACACAACACTTCATCTTCTGCACACTGTTTGTTCTTATCAATGTGAGAGAAACCTTGGAGAGGCTGCAGTATAAGGAATGGGTTATACCTGTACAAAGATAGATCTACGGAAGTTAAGTTTAAGACATAAGAGAAAAAATGTATGTTAAATAAATATTAATAGTGAATGCCATATATTTTCCATACCTGTGGAGTAAGGCATAATAGAAACAAAACCTGCTTCCAGACTTTCTAAATGTTCATTGAGTTTGGTTCCATTAGAAAAGTGAAGCCTTGATAAAATTACTGCTAGTCGTTGAATGCCCTGAAGCAATTTGCTTCCCTTCTCTCTCAATGGATTCCATAGCATATCTGACATAGTCTTTCTAATTTTGGTTTTTAATTGTAGGTGGTAAAATCTGTGATGACTGTTTAACAGTGCTAGGGATTGATTTATTTCACTTCTGACATTTTGGGATTTACAGTTTTTCTGGGATTTTGTATATTCCTGTTTTCACTCTCATGCAACGTTGGAAACCCTAGCACAGATGGTTCAACTTTATAATACTCTAATTGAATGTGTATTATCTCAGATGTTTTGGCAGTTCTGAATGGTCTGAGAAGCCTGGCTGGCAGAAGAAGTCAATTATGATGTTTATTTTTTAAATACTTTGTAGCAAGTAATGAATCTAACTTAATTCATGTCTAAGCATAGATTTTTTTTTTCACTGAAGAAATCAGTTAAGAAAAAAACCCAACCCAAAAATTCTGCATCTATCTGTCTGTATCTAAGAAGCTGAAAACATTTTGCTTTAGGAAAAGGCTATCTCTTCACACCCTGACAGAGTAACAGAAAAGGCTGTCTCTTCACACCCTGACAGAGTAACATGTAGTGGAATATAAAAATACAGAAGAGAGTCTACATGCACCCTAACTCAGATCTAATGAAACCTTAAAGTATACAGTATTATATTTTAAGCCTAAACAAAATAAGCTATGAAACATATGATATATTTTCATTTACAAGCCAAAATTTCTTTTAAAGACAATTATTATTCCTTGCAATTCTAAATGCAGCATGATGTGTACTACAGTGCCACAAAGTTAATAAGGAGAAGAGAATGTAACTGGCATTGCAAGGTTCTGCTATATTCTAATACATTCCTGAGTGGCACAAGCCAGCACCCATCCATGAGACTGACAATCTCTTGTGAAGAGAATCCTAGCAAGACACAAGTGAACTTATAATTTTGGCTATAAAAAAGACACAGGATAGAAATTAATTTTAATGTGAGTTGTAACTAATTTTAGAGAGTATTTTGTATTATTAAATACACTATATTTTTTCTAAACAGCTTTGGCTACAAGGAGGCTGCAACTTCCATTACTATTTAATAGTATTACCTACTGCAATGCTTTCAGGATATTGAGAGATATTCACGGTCTATTTTGCTTCTAGAAAATTACATCCTGATTTGAAGTTACTTGAAGTGATATGAGTGAGAATGAACAAAAGAAAGTGTATGAATTATAAATGAACAAAGTGTATGAATAATCAAAAGTCCACAAATTAGCCATTTTTACCGATTGTCATGGGTTTCTGTGGAGATGCTTTTTGCTTGGTAAGAGGGGGAGGGATTTACAGTGCTGGTCCCAGTAAGTAGTTCTCAAAACATGCCCTGACTCTTGGGTTCAGATCCACCTCCAGCCTGGCCAGGCCAATCTAGCACCTCTGCCATCACTATTTCAGAAGGGAAATCTGAGCTGGAAGGAGAGGTGGAGGAGTGATACAAGATGAAGGTGACCATGTGGACCCCACAGTCAGAAAGGAGGAAGGAAAGTGGAGCTCTGGATTAGAGACCACCCTACAGCCCACAGCAAGAATGCAGGCTGTGCCCCTGCAGCCCATGGAGAGCAATGGCAAGACTAAGAGCCACCAGCAGCTCCAGGTGAGTGTGCTTGGATGGGTAGGAGACTGTGAGGAGGCAGCCATGGTACAGGCCGTGTTGGAGAGCCTGTGGGCTGCAGAGACCAGCACAGGAGGTGGAGAGGAACTGCAGCCTTTGGAATGAACGCACATGAGAGTGGCCCATGCAAGGCTGCCCAGCCTGTGAGGGACCACAAGCTGGAGCAGGAAGGACTGATGAGAAGCCCGTCTACCTTGAGGAGAGATAAATGGCATGAGCCATCGGGAATAGACAGACTGAAACCCCCATTCCCTGCCCCTCTGAGTCGTTCAGGTGAGGTGGAGGTAGAGACATTGACATCAGGGCTCTGAGCCTGTGAAGGAGTCGGGGGGGAAGGTGGTCTTAAAGGGTTAGTTGTGCTCTGTCGGAGAGAGCACTGCGAAGAGATGACAGACATCGATGTGGTTAAGATCATAACTCTCCACTTTATTAGTGAGCGTCAGGCTTTTATAAGCAATGCAAAGCTAGCTTGGTTACAATAATTCTGATTGGCCTTTTCCAGCTGTACTATTTGTGATAAGCCTTGCAGTTTCACATACCCCTTCAGGTTCTGCTTTGCTACATTCTTTTAAGCTTACATAGTTTCTTTCCCACACACACAGCTGCCTTCATATCTATACTCTAACACGCAACTTGTCCTTGGTCATTCTTCAGGCCCATTGTTCCCAGGCTGATGTAACCAAAGTCTGAGCCTGCATCTGAGGCCTGTGTCTGAGCCTCATGCAGCTTACGGTCTCACATAACCAAAGCCTGGATGGGCCACAGGTCCTTTTTCCTTCAGGTGTATTACTACAGCACTCTTCATCATTGTGCATTCATCACCACTTTATGATGTTTTCTGTTTGTTATGTTCTGGGATTTTATGTTTTTGGTTGTTGGTGGATTAAATTAATCGCTGTTTTCTTCCCCAAATTGAGTAGTCTTGTCTATTTTGCCTGAGATCGTAAGTGGTGAGTGAGCCCTCCCTGTCCTTAGGGAGTTTCAAAGGCCCTTGGTACTTATGTCTGATTATGGTCCTTTGTTCCTAGACAGGCCTAAACCATGACACAGACCTGTTATTTACTGTAGTAAAGAATTTTTAAGAAACAGGTATTACATGGGCATTCCGTAAGCAGACCTAGCAAGAGTCAAGGAAATGGAAATTAAATTAAAAATCAATCAACCCTATTCTAATAGATAAGTTTGTTCCAACAGAAATGGTAAGTCAAAATACATCAACTCCTTTATTACAGCTTCTTGCAACCACAGTAGTAACTCAGTATCACAGGGCTAATCCATATTACGAGAGAAACTCAGAATAGTGCTCAGCTATCTCACATGGTCACTGATGACCAAACAGAATTCATCACATATCCACCCGGTCAAAATTCACTGCCAACAGAGAAAGTATGACTTTTCACCTACCTATCACACCAAGGCACCTTGCCTGTGTCCTTAGACAATCTGTTTATATATTATTGTAGTCTTACACTGCTTACATAAAAACTCAAACTGAGTAAACCCTTACAAACCCTGGCATCCTCTCCCAGTACACTTGACAAAGAGGGAACACTTGTCTGAGGCAACAGTTGCTAAGAGAAAACTAAGTACCAACAAAATCTTCTAACAACACATACACTCTGTTGTCCAGCACACTGCTATGATATGTTCAGCTAAATGACTAAAGTAAAATATAAAAATTCAAACACAATCTGCCTGATACATTTTTTAAGTCAAATTCATGGACCTATTACAACAGCAACTAAGGTAAAAACTGAAAGTCTTGCAATAGGGTCATGAAAGAGTAGGTCCATGAATGGTCCAAGAAAGGGCCTGTGCACAGAGAAAGGAAGACACAAGAAGTAGTACGCTTCTTGTGTTTCTCTTATTTATTTATATGTTTTTATTTCAAGTTTGATAGAGAAAAAACATTTGGTGGATAAAATATCCAGTTACATAAAACGAGCATAATCCAAATCTAAAGTTACCTTAACAAAATCCATAAAAAGACAAGATGCAGGGAATATAATCAATCTGAACTCCAAAAAAATTCCAATTGCTTCTTTTTATGGCACCCATTATCTGTTCCTGATGGAGCAGCTGATGGTGAATTATTTGCTGAGTTTCCTCTTTCTGGACCTTGCCTGTCTGTTCTGTTGTCATCAGTGCGTCCTACTTATTTGTAATTGGCACATTGGAAGGAGGGTTATGAAGGGGAGCCCTGCTTTTTTTTTTTGCTTTTTGCTTTTTTTTTTTTTTTTTTACCAGGGTCCAAGGCATTTCCATTTCAGTGGAGGCTGGTAGCTGATTGTGGAACCATCTATCAGTCTCCACCTCCACTCCTCCGATACTATGCAGTCTGCTAATGGTTTCCTGCAGCTCTCTCACCTGATGCTGAAGCTCTTATGGCACACACCTTAGCAGTAGATGTGTCTAAACATCCTAAAAATCCCCTGCAATCCACCTGCACTGAAGCACCGTCGTTGATCAGCTTTGTTCAAGTGGACACATCAGTCTTCACCAGGGTGTTGCCCATCTGAGCCTTGGCTGTAGCTCTCAGGCAAGTGCCCACCATCTTGTTGGCTGGAGACAGGAGCACTTGTCCAACTTTTGTCTCTGTATGGGATGTGGGATTGTTTCCTGCCCAACATCCCCGCTTGCCCTGCCTGTGGCAACTGCTGCACAAACTGCTGCTCCAGGCCCTATTTGCCCGTCCTAGCCGATCATGCTCCCTAGGGAAAATTTTAATCCTCCACTGTTGCTGTGGCTCCATCTGTGGCAGTACCGTCCCCTTGCAAGAGATGCTGGCTCCTGGCGGGTCTCCTCTCTTCTCTTCTGCTTCCTGTGCTTCAGGAACCCCCCGAGTTACCTCAATCGGCTGCTCATCTGCAAAAACCAAGCCTTGCCACTGTCTCATGTTCTGCCAATTGATATTTTAAAAACATTTTCTCCCAACATTTTTTTTTTATTTTAACGTCTACTCTCTTTTATTCTTGTTTCTCTCAGTAACCTTCCAATACATCTTTTGCCTAACTATGCTATTTTCTGAAAATCATTCAGCTAATTCCCCCACTCTTTCCACTCCTCTTTAGAATAAAGTGTGATTAAAAATTATTAAACTCATAATTCGTGCCTCCAGTACAGATTTTCTACTGATTTCAACTTCTCCTCCTTCCCTTCCTTCACGTTCTCATTTTTGACTCAACTTTTTGCAACTGTGATTCTCTCTCTACATCACTTCAGCCTGCTTGGTGTTTTTAGCTACTTCAGTGGTACAAGCTGCAGTACCCAAACAACAAAGCTTGTTGTTTAATGAAAAGCTTGCCTGTTACAATCCCTCTACAAATAACTACTTTTCTTAGAAATAAAAGATAACAGAATTCCAGAATCTTAAAGGTTTGAAGGGACCTCTAAAGATCTCTGGTCCAACCCCCCTGCCGGAGCAGAACATCCTAGAGTAGATCACACACAAACTCATCCTGTAGTTTCATTCTAAAAGATGATGTTTTCTTAATTGAAAAGGCAAATTCAAAACTTTTTTTGTTCACCTTATCATCACAGTGTCTACATGTATTCTAGAAATTTGTTGCCTGATATGATCCTCCTGATGTCAGATGTGGTTCATTCTGCTGTTTCAGTAACAGTATTCACAATGCTTTATATTGGTACTGACTGTGGACATGTTTCTTTGCTCAAATAAGAAAGCTACCTTTTGCCGAGAATGTCAAGTGTGACATATTTTTTCTGTTTTGTTAAATTTTATTGTGCAGTGTTATCTGTTCCTAATTTAGTAATTAAATAAATTTCCTTATCAAGGTACTTTAATATATTTTAATATTTTTTCTTGTATTTTGAGAAAGAAGTTTGCAATACATCAAAACATGATATGTAGTGGCAAAGCTGAACCTCAAGAAGTTGAATCTGTTTCTGGAGATGTCATATATTATCTTTGCACTATCAGCAATTTGCAACAGTTGTATTTACTGTTTACTTCTAAATTAAAGGAGGACCTATCTTGTGGTCAGTGGACTGAACTGATTGACTCTTGAGATATCTGAATTAAATTTATGCATCATTTGATGAAGTCTAAATTTTTCTGACTGAAAAATTTTTAGTGCATTGATGTCATCAAGACACTGAAACAGTTCCCTCAGGATCTGTTTTCAATACAAGGAGATCTTGCTCATTGTTGATGCTGCCACTGACACTTTCCTCTTGTATTCAGCACCTGTGAGGCTGCACCTGTAGTACTGTGTTCAGTTTTGGGCCTCTCACTGCAAGGAAAACATCAAGGTGCTGGAATGTGTCCAGAGACGGGCAACAAAGGTGGTGAAGGGTCTGCAGAGCAACTCCTTTGTGGATTGGCTGAGGGAATTGGGATTGTTTAAACTGGAGAAGAGAAGGATGAGAAGAGACATGATCTCTCTCGACAAGTTCCTGAAAGAGGGCTGTACTGAGGTGGGGGGCAGTCTCTTCTCTGCAGTAATGAATGATAGGACAAGAGGAAATGAGCTCAAGTTGTGCGAGAGGAGGTTTAGATTGGCGATTAAGAGGAACTTATTCACTGAGAGGGTTTTTAAGCATTGGAATGTGCTGCCCAGGGAGGTGGTATAGTCATCAACCAACTTAAAAGACGCATAGATGAGGTGTGGCAGTACATGGTTTAGTGAAGGGCTTGGCAGTATGAGGTTAGTGGTTGGGTTAGATGACCTTTAAGTTCTTTTCCCACAAAATGATTCTGTGATTCTGAGTAATTTACGGAAGCATATGCCTAACACATCTGAAGGGTCAGAACTTAAGGATCTGCAGAAGAATGAAAAGATATCTGTGAGAACTTCGTTGGGCAAAACATTCAGGTGGCACTCAGAAAGCTGATGCTTAGGCAGAAATAAACATTCTAGCAAGTTTCCATGAGAATTCAGTCTCTTCAGAGGCTTCATTTTATTATTGTTAAAACATAAGTCATAGATGTTTCTCTGTCATTTCAGAAAAGTGATTGAACTGTCTGGTTGTGCTTCACCCATCCTTCCTCTTAGTGGAATACAAACCAGAACTGCAGGAAAAAGCTCATTTAACTGCAGGTTGTGCCCGTGCTGTTATCACCAGTTCTTGGTGATGCCAACACAGCTAGAAGACTTTTGAAAGGCTTAAAGTTTGGCAAAACAAGATAGTTTTGCTAACCGTATCTTTTGCTGGCACACAATAAATACCTTTAAAATGTTGCACTCATATTTTTTGGGACAAAAAGATTATCTTTCAACACTGACATTTAGGGGGCTGATCATAATAGGCCTCAAGCTCAGCTGGAGATCAGAATGCTACAATAGTCGTTTATAATAGCAGTGATGTATTTTGACAGAAAAGAGAATAATAAATTGTAGGGCTGCTTGAGCATTATTCAGCACTTCTATAATGGAGGAAAAAAATAATTGAGATCTTTCTTTCTGTCAATAAGACTCCTAATGAATCAGACATCTTGTCTAAAAGATAGCAAAAATAAATGTAGCTACAACACTTCATTAAAGTAAAAGTATCTTTACTATTAATATACAAATGGTGAAGAGTGACAAATAATTGATATACTTTAAGCCATACTTTCAATGTCTTTCATAAATACAAAACCAGCATCTGCGATATTACTTCTTTTTACAGTATAGAGATATATATATATACACAACATTTCAAAGGGACATAAGATTTTGAAACAATAAACAAACTAGCTCCAGTGGTAGCTAACTTATCAGTATATAATTCAGGTGATATATATCGCAAGTGGGCTGTTGACAATGTGTGGAATAACAAAAACGATATATGGTATGCTTTAGCTTATATTGTACACAGCATACAAATACATACCCAGTGTTCATTGTAGCAGGAAAGCTACTTTTTAAAAACCTTGTCTAAGTAGTTCAAAATTCTTAGTGAGAACTCTACACCATGAGCAACAAAATTATCTTCCTGGGGAGTCTGACTGCTTTAGTTATTTGTCACTGATCTATAAAGACTCTGAGGATTTATTTTCCCTAGCTCCAACCCTGCATTTTAGGTTTAAAAATGTAGCCTACTCACATGTTAAAGAATACAGTAGGGTTAGCATTCCTCCTTCCCTGGGCTGGAAGTATTCTGCCTTTGGCAACATCCTTTTTTTTTTTTTCAGTAGCTCCCTATTTACCTTGTCACTGCTAACAAGAGAGACAATCCCAGTATCTAAGCCCTCTCCGTTCTCACTCTTTGGCACCTGTTCTCTCTGTTAGTGGCTTTCCTGAATTTTATTGGCACTGCATCCAGTCATCTTGCCCACTCCCGATCTCACCTGTGACTTAAAAGATGCCAATATAAATTTGGCAATAAATATATGTTTCATTTCTCTGGGCTAAAAATGGCCAATATTCAAGTTTGAAAGTCAAACAACATGAGGCTCACAATGCCTGTTAAGAGGAAAGATAGACTGGAAAATTCATTTCTCAGAACTTGATCCAAAGCCAAACTTGTAAGAGAAAAGCTTTTTTTTTAGGCTCAGGTTGAAATAAAATTATGTTAGAGCACATTAACACGTGCAGTGGAAATATTGAAGATCACTTAAAACTTAGTAATTTCCCACTATCACTACAGAACTGCAGATCAAGTGGACTGGGTACTCCAGGATATTATATGAAAAAGTCTGAAAAAGAGGATGGATCTTTTTTAAAAAAGATTTAATTATCCATTTTGCATTGCATTGATCAGCACAAGTATTCGAAGTTAAACAAAGCAATTTAAGAAGAAGTATTACTTCATAGAATATTTTTACCTTTGTCTAAAGAAGTACCACAATCACAATTAATTATTTGAAGATACGTATATTTCTTTTTTTTTCTGGGCAAATAGCAATGTATGGGATAAAGTATGATCAGATATTTTTATTAAGGTCTCCTGATCAGTACAAACTCCTGACAGGAAAACCTCGTCTATGCAAAATGTTAGTAGGAGCTTGGCAAGAAATTTAAGTTCCATTTACATCTAGAAGTCTGATTCATAAAAGTGACTTGATCAGCTGAGGACATTTAGAGCCTCACTGAGATGGACAGATGAAATTCAGGTCCCACTGAAGTCAGTTTGTGTGTTAATGCCCGGTGAGACCTGAATTCCACTGTGGCCCTTCTTGCAGCTCTCTCAGCACCCCTCTATAGATCAATTAATAAAAGGGGTCTTGAGCTCTTTTAGTAAATAATCTTTTTTTGAAGTCCCTTTTATTAGGAGTGAATGTGACCCAATGGACATGAAAATTACTCTACAAAGATATTACTTCCTACGACAGTTTACACAGAGATGGTGAGGCCACGAATGACTCTAAAACAAATATTCACTGCAGTTTTACTCCAGAGGTAGAATAATGGGAAGAGGCTTCACATTATCGTTCAGATTTAAAAGAAATTTTAATGTTTGAGGTCTAAGTACCAAAACTGGACTGAATAGACTTTCTATCTGACTCTTCAACTTGATAAATTGGTCAAAATGCCCCTACACATCCACCATGTGCACCATGTCAATATGATCCTCACTAGAATTGTGATCTCAACAGATTTTTTGCAAACTTTCTGTTTAAAATATTTATATGACTTGAGAGTACTATCTCCAGTTTAGATGAGTTTTTGACCATATTTGAGCAGAAAAATATGTCATGGTAAAGCTTTCAAATATTTTAAACAGGCTTTCTAGACAAATTATTGGAGATTTTTCTTTAATAAAGCAGAGTGGCATGCTATCAAAAGGCACAAATACATTTCCATTATCTGGTCTAGGAAACAGAAAAATGGCATGATTATTATACTACAGTTTGATGATTGGCACTTAAATAAATAATCAAAGTAATTACTATCACAAAAGAAAGTCACTTTTTTGATGTAGATCAATGTGCAGGCTGAAGACAGAACATGGAAATACTATATCAGGGACTGTTGTCAAACAGCCTTTGTAGATGACTGACACTGTGTAACTACATTGTATATATCTATGAAGAAACAGAAAGTAAACCCAATCCTGCAAGTTCTCCTATGAAAATACATCCATCCTCCTTCTCACATTGCCCCCAAAGATGTCAGTGGGGTGTCAAATGAGGGGTAGGTTCAGCCATTCAAAATTTCTTGCAAGACTGAGGCCTAAATAAATTAATGTTTGTCACATTAGGCATTAGCATCACCAGAATAGTAAATATTTCTGCAACCACTAAAAAATCCCCTTAAAATTTGAAAAAAAACCAAAGAAACAAAGAAAACCAGAAAAGACTCTTCAGAGTACATTTGTACACTAAATTGTAAAATATGAATTAAAATTTTTGTTACTACTGTGGCAAATCAGAACACAGATCTACTAAAAAAAATCATAACAAGAAGCTCTAAGTAATTTTACTTGATTTTACTCCTTATTTTTTAAGATTGTCACTGCCACATTCCATATAATTAAGAATTTCAAAGGCTCCCTCCCACCCTTGTTCCTGGAGTATGTTAGTGTAACAATTCAGAATACTTTTACAAATAGTTATATTCTGTCAACTCTTCTGACGTTTCATACTAACACTTAAAATTACTTTTAGACAGTAAAAGTGACATTTATACAGATATCTGTGGTTTTTTTTTTTTAATTTTTAGTCTAGAATAGGAAAAGAAAATAAAGAAATGATGTTATTCCAGTTCTACACATATCTTACAAAATAACTATATTCTGTCCCACCTTTGGAAATATTTGCAATTATGAGTGATTTTAAGTATTTTTTCATAGTTACAGTTTGGTTTTCTCCTGCACAGCATGGAGGCAAAGCATAAGACATAATCTATTAATCCACAGACCAAAAGGTATGCTTAGAACAGTCCACCTGTAATTTAGAATTGTTTCATTTTTATCCTTCATATAGTCCAACTGGCAAGAGACTCAACAGCAGAAAGAAAATGAATACTCCCAGAAATAACTTTTGGTTGGTAATCCAGTATAGCGGGAAATGTTTTTGTTTCCAATATTGAAATAATTGTGCAGTACATTTTATTTTTAAAGAGTAGCACAGGCATATTAATAATAGATGAGCTGACAAGAGTTGTTAAATTCTCTAAGCCCTTTGCATTGTAATTAGACATCATTTTAGGAAAACCAAACCAAAGAAAATGAAAAAGCCCAATATATAGCTGTTAAATCATTGAAGTTTTTTTCTGTAAGTCTCAAAAAGAAGTACTAAAATTTGAAATGTATCTATGGTAGAGCCTAGACACTGTTAGCCCTGCTCTGTTGTATAGGAACCTTGTGCAAATGATCATTCCAGCTTCAGGAAAAGCAGTGGTTTCCTAGCAAAGCTTGACTTAAAAGTATATGCTTGGCACCACCTAACTTTGTGATGGCAGGTAGAAGAGAAATGTTGCATGAGATGATTTGAGCTGTAGATGTTCAAACCACATCAACCACATTATGCTCAATGGCTGGAATTTTCCAGGTCCTTTCCTTGCATTTTGATAGAGAGAGAATGCTCAGCTGCAAATACATACTTCATAGAAAGAACAGATATTCATATCTAAATAAGACAATTGATTCTCTTAATTATAGGTTAGGAAGTACATGACAGAAATGTAGTAGACAAGCAGTTGTTTGTTAGCACTGACTGCTCGGTATGTGGGAGCAAAAATGAGAATTCATAAAGGAGTGTCTTCATCTTTCCTTCACCAAGAAGTAACACCTTATCATTTAAAGAAACTTCAGCAGTTTAAAATAATTATTTTTCACCTTTCATCTCACATTGCTATCTCCTCCTACCCATTCTTTTCACTTTGCTACTGTTTTTCCGGGAACTTGGTTTCTTATCCTAGCCATGCTAGTGTTATGACTCTGTCTTCAACTATTTGGTTCATTGTCAATATTTCTCATAGTGAGGAAAAGTTGTAAAAAAAATCCATAAAATGACTTGGCTTTGAAAAATAAGAAAGCTCTATGAATTAAATATATCCTTCCCAGTTCTTTCAAATGCAATAAAGCTTGGTTTAACAGGAAGGTTAACCTTTCATTTTCCTCAAATTTAAGTGCGCTCTTACGTTTCACTTTCAGCTTTATTGCACAAAATTCAAACACTTTATCATGAATACAAAATATCATCTAAGATTTGATGCTGTTCGGTGGGAAACTGGGAAGCAGGAGGACTTCAAATATGAGGAAAATTTAGGTATAGAATGGAGGGGACATAATTTTCTGAGTTAAGCTACACTTAAACCTCAGGTATGACTTACATGTACCACAAGGTACACAGTCCTGATAAGTAGGATTTTTCAATATAATTTTCTACATGGTTTACCTATTTCTTCCAAAGCAAGATTTTGAAGAGTTTGGCAGGTGTGGATATACTACGCTAGAAAGGAAACAGAATATATTAGTTCAGTTAGTGGCATCATTACATCAATGATAAGAAATACAGATGAATTTTGCATCAAATAAATCAGTCAAGTTTCAGAGTGGTACACATTAACCAGAATAACAGAAAGGACTACCTTATGAAATGCTTGACAAGAAAAATGTATTTGGCAGAATATAAAATATTATTATCTAATAATTTAAAATTTATTCTATCTGTTTAGTCAAAGTCTTCCTTTCTGACTGCTCTTATGGTGGGTCTTTTAGTTAAAACCAAGGGTATGAAATCATAAAGGAACAATTGTTACTTAATAAGGCCAACTTTTAATATTTCTGGCATAAATTTGGGGACAAAATGTATCTATTACACTAAAATGAAGTTTTATCCCTTGACTATATAGTTAGAACTAAAAGAAAAACAAACACTGTATATGTCTAAATATGTTTCAGTTTCTATTTATTATAATATTTCACTTGAAGTCAAGATTATGTTTTCCTTCTACAGCTTTACTGCATTTTAGTTCACGGACAACCTCCAAAACTCTAATACAGAAAGCCTGAAGCACGGAAAATGCTGAAGGCTTTCAGAGTCACACTCACATAGTTAGGATGAGGCCAATATACTGCTACAAAATATTTGGTCAATTTTATTTAAATCTGTACATCATGGTCATGGACTTTTTGTTTTACCAAAGAACCCAAGTGAAACTGCATATGGAGATGGCTCTGAGTTGAAGAGTGAGTTTTTGTTTGCTTCAAGTGATAAGCACAGCTGGAATGACTAGTGAGTGTCTGCCAGTGTTAAGGTCATACATGTTATACTGAGATTGGTTTTCTGGTTTTTTTTTTTTTTTTTCTTAAAGGCAACCTAAATTTTTGTTATATTATAGAAACAAATACAGTAGTATATGGAATTTTATGTTTGTAGCTTTCACTATAAGATCTGTAAAGATCTGATGTGTTGTTTGTGATTCAGGGTGCCTTGTAACTATTATTCTAAACAGACATACTTTGTCATATTATAAATTATAGTTCTTATTCTGTGGATTTTTCAAATTCATATCATGGGACTTAGTGTCAGCAAAACTACATACTAAAACCATTAACAAAAAATAGAAAGGAGCTGTAGACAGAAATTGTTTCATCATATGTACACGTGTACTAACTATTCCAAGCTTAAGTTTCCCAAGAAATTAAGGTCAGCTGCAAAGTTTTGGTCACAGGGTTACTTAAATTCAAATACATTATCCAGACAGCTGTAGTTTATCTTATTATGCTTTGCTATCATCTTCTTTTGACTGGATGATGTCATTAGCCACTTTGATCTCTATGGTTTCTGGATTTAAAGCTTCTTTTCCATTTTCCTCCTTTAGTGGCAGCTTCCTATCAGAAGAGAAGAGGAATCATGGTAACTCATAAGCAAAACATAATCTGGTATTGAAATCTACAACATATGTACTGCTTATACAGTTCAGAGTGTTTCTTAAAAAAATAATTTATTGAAAATCACATGTAAATATTTTATTGTGAACACTGAGATTCTTTGCTTTTAAAAAAAAATCATATTAACCCCATCTATATAAAGCCAGAAAAAGCTAAATGGCATATGACAAAAACATTGCTGCTGCTCAAAATACAGTTTCATCAACAAGACCAAAGAAATATTAGAATGCCAAATAACTTGACCCAAAACAGTACAAACAGATGTGGTTCCTAAGATATCATGAAACACAGTCATGCCTTTTGCTGAATCTAGATTGTACTATTTCTTAATATCAGTTTCTAAATGTAACTTCAATTGTATATGAAAGAAGGTTATGCCTGGGCAATGTAAGTTATTCTATTATTTAGAAAATTCTACAATGTATTTTTTCTATAACACACAATCTAGCTAGTTTAATAACTTATAGGTCTTTTAAGATTAACAGTGAAAAATCTGAAGAGTTTTATAATCCTTAATTCCAATGGCAAAAGAATTCCCATCTTTGCTTTACAGGAAAGAAAGAACACTGATTTCATTCAAAAAGATCTTGGAAATCATCCCTAGTGCCAGCAATTAGCTGTCAAAAATTACAGCTGTCAAAAATATGTATAGTTTACTCAGATGTTTGTGTAATAATGTCTCTTGGGCGTAATAGTTGTTAATCATTATTTCATTTTGGGTTTACTATCTCATTTTTAACTAGACAATATTATGAATATAACTATTAAATATTTCAGTAAACTTCCACTGTGATTGCTTTGATGTCCCAAAGTGCAATATACTGTTCAAAACTGTTTGAAGAGTCCCTTAGGAATGTTTTATATTAAGTGTTTAATAACAACAAATATAACAAAGCAATAACCAAATTCCTAGTCCTATGACACATAGGCTGTCTGAAATGAAATTAACTGAAAAAGATACAGTTCATCTAGAGGCTAAACAACAAACACCACCTACATCTGAGACAAATCAAAGAGAAGACTAACTTATTCTGTCATAGTAAAATGTGAGACATATTTCAGCTGTCTGGCTTTGAGCACAGCAGGAATTGTCTATTAATTGTCTGTTTCACATAGCATACGCAAAGGAAATGGATTTCAGCTCACAACACAACGTCTGGAAGAATGGAAACAGCAGAATCAGCATAAATTTATTTTCAAAAGAGGATAAAGCACTGGGGCAGAGGAAGCACAGCTCATGAGATACATTTTAGGTAAGCAGGTACCTGTGTTAGAGGCTTCATAATGAAAAGCACTTATACTAGTATTAAAAAAAGACCTAATTTAATCTAGTTTTATATGAAGGCAGAGTAATTTCTCAAAAGATGGTGCTGAAAAGGAGGTAACATATAGTCAACGTAAAAATTAAGCAATTGACAGAATATACTGTGTGAAAATTTAAATAAATTTGTTTTTGAAAAGTGAATGAAAAGCATTTTATAAATAATTTCAAATTATTTGAAATCAGAAGATTTGTTAGAACTCTGCTGGAGGATACTAGTTATTCATGAAAAAGATTTGATAAAATTAGCCTTGCTTTCAATACAAGGAAAGTAAAAAAATCACTACAAATAGAATGTTTTACAAGTCTTCCTCATCAAATTGTACATTCCATCATTCTTTGTCTTTAAAAACTTCTGTGGTTTTTTTGGATAGGATGTGAAGTTATCAGTCCAGTCTTGATTAGACATGATTCTTTTTTACTATGAAAAAAAAAAATTTAAAATTCTCCTCTCCATATATTTCAAATATTAATTATGTTTTAATCTCTCAATATATTCAATTATTTTCATTTTTAACTATCTACATCAAGTTTAAATATTTTAATTACACCAACTTTTGTATACATTAATAGCTATATATATTTGAAATAATTTTAGACTTTTCAGCTAGGCAGACTGATCCTTTAAAATCTTGAAATATGTATAATAAGACCTTTGGGGGAAAAAAAAAAGCTACAGAAGTTTAAAAGGTTTTTCCACTTTACTCAGATGCTGATGTTTATCAACCATTAATAATATTGACTTTCTCTAGAACTGCATGTGACCTAACTGCAATAGTCTGCTGATATTAAGCACAGGAAGTTTTAGAATATTTACTTTCCTAATTGATAGGAAAATGGCTTCTAGCCATTTCAATACTGGAATTCACCCTGCTTCATTAATACAAAGAAAATCTCAACCAATACTAGAAACACTATTATGTGAGACTGGAAATGTAATTATAGTACCACATTGCACATGGTATTTTAATCATATTGTAGAAATATAACATGAAATGCACAGCTTAAATGGATTTCCTGTCAGCATTATTGAGATTTGCTGACTTGCAGATAAAGTGCTTTGTGGTTATCTGTGACATATGGATATCAAATTTGGCTTTGACGAGAATCATCTCAGTTAAGGTAAAACATAGGTTGTTGAATAAGATGATGAGCAATATTTAAAAAATACTCTGTTATTGTAAGAGGAAGTAAACTCTATTATTTCTCACAAAAGATTAAATCAAAGTATTGAGGTTTCTTTCCAAATAATTCAACTAATTCAATATAGTCAATAACAGTTAATCTAATTTAAACTGAAAGATTGTCTTGTATACCTTTAAGACAGTTGTAATTAGTCAGAATGAATCCTTCTTTATATGAACATTGCCAGCCTGGAATCTCCTTGAAACTTTTCCTTTCCTGCAAGCTAAGCTTTTCCCTCCATGATCCCTACTGTCATCCTCATCTTGGCCAGCATATACCTTTCTGGATGATAGCAGCTGTGGTTGACAATGTGTTTGTGTTATTTCTACTGAAAGACTTCTACACTATTGCATCTTCCTTTCTTTTAGTGAATCTCAACTGTACTTTTACATCGCTTCTCTGTTTTATCAATTAAAACCTGGGTATGAGTAGAAGGTCTTTCCATGCTCTCCTAATACCAGTGTCCCTTCAGATGTCCTGACTTCATGATGCTCTATTTATCTTTGGTTTCCTACATGATTCTGTACTGAATCTTTAGCTGACATATGTCCAGTAGTACTTTGGACTTCTGTCTTTTGTCATTGATTGTGGGAGATGAAATTACCAAGGTGGCAACTGTCATCATTATTAATATCTCTTAGCAGTCCTATTCTCCCAAGGACATAATATCCATCAAACTCCTTATCAGCTGTTTCTACGAATAATTTATATTTTGTGCCACCAATACCTGATTCTTTTGCTCTCCCCTGAGATAAGAAAACTGCTTTTGATTTTATCTTTCTCATATTTCAATCTTGTCAGCTGTTATGATTGGAAGAACTGAACTTAATCTTTCCTGATATCATGTCCCTTGTTAGATGTATCTCAACTGTATTTGCAAGATCTGCTGCTACATATAATCTCAAAGCACGAAAAAATGTGGCCCTGAGGTCTTAATCACAACACATTCAAAGCCTGCTGGACTTCTACAATGTTTATAGCTGACTTCTTAGGTAATTACAGATTCTCTATAGTTCCATTCATTATAAATTCTAATATGAAGAGAAAACATATCACTGATCATTCAACAAATTTCATAATTATTTAATTAACATGTCTGAAGTCTTCTGGTACAGGCTCTTTAAAGAAGTAGACAGCTTAATGTCCAATTACTTAACGCACTCGACATTTACTAAAAATGTCAATGACAGCCAACGAAGCTTTTTTTTCTTATTAAGGATATTGGTTTTTGCGGTTCTAGATAATGGCAAGGAAAGTCATTTAGCTGTATTTTCAGAAAGAAAAAAATACTTTTAGAAGATCATCTTCTCCTTTTACAAACCATCTGTGATTCCATCAAATAATCAACAGATGAGTTTCTATATTTACTACAGAAATGCTTTTGTAGCCCTCACAACATTAAGATCTCAAGAAGCACTAGATTTTCACAACACATGGTTCCAAAGTAATGTGGAACTTTAAAATTTTTTAATCAATAACTTTTTTGGCTCAGAAACTAAACTCTTAAGCAATCAGTTCATGTCCTTTAACACCACTAGCTGGACTCTCAAGAGAACAAATGGTACTGTGTTGAAATATTAGTTTCACTTCAAACTAAATTTTCAGAAGTAAAAAAGAATGTATCAGAAGCTCTCATTGTTATAGTAAGCTTAGCAAATACCAGTTTGCTTGTTCCCTATCACAAATATTACTTTATCTCCCCATAGATTTAAAAAAATATTATTCAGGTACAAATACCAGCTACTCTACTCAGTTTAATCTGTTTCAGTGTCTGTAGAGGGAATAGGACCTCACTACCAGTGCCTGGGATCTCAGGATGCAGGAGGCAGCCAAAGCTTGCCAGCCCATGTGAGTGCCACTTGTGTTTCTGTGCTATGAGCAGTCTGCAGGGATGGAATGGGGACATGAGGAAACAAAGCAAAGAGGTTGACTTTCAGCACTATTAATCCAATTGCATCACGTGGACTTGAATGCTGAGCTAAGCATTCAGTAATGTGAATGAAAGAAGGAAGGGATCATCCTGTGAGGAGCTGGATTTCTGGAGCACGTAATCATTGTGTATGTATGAGGACATGTGTGTTAGTCTAAGGCCATTCCCAAGAATCAAATTATTCCTACCAAGTGGTTAATAACTGTTGGGTAGGTGGTAAAGAGCAGTTGTACCCAACTAAAAAACTCTTTGTACTCCTGCACAGCCACCACTGCAGGGTCAGGAGGTCTAGGGGAGGGAGGTGACTGTGTTTGCCAGGGCTGAGAAAGAAGGCAACATGTCTGTGACCTGCCTCTGCCAGCTGTGGTTCCCCACAGGGTTTGAACATCAGCTGGGAGCAGCAGGGGAGCAGCAGGGGCAAGCTCTCCTGCAGTCTGAGATATGAAGAGTACAGGTGGAGCCCTGCCCTCACCCTCCACCCCCTGAATGCAATGTGCAAGGCTAGGGGACACAGCAGGGTGCAGGTCCACATCCCACTAGGGCCTAGGCTGGGCACAAGCTGATGATGAGGCTGGAGCTGATGTGGAGCTTCTGGTCTCTGGCAAGTGAGACTGGTAGGCTGAGGAACGTAGGACAGGGCTACCTATGACTTCCTGCCCTGACATGGGGTTGGTTTTCACCAGTAGCAGAGGAATAACTCCTTGGGAGTCAGAGCAGTAGGGAGAGTAGAAAAAATTTCCCCGGATACTTGTTGACCTCCAGACGGGTGGTGATGTAAAGCTATGCTGCAGTAGCACCACTATCGCAGTGTTTCCATGCAAGGGCTGGATAACACCCATATGTGGTTGTACACTGGGTCACAGAAATAAGAGAAAAATGTCTAGCTGTAACTTCAGCACTTGCATGTGGAGTACTGTGATTTACATTGATTACTGTTAAAAAAAAATAATTAAGATATCACATTTGTACACAGTATTCCCGCAGCACATCATTCTGCTGTTGCTGTGTATCTCCTACCCAGACCACAGGAAGCCCAGTCTGTCCTCACAGCCAGAAGGAGCTTCTATTAAATTCTATGGAATGTCAGGCTACTTACTCGGGTTCTGTGAGAGGAGTTGTCTCATTTGGCTCATTTACTGGACTCCCATCTTCATGACTGGTAATTCTTTCATCCTCTGTTCTCATTTCCACTATTGGTTCTTTTGATCCATCTTTCCTAAAAATTATTAAAAACTATTAAAAACACGTGTCATTGTATTAAACACATACATTCAACATAACTAATTACCAAGATTCCTCCTCTCAAAAGTCAACAAAAAAGGGCATAACTAGTTATCAGTAACTAACACCACAGAGACACATTTAACAGTATGTTCCCAATTCCTTGAAGTCTTTGAAGAAGCCTGTATCCATCATCCTACCTCTGTAAACATCATGGATTAGCATCTCAAAAGAACATTTTGTTTATG
This sequence comes from Urocolius indicus, assembly GCA_013401255.1. NCBI lineage: Eukaryota > Metazoa > Chordata > Aves > Coliiformes > Coliidae > Urocolius > Urocolius indicus. The sequence goes on along the minus strand of WBNH01011630.1, from coordinate 334,247 downwards.
ATTGAATTATAAGACAATGACATCTTTATGGGAATAGATGGACACTTTCCTAATTTAGTGCAATAAATATAGGACTCAATGCCTAGTTATGCTTCAACTTTTCTGACAGTGTAAAGAGCCTTTATGTAAGCATACACACTGCAGAAGTGTACTTTAACCTCCTGACATTATGACAATCCTAACTGTCTAAAGTGACACTCCTAATGGGTGAACGAGTCTTCTTGTGGTAAGAATCTAGTCCCTTCTGGTCATGCTTGCAGAATAAACAATTTGATTCTATGTTATATTTCCCTCATTCTAGGAATAACTGCTAATCTCTGACATGTAAGTAAATTAATAATCTTTGTGCTAATTGGACAAATTGGAAGTTGAAGCAGTGAGTATTATCATTATGCTTTTGGAAGTAACCATAGAAGAGTTTGAGTAGTAAGTGACCTTTAAAAATCTCCTAGTCCGACCATTTTGCCATGAGCATGGACTTCCTCAACTAGATCAGGTTGCTCAGAACCCTGTCCAACCTCACTCTGAATATTTCCAGGGATAGAATATCTATCACCCCTTTGGGAAACTTGTTCAAGTGTTTCACCACCCTCATTGTAAAGAATTTCTTCCGTAAGTCCAATCTAAATCTATGGTGTTTCAGTTTAAAACCATTACCCCATGTCCTATTACAGCAGGTCCTACTAAAAATTTAGCCTATCTTTGTTTTTCATAAAACCCTTTTAAGTATTTAAAGGCTGGAATAAGGTCTTCTTGGAGCCTTCTTTTCTCCAAGCTGAAATACTTCAATTCTCTCATCCTTTTTTGATAGGAGAGGTGTTCCATCCCTCTAAACATCTTCTTGACACCCCTCTAGACCAACTCTAACAGGTCCATATTTTCCTGAGCTTAAAGCTTCAGAGCACAATGCAGTACTGCAGGTGGGGTCTCACGAGTGTGTAGTAAAGGGGAAGAATCACCTTACTTGACCTGCTGGCCATATTTCTTTTTATGCAGCCCAGGATAAGGTTGGCCTTCTGGGTTGCATGCACATATTGCCAGCTCATGTTCAGCTTTTCATCCATCAGTACTCCCAAGTCCTTCTCTGCAGGGCTGCTCGCAATAATATAGCCATGACATGGAAACAGAAGCTCATTGCTACAGAAGTATTAATAATTTTAGTATTAATTAACTTGCATATAACTTTACTCTCAAAAGGCAGCCAAAAGTATACTCAAGATATATTTGATATTTCCAGAATAAAACCTCTTTCCTTGTAAATATTTAATTCCTATTCCTGTCATTAGACCATTAGAAATTGCATCCTGGAACTTCATCAGCTGGAGCCAGGAAACACAGGGTAACTGAGTTATAGATGAACAATCATTTTTAGATTTAGCAGACTGTTTTCTAGACCTGTGGTGTTCTAGTGAGCAGACAGATTGTTATATCTCATAACAAAGAACTACTTAAAACATTGTCTAATTCATATCTCACATTTTCATATTGTTCCTGAGAAGACGATCATTAAATAATTAGGTACAACTACACTAATCCATCTGCTCAGGAAGTACCTAGAAAACTCTATCATCCTCTGGTAGATATCAAGGAAAAATCTTTGTAGGCATATTTAAAAAAAAAAAATTAAAGCATGTGTTTATTCACCTCTGCATATAAAACCCAAAGATACCTTAATGGGCATGACAATTATTTCTGTAGATGATGCACATAACTATCATGACTACCTCATATCTGTCAAAATATTATAGATCATAACATGGAGGGAACTGTAAGTTTTACTTAGCTTTTGTGTACATCTGCAGTCTTACAGACAAACATACATTATTGCATGACCAAAAGCCTAAAAATATATTTGCAACCAGCATTCACATAGGATTGAGGAATGGATCTGTACAGAAAGTACAAACTATGTAACAATTAAAAATTCCACAGAAGGGAAACTGATTTGTAGGAAAATCATTATGTCATTTCTGTTCCAGATGGTTGTATATACATTAAATGCATTGTATCATGTACATCCACTACATATGGAACATAATTCATGACTATATATATCCTACAATCAAAATGTAACAAAGAACCATACCATAAACCTTCTTAATAAAACAGAATGCAAACTGACTTATTTAAAGCAAGGAAATGTTAGTATATTTTAGGGAGTTAGCATGAAATAAATTCAAATTTTGACTCTTCAAAGCATCTTGAAATTTTAGCCTGACAGCTTATATATGCAGATAACAGGCTAAAATAAGAATAGCCCCAAAACATTTTAAGATCTGATTGACAGAAGATCACCTTATCAAGGAAAGAAATATAATTATATAAGATAGTTGGTTCTTGCTGAACTGTCACAAAGTATTTAATATCAAGTGATCTGCTTTATGCTTTTGTAGGACAGCATGGAATGGCATTTGGGTATGAGATGTTGATAGTAAGGTATAAACTGCTGTCAAGTAACATTTGCAACTTTAGCTCCCTAAGGCCTTCCCATTCAGAAGAGTTTGTACAACAATTTGTACTTGGTCACTTCTTGAATGGGAAATTAAAGCATATAATGAAGTGCTGTGCTCAGTAGGAATGGACAGCTGAGTCAGAGCCAGAAGCTTCACATCTTGATTCTATTGACCTGGACATGGTGCCTTCATACAACAGAAAAAAAATGCTGTTATTCCTTCTCTTACTGTAAGCTGTCAAAAATTAGAAAAGTGGTATTTTAGGGCATAACAAAATAATATTTTTATTTATTATTATTATTTATTATTTTTATTCAGAAGAATTATTTCATATAAATTCTCTGTGACTGATTATGATTGCTGCTTATTCTACAGAGCTGTTTCCAAAAGGGTTGAGAATCCAACCAAGAAATGTAATCAAATTACCTAAGAAAATCACATCCTCTGAATCCCAACAGCCAGAACTAAAACCAGAAAAGACACTCTCAACTCTACTGCATAGCCCAACACAGCCATGAATAATAAGGGCTGCAATACCTGATCTGCTCTATAGTCATCTGTGGAAGGATGAAATCTTTGAAGCTGCAGAATAAAATACAAGGCCAGACTACTGGGAGAGCTACAGCACACAGGAATTGGACCAGCAAACATAATTTAAACCACGCACAAAATGCTTTCTCACAAATGTGACAGTCTATGTATGTCTATGAAGCATTTTTTAAGTAAAATGAAACTGCCTACAATCAGGGAGCACAAGTAATCCAATCTCTGTCTTATCTCCTGAAAGCCTGGTAAACACCGAGTCTTTAAAGTACTCTTGTTTTATGGAATAAGTAGTTGAACTGTTTTGCCAGAGATTGTACTATCCATGTGTCATTTGAGGGTGCGTATAGGCACACTAACGATTGGTTCATTCACATTTGTCTTGTGAATTAGCCACTACACAAGGATACTTGTGAGAATCAGAATTGTTTGCTCCCCATTTAATATTCAGCCATCACTGAGTTTTGCTATGAAGAACAATCATGTTCGCCAGCATTTCATCCACATTCAACTAAGCTCTCTTATTTTTTAAAATCAACAATACTTTTTGTTCCTAAAATTTATGGTTAAGAAACAATATTTTCCATTAAATGCTATTTAAGAGAAGAAAAATTCTTTCATGGATTTTTTTATAATATTATGTCCTCTCAGATTTAGTGTCACTGCCTCAATCATATGATGAGGTTTTAGGTATTAGTAGATGAAAGATGGGTTTGTAAAAATTGAGTTACAATGATCTGTTGCTTCTTCCTCATGGACCATATATGTGTCTAAAACTATTACTGAATTTCAATTCTTTCTTATATGTCAAGAAGCACAAAGAGGCCATCTTAAAGTGAAGTATGGTAAATGTCTTTTTTTTTTTTATCCATTTTTCTTTTAAGGTAAGATTTGACCTCAACAGTTCCGAATGTGTCAGACATATGCTTTTCCAAGTAATGGAAACATTTTATTAAGTTGGACAATGTTTTCTTTTAATGAAGTTTCCAAAGCATGCTTAATACTCACAAGTAAGCAGCCTTTCCTTCTTCCAGTTCTTTACTTTTTCCACTTGAACCACTCTTTTTCCCACAGATCCTCCTGGTGATGCACATTAGCAATCCACATTGTCGTACAAAGAAGCAGCTAACATCAGTCACAACCAGGATTAACAAAAGAGCAGCCACTCCAAGGCCAATGACAGCACCAAGACCAAGACCATTAAAAAGAGTGTCTTGAAAGAAAAAAAAATTAAAATTTATTGACAAAAATTATCCCAAAGATTAACACCTTCTAAAGCCATTAAGCTCTAGGCTAGAAGAGTAAAGGATGCTTATAAATGAACCATTCAGAAATAAACAGAAACAAACTTTTCTGAAGATGAAGCATATATAAATCCTGACTTAAAAAAAAAAAATCACAAAAACCATCATTTTATATATTTCCCCAGTGCCAAAATTTCAGTATGGTCACAGAACATAAATTATATCATTTAATAACAAATATTATTATATTTTAATACTTCAAGACTGGGACTATTGGTATGTAGCCTAAGAAAAACATTTTAAATATTCAACATAATAATAGTTGATATAAGTTGTCATCTTCCACATTTTAAATATAATTGATTAGAAGTAGTGCTAAGTAGAATTACAAAAAGGTTTAAGAGAGTGTCAAAACAGTATTTATTGTTGTAAAGGTCATTTTTAAAATTAAAGTAGAAAAAAACTGTCTTCAAAGAACAGTTGCACACAGTATTAAATAAATTAGGAAAACGATGCATATTCTTACATGACTATTGGGCTGGGACCTCATTTTGTATAGTCTTGTACCTTGAAAATATATTAATGTATTTTAAAATAAACATAATCTACATTTTATCTTGCTTTCTAAATTTGTATAATGAAAGCTGATTCTTAACTCATTTTACTTCACTACAAATCTCAGAAAAAATAATGTTTTGATTCAGTTGAACAGACAGTAATGCTACAGACTGGTTTTAGTAGTGTAATTCTCAGAACATTTATTGTGTTTGTGAACTCAGATGTCTCTTATAAAGGAGAAGACTTGTATCTGATCAATAACCTAGGGGGAAAAAAAAGCCACCTCAGTAATGGTTCATGCATCCAGCTAATTCAAGAAGGTGTCAATCTAGCTCTGAAATTTGCTTTCTGTGGTGCTATGTTTTGAGCAAACTCCACAGTGAAGTGCTCCTGGGGTTTTTTGAACGTTGGTGTAGCATTCCTTCTTTACTGTTATCTTGTCCTGGAGTACCAGCCCACAGTGCAGTGCTACATTTACATTTGCAGCTGTATCTATGCCTGCTGCCAAATTAAGAGCAACATTATTTCTGACAAATTACATGAGTAATGTTCTAACAGCGAAACATAATAATGTATTATAATATAAATGTTTTCATGAGGCAAGTATTGTATTTTTCCTCTATTTTTCTATAGGGTTGGAATGGATGTTTAGAGATCATCTAGTGCAACTCCCCTGCTAAAGCAGGTCCACCTAGGTCAGATCACACAGAAACACAGGCAGGCGGGTTTGGAAAACCTCCAGAGAAGGAAGGCAGCCTGTGCCAGGGCTCCATCACTCCCACAGTGAAATAGTTTTTTCTTATATTTGCTGAGTGAACACTATGTCCACTCATTCAGGTCATTGGTGAAGATGTTGACCAAGACTGGCCCCAGAACCGATCCCTGTTGAACTGCACTGGCCACAGGCCTCCAACTCGATTCTATGTCATTGATCACCACCCTCTGGGCTCTGTCATTCTGGCAGCTCTCGATATACCTCACCATCCACTCATCCACGCCACATTGTCTGAGTTTTCTGATGAGGATGTTATGGGAAACAGTGTCAAAAGCCTTGCTGAAGCCAAGGTAGATGACATTCACTGCTCTCCACTCATCTAGCCAGCTATAGACTGTGTTTAGATTAAGAATATTATAGAAATTTTCCTATTTTTGATTAATTAAAATGTACTTTGAAAATTATTTTCTTGAGGTCTTCTTAATCAATACACTAACAGAAACAGATGCCTTGCTAGTGTATGCGGTAGAACTCTTACATTGAAAAGTAAAAAGATTTTTCAAAAGACAGGGAAGAATTTAGTTCATATGCTATTGATTTTATTGTCTGCTGTTTGTGTTGTTTTATTGTAGAACTGTTCTTCAGAATGCTATTATTTAATGAGCCAGAATTCAATATATATATAATTACATGGATGGATAGGCAAATAAACGGACAGATATTACTTGAATATTATTTTCCTTTCTTCAGAAACATTTAAAACCCCACTATATAAATAACAAAAACAATGTTACAGCAAAGATATGATTTACCACTTATCGATCGCCCGATAAGCAACATTGAAAGTTAACTTTTCACATTAACTGTCTCTTTTTAAACAACATTCTTTGTTAGATATTACAATTTCTGATACATATTCTAAAACTTACTTTATCTATAATTATAATACCCATGTATTTGATGACATCCCTTGTAAACTTATTTGTGTTTAGCTGTCCGAATTCAGGAAGAGATAAACAGATACTTCAGTACAATTTATTGAAAAGCTCATGTGTTTCAACAGACATAATACCAGTAAGGTCTATAGTCCAGTTCTACTGACCTTATACGACAGAATTTTTGTCTTTATATTTTCTTAAACAACAAATAGAATGTGGAGGGGGAAAAAAAAAAAAGCTCTTTTAATCCATAATTTTTAGAAGATTTGTATATGTCTTTTTTTTACTGTGGTATTTTTAGGATTTTGGTTTTGTTTTACCCCATTGTTGTTTCTACTATGGGGAGATAGATTTTTTAGCTCATGTAACAGCCTTTCCAGTGTCACTAGAACATTGTGTTGTGGGAAGTTTCTCATCCCTAATGATTCAGTGACAGAAAAGTCTACATAGCAAGCAAAGGAACTATTTATAGTAACAATATTGCTCCTTTATATAATCCTATTTATATTAATTTGCCATAGTTGTGAAAAATGATTTGCTTTTCATTTTTAATATTCTTGGTATTGGTGAGACATCTGAAACTTAAATATTTGACTGCTACATATTTTTCTATCTCTTTATGGTTGATAATTTCCTTTTAATTCAGCCTTCCACATCCTTACTACTGCCCTACTTGTCTCAAGTCCTCTGTTTCCTACTTGCAACCCAATTGCTCATAAAGGTTTCTGTTTCACAACATGTGAAAGACCAATTTCTTATCATAGAATCATCAAATGGTAGGGGTTGGAAGGGACCTTTAGAGACCATCTAGTTCGACCCCCCTGCAGAAGCAGGTTCACCTAGATCAGGTTGCATAGGAACATATCCAGGAGGATCTTGAAGCCCTCCAAGGAAGGTGACTCCACAACCCCTCTCGCACACTTTCATCTCATAATCCAGAGTGACAGGAATGTAGCCATATACTGCAGCAGGTCAAAGAGCATGGTTATCATCAATCTTCTTGCCCTTCTAAGGTTTTAAAAGTATTTGTATTCTGTTTTCTTTTAAATATTAATGAAAATATACAAAATAAACTTTTTTAAAGTTCATCCTTGGCTTAACTCTGTTCTTTATTTTATTGCTGGATTTTTGTACTGCTATATCTGCTCCCACAAAGTCAGTTGTAAAACTAATGTCAATTATTATCAAAGGAGACTTAGGTCTGTCCTGACTGCTTTCGAAAATCATATTCTAATAGATCTACGGTATCTACTTCTGTAACTGGAAGAAATGTTAATTTCATACTGTATCATACCTTTCAATCAACTTCAAAAAACAACTTTGTTATCAAACATTCTGTCTAAAATTAAATTGTGATAAGGTATAAGCTATAGGCAGAAACTGTTTTCATTCTACAGTGTTCCAGTATGTACCAAATGGACTTAAAATACTAGTTTATAAAATATACTTATTTTTCTAGTGGAAAACAAACTTCTGTTTCAGGTTAATGTGATAGAATAAATTCTTAAGAATTTAGAATATAGAATTAAGAATATAATATAATATAATATAATATAATATAATATAATATNCCCAAAAAGGGAATGAGGAGAAGCAAAAAAACCTAACACCCTAAACACTGTAAAACTAACATTAGACCTGTGAACACCAAGGAAATAAGCCCTAGTATGTTTCTGTTCTCAAGGAGCAGATGGCTTCATCCCCTTTCTTCAAGGAATGCACTGGCTCTCCTGTATGTAGCCATGTACTGGCCTAACACAATCCTGAATATAATATAATATATTATATAATAAATTGATATGATATGATATGATATGACATGACATGGCATGATATAATGTAATGTAATGAAATGTAATGTAATGTAATATAATATAATATAATTAATATAATATACCTTGCCAACTTTAAACAATATCACTTCATTCATTTGCTTCTTCAAATAAGTGCTTGAATGAATACTGGTAACAAGATTACAAAACTTTAAAAAATACAATAAAAAAATGGAAGAAAGTTTCTATAAATGTCATAGAAAGTATTGACAACTTTCAAGTTCTCATCCAATAAGTTGTTTTTTCTAACTTTTAATGAAATAATTTAACATCTTTGCACAAATCATTATTTGAATGGGAAAGAGTAATTAAGAGCTTTGATAAGTTAAAAAAAGTTCTAGTGAAGAAAACTAAATGGCATGATAAATTTTCTGGGCCTCAAATGTAAATTCAAAGGAATCTCTTTAAGGAGTCAATGATGCTATAAAGAGAAGTAGGTGTAAAGAGAGAACCATTATCTGCGAATGTACACAGAAAACTAAAGCTGATGCTTCTTCACAAAGAGACAGGAACTTAATATGCAACATTAACATATTTGGACTGATGTTATGTGAATGTTTGTCCTTTGGTGTGCCAGAATTTATCTGTATTCTTATAGAATCACATGGTGTATATTCAATTGTTTGTACAATAAAAGATAATAACTCCAAGTTTTATAAGTACTACTTTGTTTGAGCAGGGAGTTTGGACATGGTTATCTCCAGAGTTCTCTTCCAACCTCAACCATTCAGTGATTGTAAGTTTTTTTACTTTCTTCCCTTCATCCCTCTTTAGCAAACATGGGTTAACGGAAAGAAGAAAAGGAGAAGATTCTACATGGCCTTTAACCTTTTACAGTAATTTACATTTTCAAGGAAAGCAAGCAATGATATTAAATACTTTCCTACACTCCTAGGGTAGCACCTGGCAGCTACATTTGAATGGGTGCAAAGGAGTATGAAGGGATATTGTGCATAAGTTTGTCACTTATTTCAGGTCAGTCTGAAGCTAAAGTAAAAACTGTTCTTTAGTTAAAGTACTTGAAAATTACGAGCTAGAGGATGAATTTGAAATTACTGCACTGAGTAGTGGCAGAAAAAAGAGCATACTCTTGTTTATCATCTTCTTGAACTACTCTGATATATTGACTCTAGAAAAGGCTATCCAATCATAATGGTTATTTCAACACTACCTGTGAATGTTGTCTTTGAATTTATATCTAATCAGAGAATCAGAGGCTTATAAGATGTGTATACTTGTTAAAAATCTCTAAAGAGATAGAAAACATACATCTTAAAAATTAATATCGATTGATGAGCATCCAAAAAATCATAAAGTAGTTAAATAGCTGTATAAGGATTATCTAAAAGTAACATAACAGTGGAAGGCCAAGACCATTGCTAAAATAAGCACTGACAAGCTAAAGATCTGTAGTGGGGAAAAAAAAAATACACAGCCACACAAGAGGCATATCATGAGGAAAATGACAATGATAAAACCAGAAATGTTATAGAATTTCAGATAGGTAGCATGCATCTATAGTACAGGTCAATTCCAGAATAAAAATGTATATAAATACTATGAAGTGGGTTATGGAGGCAAGGTATTTCAAATACTCAAAAGACAGTTCATTTTAATTATTGCAATTATTCCTTTATTTCCATATGCTTTAAAATGCTTCCTTTTTTATGTTCTTTAGGGATATATGTACATTCAAATTGTTACAGAAGTGGAAAAATTTCTCAATTTGTATCAGCTAAAAAAGAGTAATTCTTCTTATAAAAATAATGATACCTGATACCTATATTTCACTGCCTTTTAATGTTTTGCATTTTATTGTATTGAAAATGGATAGGTTTAAATTAGGGGAATTGCAAAACTGTCAAAGAATGTTCCTCTTTCATTTTTGTAAAAGGAAATGTCCAAGAAGGCTTTAAACAGAGCTCTTGTATGTTCCAAATCTTTGGTGTGGGTGATGAGGAGGCAAAAACTGTGTAACACCAAATCTTACAAGTTACACAGTTACAGGTACACAGGATGAGCTCTATCTTGAGTAACATGTGAAGGTAACATATACATACCCAGCTTTTATATGAGAATGCTATGATACTGGATGACTACATTAATTAGGAGTCATTTCTTAACTTTCCATTACTAAGCACACCTGTTCCTTACTCAGATGAAAGAGCAGGCAAAAAGGAGTAAAGAATCCATAATCCTCCTCTTACCCAAACAAGTTCCAATAATTTGACTGCCACGGCTAGAATTGCATGAGTTGCTTTTAGCAATTTAAACCAATGAAACTGGGCTTTTGAGCCAGGTAAGTGCTCAGCACCTACAGGTCTATCTTCAAATGAAATAAACAAATAAATACAATTGCAGCATCAACTTTAAAAAAATTATTATGATTCTGTGCAACATTTACTGGGAGAATGAATGATGCATGACAGTAGGTAATATTCTTTTCTATCCTGTGTCTTAATACAAAAAGATGCTAACAAGGCTATAATCAACATTAATTTTAGTGTTTTTTCTTCTTTGGTGTTTGTTTTTCTATAACTTTCTGCTAGGTCAGATACCACTGAACGACAATGTACAGGCACATGAGGACATGTGCCCTGTATGGCATGACAGAATAATATGCTCCTAAAATTATACCTGATGCATAGCATAGAAAAATAAGGGGACAGTGTTACTGATGTAATGTTGGTAACTAACCAACTAAAAAGGAGGCTTCCTCTAACTTTTTTCCACCCATAAATGACATACATTCATTGTCTACCCTTTCCAATGAAATCCAAGCCTGATTGCAGTGGAGTGAAAATTTCACTGTCAGCAAAAGGAGCCATAAAGAAGTAGCTGTATAACATAGACAACAATGCATAGGAGGGATGTGCATTCACAGTGAAGGGAATCTGCGGTGTCACCAGAATTATCAATTATAGAGATGTGAGCTATTTAAATAAGCACGTCTAAAATGGCATCAGAAATGTTATGCTTTTCTGATACTTATCTGAATGAGGGAACGTTTCTTCATTATGATAGAGTTCCACTTGACAACAAGTTTTCTGATTTTTTTTTCCTCTAAATTTTGGAGGAAAAGGTATTTTATTATGATTCTTTTTGGGTACTAAGTAAGTAGGACTTGAGTTCTTATTTACTGTAATAACCCCATAAAGAATTTTCATATGGAGGTGTCTTCAATAAGACATACATAAAATAGCCAAATAAACCAAACATAATGTAAGTTGCAGCTTGAGTGCTTCTGTCAACAATGTCTTTATCCACTAAGACGTAAGAAGGGAAAAGAATGAATGCCATGTTAACTAGAAAAAGTGCACTAGCTTAGCATTATTATTTTTTTTAAGCAAAGTTTTAAAAAATTATCCCTGGCATTATCAAACTACCCCTAAGTAGGTTTCATAAGCATTTTCAATGCATCTAAGGAGTTGCAAGGTAGTTACACTCTCTTCTTTCATGTATCTACTCAGTCACTGTAGTAGAAACTTCTTAATCATTGCCTACCTCTATGGGAAGCCCGAGAGAAAATCAGGCAGAGAGATCTCAGCCCTCCTATGCTTGCATTTAGTAGAGAGAGGCTGCATGACAATGGCAGCTTTGTGGAGTTTGTGGAATCAACTCTGCACCCAGGTTTCAGAAGGCCTTGGGGAAATGAATAAGTTTCTGTGTCTTGGTTTCTCCTATTCAAAACAGCAGCAGACATACTGAACATGTCTCCTGCAGGAATTTCTAAGAACCTGTGCAGATTAATCAACATTGACATGGATATTGAAAACATACATTTATGTGTGGTTTAGTACTTCTGTCACACAAAAGGAAGTATTTTAATTGTGTTATTTAGGAGAATTCAAAACCACACTGCACATACCACAGAAACATGAGAGATTTTTGTATGTTTGTACAGGATAACAGCTGTAAACAGATTATTGTAGTCAAGAGATCTGAAGAAAAGCTGGACTATGTTGGGATTGTCTTTGAATTGATAAAATATTTCAGGTTTGACAGTACTTTTTTTTAGCTCTTTAAGACATATGTAAAAGTGAAAAAAACAGTTTGGAGAAGTAGTACTTGGAATAATATTTTAAATTTATAACTATGGCATTACTTACAAATATAGAAGTTTAATACTATGCATGCTGTCAGACTATGGTGTATTTACTTGAAAAATTTGCACTGGTACAATCGCAAGTATTAGCAGCACTGTACTTGCTATAAAAGTGTTTTACACCAATATAGTTTCTCCCAGTATTAAAATATCTGCTTTTATTCTTGTGGTATAACTGTTTCAAGTAGGCGATTTAAGTCAGCATGGATCAAGTCCTCCAGCTGCATATTAGTGGAGTAGCATGGCAGTCACCTAATATGAACCAAACTAAAACCTAATTCTAATATTTATGATTTATTCTGTTGTTGGGTGTTTTGGTTTTAATGGGGTGTTTGTTTTTAGGTGGTTTTTTTTTTCCGTTTTAAGTTTTGGATGAAACACTGAGGTTTATTGTTGAAATAAAAATATTAAAACAACATTAGAAATTCTCTCCAGTTACAAAACAAATAACATAGACAACATAAGAAAAATAGCATTTAGCAGTAATAAAGAAAATACAGATAGAAATACTTTAAGTAATTTTTCTTTATTACAAAAATGAGACAGAGGTTGCATAAACCAAAATGAACTTTGAACAACAGATGAAAGACACACAAAGTTACATACAATTCTTCACACTGTGTTTGAAAAGATGCTGACAGACATTACCTTTACACTATGTACACATTCTGCTGGGAGAAAGCAGAGAGATGACAGCAAGTACTGCATGCATGTAAGAAATCAGTGGAACAAAATGCTAGTGAAACATGAAAGAGATTAAAAACAAACATTTTTTCTCAAATGAAAATAAATTACTTTAAATTCAGATTTTTTTTCTTTGCCTTTGAGATTGAAAATAAACTTACAGAAACTGCAGTGTTTGCAATATTTTTCACAGATGTAGTTTTTAGAACATTTCAAATGTAATTCTGTGGGAAATATAAACTCAGTAAGATATACTTTGCTCAGATTACAGCTCACTTTATGTATTACAATTAAAATGATATGGTAATAAAATAGTCACTAGAAATTGCCCCTACAAAAATGTTACATATAAAATAAATATACTGAACTATTAAAAAGAATATCATAAAATGTAATGGGACTACAGTTGCAAGAATTACTACTACAGTTTCTCAGGACTTTAGAACATATAAAAATGAATGAAAATGGGTATTCCTACCTAAGTTGCTTGATTTAGTTCTTCTAAACCAGTCTAAATTAACATAAGTCTCAAGCATATAGCTTCCATACGGCTACTATTTCTAAACAAGCAAAGCTGGTAGATTCTCTACACTTGGTATTTTATACCACTGGTGTTATTAGGATGTTGTCATTAGCATTACAAGGAGTAGGATTTTACCTGTGAGTTTTCATCATTTATACATTAAGGCGGACAAATGTGAACCAAAGTCAAACTGAAGATTTCTTACATCCTGGAGAAATAGGATGGATGAAGTGCAGTTTGACAAGCTTATACAAGCTCTAAATGCAGCTAGATTTCAGTGATGTCATTACAGCCCTCAGAATACATTTATCTTTATATCTTGAAAACTACATCCTAAAAGTAAGAGGTTTTTTTCCCTTTTCTCCTAAAAATTGAAATGAAAATTGGAAATCATCAACATACTGAAACCTGGGTAGAAGATTTGAGAGTATAAGCACAATCATAAACTATACAAATCTCTATTACCACTTTAAAAATAAATTGTTTTGTTAGATTTATATAGTTAACTTCATATTTGCATACACACATAAGTGGAGCTATTAAATTAAGTGAATGAGGTTTGCATGCTGGAAAGATAATACACAGTAAGGTCCAGGAATCTATATGTTGATCATACAGTTACTTATGTGATTAAACTATTATATCTGTTTATCTTTTAAATATCTATCATACGCACATCATATTTTTACATCAGTGCTTGGCCTTATACTTCTAGCATATAATTAAATGGAATGTTATTTTGTGGCTTAGTAATAGTATATTTTGTACATCTCATAAAACCACACAGACAGGTATATTTTATTTCCAGTGTATGCAGTGTATGTGTCAGACATTTATATTCTAATAAACCTATTGTAATAAATGAAAGATCACATTTGAAGTTGCTTTATGTAAATACTTTGGTTCATGAACAACTTTTAAATGCTAGAAACTTGTCAAAACTCTGGAAAAAAGAAAGACACGAAGTAAAATCTGATTAGGAAGGAAGTCAGCCTTAGACTCAAAAGGTTGTAAATACTGCTCCTTCGAGATACTAATACATCACAGAATAATCATTACCTAGAATAGAATATTCTAGAACTTCAGACTTGCAGATAGTTGAATATTAGAATTTCAAAATATGTGATAATGTTGAAAAAACAGTAACATTTTATACTGTCAATCATAAGACTTAAAATCCCTTTTTACCATTACTACATTTAAAGGAAGACATTTACTTATCTAACATTTAAATACTAATGACTGCAAAATATTAAATTCCATTTGTGGAGACATATTTATCATTTTAATATAACGAGACTGTAATTTTTAAGCTGTTCAGTCTATATCTACCAATTATAATCTAATTTATAAATGTCTCTGTTAACTTTTTCCTTATTCTCATCTGTCAGGAGATAAGATTTAAAAACCTGTATCTTTCCAAAAGTTGTACAAAACATTGTAAAATAATTTTGCTTTCATTGTTTTTGAGACTGAATTATGATATATTCTTAAAGAGAAACAGAAATAAATCTGTATTAGTCATCCATCTCAGGAGATACATGACAATCCAAGGACATTATTCTCTTTTTCTTTCCTATCACAGAGGTTTTGGGACACTGCCCAGAATTATCTGGCAGTGCTGTCATGGAATCCCTATAATAGTTGGCTTAACTCATATCCTCTTTGGACTTTTATGAGAAGAATAGGGCCAAAAGAAAAAGATAATATTCAAAGTACCCAAAACACTCAAAATGCATACTGCAGAACAATATAAGCTGCAGCAGACCTAAATTTTCCCTGATTTAACAGGGGAAACATAAACTTTCCTGCTGAAGCTCCTATCAGTTGGAAAAAAAAGATAAGTAATTCAAATATGTCTTTTTATCCTACTAGCATCATAACATTGAGGATAAAAGCCAACTTGCCATTTATAATGTATATTTAGCTTCTAAAATTTCTCAAGGCTTTTCATTTGTTCTTTCACAATATGTTTGGAGAGTTCACAGCTGATCACTCTTTGTGCTCTTGTCTTCTTGCATATTTATCTGCAATGTTAGAATGACTTGCTGAGATAATAAATTTATAAATGGCAAAGACTACTTTACATGTCTAATCAAAGCAGGAAAATAATTTAGAAATTTTCATTTTTATACTTACATCTAGTAGTCTCTGGTCTTGCTTTATTAACAAGTATATGCCAGATAAATGTAAATATGTAAGAAAATGTTTAGTAAAAGGTCTTTAAGTTTACAAATTTTAGCAAATGAGAGCCTGTTTTATGTTTATGTTTTATGTTTAATTCTATGAGACCTTCTAAGTTTTACTTAGGACCTTTTAATCTTGTGGTAGGTGCTCACTATCTGTGATTGTATCTGTACTTTGGTTTCTTTATGATTCAGAACAGTACTTTACCTCTATTGTGTGTCCATAAGAGACCTATCTTACAATGGGCTCAGAATACAGAAGGGACATACATGACTGCAGACAGCAACCTCTTAAAAGAATTTATCACCTCCCAGGTCCAACTAGGAGCCAAAGTGTTTATGCACCACTACTGGGAGCAGATCATCACGTGCTTGTGCTGAAACATACTCAATGGAGATCAAACTATTTACTGTTGATCAGTTATGAACTGAGAGTTTCAGTTTTCTAATGAGGCCAGATGTCCCCTTAGGAGTACAAGCAGTATCTCATTACACTTGCCAAATGTCAGTTCTCTGAACATAAATATAGATGTACTTGCAGTTTATTTGTTTATTTGTTTTTTACCACAGGAAGAAAAGTGATAACAATGACAACAACAAACATTTTCACTGTCCGGATTTTAGGAACGTTTGTTAAAAAAATTAAAAAAAATAAAGCCTCCTGTAAAAGTTATTACCTAAGGTGATTCTTCCCCTAAACAAAAAAAATAGCATAAGCAATAGCACTTGTCAGAGTTATAGTCAATTGAAAACGTGTTCTCACATCTGAAAGGGTTTGATAATTCTTAGGTGTAGGTAGCAATTCCAAGTCCTCTGTATCATAGTTTGAAAGTTTCATTAAAAAAGATAGCTTTACTGTTAAGATAGCTATCCCTTCAATAAGAACTGAAGTGTTAAATAAATAGATTTTGTTGTGAGAATCAAATTTATAAAACTAAATAACAAAGTCAATGCATGCATTCATATCGTATGTGCATGAAAAAATACAGTTTCACCCAGCTGACTCCAACTGGGAACTCATAGTTTTTGAGTTTCACAACATTAGAATAGAAGTTCTGTTTCTTAACCGTACTATGCCAGGCACATGAGAACATAATTAATTTCAAATTTAATGCCATGACATTAAGTAAAAGTGATAGAACATAGTAGCAAGGGCAATAGATGAAATAATGTCCTCACTTAACATGATGAGAGATTTTTTTTACTGATCTCAGTGAACCCAATATTTTTAGAAAGTAATTTGTTTGAATTCCATCTATTTCATTATACCAAATACGTACTCTTTTTTTTAAAAAAAAAAGTATTTCTGTCAATAAATTTTGTTCAGATTTGCACACATGCATTCTGAAGACACTGTATTTCTGACTGACTATTTTTCTAAAATGACTGTTATGTGGTTTTTAGGTTTTATTAATGAAGTTTTGAAGTAAAGACTTCCAAGACTAAACAGAAACTGTCAAAACCAACTGTAATCACTATTTATAATAAATAAGGATATACTTTACATGTGTGAAGATACATTGAAGCTTAAATTTTAGCAACTAATTTGAAAATTATAAGATAATAGTATTAAACTTCAAGAAGCAATTAACTATAAGGGAAGGAATCAACATATAGTTTTTCTTTATTGTCTTTCTTATGTTTAGTAATAATTTGAAGGGAAGTATCTTAAAATAAATATTCAATTCTGCCTTAGTTCTAAAGTGCATTGCTTTCTTGAGTTATTCTGTATGCAAAAGAGGAATGAATCATAAACTCAGCATCATAAATTCTAAAATTAAATATATGCAGTAAAATGTCTATAGGAATTCTTACTAAATGAACAGTTTTCCAAAGCTGCAGAGTTTGTAAGCAATTATTTTAATGTGTAAAATAGGGAAAAATATTTTTCCCATTATTTACTAAACGTCAAGATTGAGACTCTTGAAGCTTAAATTCAACAGATGCCATAAAATGGAAGATGCCACTGTTACAGTCACAAGAAGTGAGTGTGGTGGCCAGGGACCTATTTTATGTGTTGAGGCATGGCTACAGAGAGGCACAGAAAAAATATATAAAAAGCAATTCACAGATTATAAATTAGGAAATAAGTGGTTTTAAAAATCCATTAGAAAGTACAAAACATGTCTGTATTAAGCATAAAATATATCATGGAAGGATTAATACAGAATCAAAATGCTCTAACGAATGACCTCTTGATGATATACCTGGAAAATCACGTGACTCACAATGGTAAGGTCTATTTCTTGTAAATAAAATGTACTTGAGAAAAGAGAATCAAATCACATTGATCAAATTCAATAAGTCACATTCTCCAAGTTCTGTCCAAACAAAATCCAAATTGTTGAATTTGTCACAGAATTTATAAGGTTTCCAAAAAAACAAATTAAAAATTTTGCTTGCACAAACTGAAATAATTACACTGTTTAGAATCTTAACTAGGAATGTAAACTATAGAGCTATAGAAAAGGTATTTTTTTATATATACAGGTCTCTTTTTCTTGGAAATATAAAATTTAGAAGGAAAGAAAGAACTCATTGCTTGCCTTATCATAGCATCAAAACACGCACCAGAAACTTATAAATAAAACGAAAGAGAAACCAGCAGCACTCAGCTGCTGCAGAGACGCGCCTCCATTTTCACGTCTAGTAGTTTCACAGCATCTGTCTGTGTGGATAAGAGTCATTGCAGAATATTAAGAGTGTGAAAAAAGCGTCAATTTAAGGAAAAAAAATTAAAAAGTTAATAAAACTTGAAAAATAAAGTATCAAAAGGAAAAAAGTGTCATCAGGAAAGAATAAAAAATATTCATTCATTAAATATGTACATTGTGCCAAAGACAATCATATGAAAGATATTAATAGAAGCAACAAATTATAATTAAAGTGTGGATGAAATGGTAACCATCAAAGTACTCTCAACAAATCTGGATAATAAAGTACTCAAACTGTAGAAAATGTGTACATTACCTGCAGCA
The DNA here is from genome assembly GCA_013401255.1 of Urocolius indicus. Classification (NCBI taxonomy): domain Eukaryota; kingdom Metazoa; phylum Chordata; class Aves; order Coliiformes; family Coliidae; genus Urocolius; species Urocolius indicus. Next base: position 315,488 of record WBNH01011630.1, on the reverse strand, counting down.
ACATGTAGTTCCCAACAGCAGACAAAGTAGAAAATTCCCTGGTCTAATTAAAACAATTTATTTGAGCATGCAACCAACTCCTGATTCAGACTATTCAGCTAAGTCCAATGTAAACGAAATCTTTCACGTGTCTTCCATGCTAGAGGTACTTGTAACTTGAGAACTACGATGCAACAACTATTAGAAAGAGTGAATATTTGAAGCAACAACAAACACCTGCCCATAGACTGAAAGAAGAAACTGTAAAAAAACCAAGTCAATAATTACCTAAAAAGAAGGTCCTGATCAAGCATGAGAATAAAAACAGAGAAGTTTGTTCTTCTTAGTAAATTTATGTTGTTCCTGAGTTATCATAGAAGTCTAGAACAGACTACTATCAAACTGGTATCAATAATACTGTCATAAGTCCATTTGAAATATGAATGACCAAAGCAATTAGCAGTCAATGGGGTAATTAGATACTGACTTTAATGCTGGAGTGGGAACAAACCAAAGTTGCTTTTCAAAACATGTAATTTAGACATCCAAGTCTTCACAGTATGTCTGAATGCAATCTAGTGTCATATATGAAGTTTGCACATATATTTTCTACTGATATTTAGGTTTAAAGTTCATGTTTTGGCAGAAAATACAGCCAAGTTTATGCAATACAGTGTATGTTTCATCATTTTAAACTGGCTTTTTTTTTTCCCCCATGTACAGTGAGATAGTAATTATATGGATAGTGACTATCGTCAGTATTAGGCTACTGTTTCAAAAGAGACATCAAAAGATATTGTAATGTAAAAAATTCTGTGCAGTATGAGCAATATCATGTTAATTTAATTGTTTTTAAAAGTGAATTTTAAGAAATTGAAGTGGAAGTAGATGAAAACTGTTAAGCCCACCATTTTTCATTTAAACTGTATTATATCAGTCCTTCATTATAAACATTTAAGCTTTAAAATGATTTAATCAAGGTAGAGGACAATTTGTAGTATCTTAGCCCAAATATATTAGAGTATGTCTCATTCTAGGGAGCTCACATTCTGATGAGAGTGATAAGTGGTAGAGAACTCGCTGTTTCCACAGTTACATGATCAACACCAGCAGAAATTCAGCAGGAGTATTAAATTTTACAATTTCAATATTTTAAGATTTTTTTTGTGATACCTCTCAAATATAGCTTAAATGACAGAGCTGTTGCTTTGCGATTATGTCCTGGTGGGAAATCTGCCTTCAGGACATGTATGCATAATATTTTCATCAATGCATTCTCATCTTGTAACACAAATATCCCTGTTTTTGCACAAATATACGTTTGAGTGCAGGTAACTATCAAGTCACAAAATTAGCAACATAAAAAAAAGTACTGCCGTGTTTCCAAGGATACACATTTTAAAAGAAAATATGACTGTTAAAGCTGTCTTTTTAATAAGACAAATAGTTTTGTTCTTATATTCATAGCAAAAAAAAAATCTTGACACATTAAAATTCTGAAGTTATTTTAATAACACAGCTTTTAAAATTATTTGGAGAATATATCTAACAATTTGTTGACACTTACTTTTTTTTTTTAAATTACAAAGTAATATACTGTTAGAAGTAACTTAAATATTTTATTCACTTGTAAACTGTGACCTAGCACTTCAACATTCAACATCAATGATAATTTTGTTTTTGTCTCATAGCATTAAAAAAGATAAGAAAATGTAAATTCACAAGGTTTAAAAAAATTTTCGTTCCTAGAGTTGTGTAGATATGGAGTAGTTCTTTTGCTATTATTTCTTTATTTCTAGCATTCTACTGCTTTTCTAGTATTCAGTGGTACTTAATTAATGTGATAGATGTACAGTAAGACTTACTTTTTTTTTTTTTTTTCTATGAACATTTCACATGGTACTGATAGTGGAAGTGTTTTTGTCTCTTCCTGATTCATATCAAATAAGTTACATCAAATTTAGTAAGCTATTTCTGTCCCTTTTTATGTAAGAAACACTAGTCTTTGCAGAGAATGCAGCAAACACAGCCGGTTTTAGCCTACAGCAATAATGCTCCCTACCACTTAAAACATTCATCTCCAGGATTTGATGAGAAATGGCTCTTATTCAGCAAATTCTACTGCTGGTTTGCAAAACAAAAGCAAATAGCTTCTCTGGTGGCTGTCATCTTTCTGAAGTTTTGAATAATGATTTATATGATTGGTGTGATTCTTACCAACTTCTATTCTGAAGCATGACATCTCAAAAACACGTTTAATCTCATCTCTTTATCCTCTTCAGAATTTCAGAAAACAAAAGAAAAGAAATTATTCTTCAAATACAGCAATACATGCTGTTTTTGCACTTATGGCTCAGACATAATCTGAACGAAAGTTGGACAAGTCTTAATTTTCAGATTCTGATTTTCGAATAACAATACGTTTCAGTCCGTAAGAAAATGATGCAGTAACCTCGCAAGGGTTACGCTGCAGCTCTTCATTGCCTTGGGAATATGATCAGAACTGCAAAGAGACTAACATCCTCAAGGCTTTCCTTTCTGACTACAGAATTTTGTTCTCCATTTGAGACTTAACTAGAAATTAAACCAGTTAAAGCTGCAGAGATAGTACACTAAGAACTCTTGTAATTCACAACACTGTACAAAAGAGGTACTCATTATGGTCTTAACATTTCTGATGCTTGGAATGGGAATTTTGCCTTTGCAAATATCTTCCAGCTGCTTCTCTGCTTTTTATCATTTGGTTTAAATTTATTGTTGCTGTATGATGAGCTCGTACAAGGATCAAGGGTCAGAAAGTTACAATTATTCTTTCCCAAATTATTTCAATTGTTAAAAGTGTGTACATTTCAAATAAAATATTTTCCTTACTGAGCTACAAAGAATTTAACTTCCATCTAGTATTACGATTGCATGGCAAGGTTTTGGTAGCAAATGGGACTTACACAGGTGGCTTCTGTGAGAAGCTTCCCCTGCCCTGAGCTAATCATTGATGATGGCAATGCCTCTGTGACTAACATATCTGAGAGGGGGGGAAAAAATTACTGAGCAGCAGTAAAATGTGGCAAGAAAGAGGAGTGAGAATGTGAACTAAACAACTCTAAAGTTCCTGAGGTCAGTGAAGAAAGAGGGAGAGGAGGTGATGCAGGTGGTGGAGTATAGATTCCCTTACAGCCTGTGGTGCAGCCCATGGTGAGGCAGGCCCTACCCCTGCAGCCATGGAGGTCATGGGGGAACAGAGATCCACTTGCAGCCCAGGGACGACCCCATGCCATAGTGGGTAGATGCCTGAAGGAGGTTGTCGCCCTTTTGGAAGACTACACTGGAGCAAGGACCTATGAATTTTATCAGAGAGGATCCCATGCTGGACCAGGTTTGCTGTCAGGACTTGAGATCCTGGGGGAGATCCATGCTTTAGCAGTTCGTTCCTGAAGGACTGTATCCTATGGAAAGGACCCATGCTGGAGCAGTTTGTGAAGAACTGTAGCCTATGGAAAGGATTTATACGAAAGAAATTTGTGGAAGACTGTATCCTATGGTAGGGACGCTACACTGGAGCATGGAAACTGTGAAGAGTCCTCTCCCTGAGAGAAGGGAGTAGCAGAGACAATCTGTGATGAATTGACCCTAACCCTCATTTTCCGTCCACTTGTACTCCTGCAAAAGGAATAGATACAGACTCAGGAAGAAAGGAGAGGTAGGGGCAGGGTGTTTTAAGATTTCATTTTTATTTCTCATTATAATTCTCTATTCTGATTGGTAGTAAATTAACTTTCCCCAACTAGAGTCTGTTTTGCCCATGATCGTAATTGCTGAGTTATTCTTTATTTTGACTCATTAGCCTTTTGTTCTGTTTTCTCTTCCCTGTCTACCATAGAGGGGAAGTGACAGAGTGGTTTTGGTGAGCACCTGGTATCTGGCCAAGGTCAGTCCACTACATATCCTCAGATATCTATATTTTAAAAGTTTACAGGAATGTATTATTTTTGAAGCCTCTGTTCATCAAATTCATTGACATTTTCAATTTTATTAGAAGACACAAAATGTTTCATGATTGTGCAGTCAATGTGGTCACAAGCCACAGTTTGAAAATCAAAATGTTATTCCTGAAGAATCAGTACATAATATAATTCTAGAGTCTTTTTCTGGAGGTTTAAATAGGTAATTTAAAAGCCATGAGTAATGACTTTTAATGCTGGCTTAAGTAGCAATTGGTAGCCTTTCTAACTTCTTCTATGGGAAGAGACTAAAAATGAATTAGATGACTACAAATCCTCACAGTTCTCCTCATGTAACTTTTAATGATGCAACATAAATTCTCCTAGAACCAAGCAGCAGAAGCCAATGGCTGACATTACCCTGCAGCTATGTGGGATGCGGCCCTGTTCCAAAATAACGAACACATTGTACCTGGAAAGGGCTTTTCTTCAACTGAGCTACATATGATCACTGAGACTAATTTTGCTCACCAACAGTTCTGCAAAAAGCTCAAGAGGGAAGATATACTGACTTGTCTTTGTTCATTACCTACAGAATTGTTGACTAAAGGTAAGAAAATAGTTTGTATCTGCAAAAGCACACGAGTTACTTATTGTGTACTGAGAGAAAAAAATAACACAAATATAACTGAAATCCAACCTGGTCTGAAGAATGCTGTTGTTGCTACTGAACTGAAACTGAGAAAGGAAAAGGAAAAGAAATTGGACTCAGTTTTCTGAATAGAAACCTAAAAAATTAACAAATTGCCTTTGGAAATCTAGGAATTCATAGATGTGAGGAAATTTTGGAGCAAGGATCAGGTCAGGAAATAAATAAGAAAGCTGGATATACATAAGTCTATGGACTCTGACGAGATGTACCTCCATCTAAGGGAGCTGTCATTGCAAGGCAATTCTCAATAATCTTTGCTTTACCTTGAGATAGGGAGAGGTCCTTGAGGACATGGGAAAGCAAATGTCACTTCTGTTTAGAGAAGCAGTAGGAAGGAGGGCTTGGGGATTTACAGACCAGTCAGCTTCACCTTAATCCCCGGGAAAGTGATGAAGCAACTATTCCTGGAAACTGTTTACAGGCATTTGAAGAGCTACTACATCAGAAGTAGTCAGCACTGATTCACAAAGTCGTGCATGAGAAAGATAACCTGGTAACATTTTATGGTTAAGTGACTGGCTTGGCAGATGAGAGGAGAGATGTGCATATTTTCATGGTTGACTTCAATAAGGTTTTTGACAATGTGCCCCATAAGATGGGATATATAGGCTGGATGAGCAGATATCAAGGTTGAATTGAAAGCTATCTGAATAGCAAAGCACAGAGAGAGTGTGAAGTCTATTTGGGTGCCAGTGACTAGTGATGCAGCCCAGGAGTTGACATTGGATGCAATTCTGTTCAACATCATCAGTGATTTGGATGATGGGACAGTGTACACCCTCAGCAACTTTGCTGATGACACAAATCTCAGAGAAGTGGCTGATGCACTAAAAGCTTGTGCTGCCGTCCAGAGAGTCCTTGACAGGCTCGAGCACTGGCTTGATGGAAGCCTCACAATGTTCAAAAATAGGAAGTTTAAAGTCCTGCCCCTGGGAATAAAAATCCCACAAGTACATGGCTGAGACCACCCAGCTGGAAAGTGGCTTTGCTGAAAAAGCCCCTGGTGGTCCTGTTGGACATCAAGTTGAACATTAGCCAGCAATGTGTTGCAGCAAGCAAGGCTAATAATGATAATGACAGCATAAGCCTTGGTCATGCAAGTACACTTGTATGTGATATCCTGAAATTGAAGCTTAGTTGTAATTTGGTAAAATCCAATTTCAAAGAAATCTGAAAGGACTTGAAATAATAGGCAAATGCTTCAAAGGACTATTTATATTGGAAGTTTATTCACAGTTATGGTAAATCAACAAGTGTTATGTACTTTTGTGGTGAGGTAAAGAACAAAAATGAATAAAGCTGCTTTTTTTCTTCACTGATACATGGTCAGGGTCAAGTCAAAACATGAGAAAAGGAGGTTATGCCTGCCTTCAGAGTTAGTGAGCCTCTTGCAGCCCATGGGTCAGGGTTGACGGGATGTGAGAGACAAGGACAGCACACATAGCAAGAGAGTCTGCCATTGGGCAGAAAGATGTGACGAAAATCCACCCTAGCTACATAGATGCAATCATATAGGATGTATTTCAGCTTCCTAAAAAAGTCAATTTATTACCTGCCTGAGAGGAAAATTAAAGGACTCACCTTGTAAGAAAACTGTGGGTATCACAGAGACTTATTTCTGCTTTTCTGTACTTAGTCGACTATTTTCAGATTCTGGATGAAAAAGGTAATTATCCTAGCCTCTATTATAGTAAATCACTGTATAGTTCAAAAGCCCTATTTTGTCTATGTAATACATCATAAAATATACATACAAAAATAAAAATACATATATATACACACATATCTGAAGCATTGATAAGAGCTATTTTGATTTTTTCTGTTCACTTTGACATCACTGAAGATCTTTACAGATATGTTTTTGTAAAAAAGTGATGATAAAAATAAAGTTTTATCCAAAGTGTATTATCTTTGCTATTGGTGATGATGAGTGAAAATACCAAATATTAGCTTGCCTCTCTTTGCCTATCATTATATGATTTTAAGCTCTAGTGACAGATCTGCTTTAAAAAAAAAAAGTAAATGAAATGCACAAAGGATTAAAACTTTTCCAAGGATGTCAATTAAAAAAATATTCTGTCTATTCATCCAGTATTAGAAGATAAAAGACACATAACAACCAGTATCACAAAGTGAGAAAGACCAAACTAAGGTTTTTTATTACTCCCAAGTACTTTTCTCCTTTTGCCACTATTGCATCAAGTTATTAATTTCTAATGAAGAATAAAAAAACATAATTTGTAGCACTTTTTTTAATGAATACACCCACCGGTCTCCCAGACAAACAGAGCTGACAGGCTAATGCTCGTTGGAAGACAGCACCTTCAGAAATCTTCTGTTACTAATTTCTGAAAATATATCTAACACTTACAGAAAGTATCCTCTTTCAACATCTTCCATTTAATCTTCTAAGATTCATTTAATATAAGCCTGTAGATGTGTCTTTGGGTTGCAATGGAAATGGTCTAGAATGACAGTTGATTTGGACACTTGTACCAACTGTACAGACAAAGACAGGATCTTAGTCTCTATACTGCTGACAAAGCGTAAANCCCGGGAAGTGGAGAGGTGGGAGGAGGTGTTTTAAGATGGTTTTATTTCTCATCTCCCTGCTTTTATTGTCTCTTTAATAAATCAAACCTTTTTCTCCCAAAGTTGAGTCTGTTTTGCCCGTGACATTAATTACTGAGTGATCTCTCTGTCCTTATCTCAACTCAAAAGCAGTTTGTTATATTCCTCTCTCTTTCTCCTGTCCAGTTTAGGAGGGGGAGTAATGTTATGACTGGGTGGGTATTGGCCTTAACCACAACAGACCCATACAAATGAGCTGCAGTGTCATCACTGGTAGCTGATGTAGTTTTTCTGATCTGGTGACATCTAGCCCAAGAGATTGGTATGGCTCTACCCAAAAACTAAGGCACACGATTCCGTTGAGAATTCTTTTTTTTTTCCTCGTAAGACTGGAAGAAGCTTAACACTGTAGAGGAGCTAGAATAAATTTTCCTAACATACCACAAATTAGTATTGATATAGACTTCACTCACAGGCAAACACACTGATGTTACAGTTGCACCTGCACGCAAATAGTGCCAGCTAACATCCCCAGTGATATATTGGAATATATAAAATACTACTTTTAAGGCTATATCACTCTTTCTTCAAAGCATGATTACTAAATACATGCTCATATATCTAAGTAAAAAGTGAAATACAAAGAAAGAATTGACGACTAGTAAAAAAACCTAAAAAAAAGTAGGAAGTAAAATTATGTATACATGAACTGATTTACACATACATTTACGTAAAGCAAAATGATTTAAGAAGTTGGTTTGTTGGTATCTCTCAAAGTCAGTGCAAGTTTCCATTGGTAAACTCTTCAGAAAACCAGGAAACTATTAAAAAGATTACAAACTCTGAGGAACTAATCAAAATTTGAGTGATTCAGTGAATGGAGACAACATCATATGCCAAGAAACAGAAATTACAAAGTCAAGTAGATCTATAGTTGGAGACTGCTGAGGCCAACCATGCGAAGATAAAAAGAAATGTCTGTCTCATTCATATACGTCACTGAAACCAGACAGTAATTTGCAGCCTCAAGCTCCTTCCTAGACTTAAGACTGTTAGTAGAAAATCATCATATTTTGTTATTATAGAATTTGACTGCCAGACAGGAGCTGGTACTTGTTCATTTCCTAGCAAGCTGTGGATGCAGTGGTCACAGGAATCATGTATTCACATAAGTAGAGTTTTGGCTTCCAGTCCCTGCCCTCAGGGATCGCTACTTCTGTCTTATATCCAATAGCTCTTGAAAGCATAAGCAAACTCCTTCTGCAGCAACCAGAACCAATGTTATACTTCTCATGACAGCTCCTATTTCCTTAGTAAGCACCTATTGAAGGACAGCAAATGCATTCTTGCCTCCATCTCTCTCCAGTTGTCTGATTAGTTGCATTAGTTTGCATACATTATCAAAAAAATAGTATGTTAGCAATAGTTAACCATTATGATAGAGGATCTCAAAATTCTCATGGGATAAGTACTATCTATGAGATTGCCAACATAGGATGTACAGGTATCTTGAGTTTTCATTACACTTAGAGCAAGACAGAAACACTCAATTCAGCTGAAGTGCCATAAGTCTGGACACATACAGATGAAAACCTTCAGGAGTCTTAGAAACCTTTCGAATAAGTACCATGTATAATCAGGAAGGATATCTCAGTCATCAGAAGCTGTTAAGTGAGCACAAGATAGGTGATACAGATTTAATTCAAAAGCCAACCTAATTTCATTGGGTTGCTTATGTCCTTTGGTTCTAGCTATAGATGCCTAGCTGCAAATACCTAAGCCTCAAAGCAGACAAACAGACCATTGCCTGGATCACCTAACTGTTATCAGAAAGAATTATTCCGCTCAACATTAAACATTTTACACACATTATCTATCGAGTTTTAAAAGAGTGGGGTCATACTTTTGCAACAATGTGCAATATATTTATATAACATAGCAATAATAATATATCATTTCAAAACAAAGCAACCACGCTGATGAATGTTGCATGGATTCTGAATGTCTGTTGACATACCTTTAAAAATAGCCTACAGATTGTTCTTATGATGAGAATTTCACACCCTTTGCAAAAACAGCTGACAAAGAAATGAAATAGTTCCCCAATCATAATTACAATAATGATTGGGGAACTATTTCATTTCTTTGTCATGAGAATTTCACACCCTTTGCAAAAACAGCTGACAAAGAGATGAAATAGTTCCCCAATCATAATTACAATAATGGTTCTTATGAAGAAGATGACGATAAATAGTGTAACAGACTTCATACAACTACTTAGAGGTTATGGAAAGGAAGGTTACTGAAAGGAAAAGAGCCCATAATACCTATAAAACTGTTCAGAGAAAAATGTTCTATCTTCTGAAACCAAAGTAACTAAGCTGCTTTTTACATTAATGTCTAGAGATCCCCTGTGTTATCATTTATGAAGGTGTATTATTTTTCTCTCAGTTACAGGAGCTGTGGTAATGATATGAAATATTTAAATAATTATAACAGGTTCAAGCTAGATTTTATTGCAAAAAAGGTAAGATTTGAATTTCAAATATTAAAAAAACAAAGAAAAGAAATAATGGATTCTCTGTTCCATTTATCTAAATACATTTTAATTTATTTTCCTACTTGATAAATAAATTTATTTCCTTGAGGCAATAAACATTTTTATATTGCTTTTTCCTTTTCTTTTTTGAGCATTTAGTGAAATTTTGTTTCTCAATGATGGCAGTTACAAGGCACTAACTATTTAAAAACAAGTACACAAGGCCTATTGAGGCCCTGAATTTCAATCAAGATGCAAATCATCCCTCACTACTGCAATTCAAGCGAATAAACTAAATATTTGTACTAGATGTGAATGTCAACCTACTAATGAATTAGAGATGTCTGTTCCTTTCTATAGATGGAAGTAACAATGCTTCTACTATCCACAAATTGCTATGGAATACTAAAAACGTTGCAGAGATCTTGAGGTAACTGTCTCAAAAATATATTTGAAGAAAGCTTGCAATAGACAGCATAACAGCCATTTCAAACTATTCTGACAACACAGTAGTCTGATTCATTGAACTTATTGCCACTTTACTAAGATCAAGACTAGTCAGATGCTCAGATTGAAACACAGGTATTGATACAGGTTTTGTTTACATTTTAATATTTTGGCAAGATTTAAATTAGATTTTAATACTCTAATGCTTTTATATATGGCATACAGAAAATACTATGTAAGAGAACTTAGCATCTGATTTTAAAATGGTAATGACAACACTAATTTGGAATTAAAGGTATCAGCATTTAATTTAGATAAGAATTTTGAACTTCCTTATATTTGCTTTACAAAAGATAAAATCGCTCATAAAATATAAAAAAAAACTGTAATATTTAAAATTTATTCTGAATTAAACAGTTTTGGATTGTTGCACCAAAATATAACTTCACATTGAGAAGCATTAAAACTTGATAAATTACTGAAACACATTTACTCTTAACTACTATGCAGTTTTACTTTAAAAATGCCAAACATTCCTATTTGCAAACTTAAAAATAGGAACATTTTATAGATTTCAAAGGCTGTAAAAAGGCTTAATAGAAGGCTGAATGCTCTCCATGTTATGGTGACTCATTAAGACAGAACCTAAACAAGACCATTTGAAGCCTTAACTTCATCAGATATTAAAATAAATATCTTTATTACATGTGTAGAGATAGGATCAAAATCAAGAACAACTACAATAATTCTAGCAACTAAAATAATAACAGATAAGTAGTACAAGGTAAATTAAAAATGCTTAGCAAGTGCATCAAATACTTTATTTCTTGTTAACTGTCATTATCAGAGTTGATTAGTTTGTTCTGTACTTACAAAGGACTTTATTATTAAAAGCAAAACAGGACATCAGGTGCCAAGTAAAGATTTTGAATCAAGTCTTGGCTGATGATAGAGTATGTGGAGTGGGGCTTTGTCAGTTAAAGAAGGCTTCAGTTACCTTAGGTTCAACTACACCTTTAGTGTACTATGAGTAGAAAACAATTCACGGAGAGAAAATGTTCTACAATTAACTTACCTGTAATAATGTTGGGCTTTGGTGGCATACTGAATTCATACAATGTTGGTTCAGAATAACCGAGTCTGTTGGCAGCTGTAATTTGTACTTCATAACCCATGGTCCACTGAAGGTGCTCTAAGATGATATGATCTCTACTACCCTGCACTTTTTTCTCTAGCCACTGGTCTTCCTTATCTTTCTGTAAAAATGAAAATATTAGTTTAAATTCTCAAAACTTTGTATTTGTCTAAAATATATGTCTACATGACTCACAAAAACTATGGAGATTCATTTACAAACATTACGAACATTCAAACAATCTAATTTTGGAGTTCTAAGTACTCAGTCTTTTTGTAATTTTTGGCCACTCCTAATGATATTTCCACAAGATGAATTTAGGGATTTTATAGGCAATCCCTTTTTGGCTTCAATTTATACTTTGCTCAAATACTGATGTTTATCTTGGAGAACATCAGGATAATTATTTACAAATGCTGCTAAGAATAAATTATGTAAAAGGTTTCTTTTATACAGAGGTTTACAATACATTTTGAACAATGTTCTTTAAAAGAAGCTTGCCACTAAACTTAAACTTGAATTGGTTACAAATGCAAACTATGCTTTTATCACACATCAGTTATATATTGAAAATACATAGTAACTGTAGCAAGATGTAGTACAGTAGTAACATTTTGCAAACTAGTTTGTATGTAACAATACCAATACTATTGAGAAAGAATGCAGTCCTATCTTTACATTGGTGAAACAATACTAAGGTGATGTTCTAGAGAAAAAAGGATTCTCATAATTCAGATAATTATCTAAGACACCTATACAAAGGGAACAAACTCAGTTGTAATCTTAATTCCAACATTTCATAAATGCAAAGTGTTTAACTTTGCAATCACTCCTTTTAGTGCATAATATATTTAGTTATTCTTTATACCAATGAGAATTAGAAAACAACTAATTGGTAAAAGGATAAAAAAGTATATAGTGAGACACAAAAGCCATCTTTTTCAAAGGAGTGTCAATAACAGTCAGTAAAAAATAGATTAAGTCCTATTCTTACTAAACATTGAGGTAAAACAGTGTCAAAAACTATAGTTGAGAGCCAAATCCTGGCAACACAGACTTGCTGACTAAAAACTTTCTACGAAAAAGAAATCCAATATTTGTCAAAGTATTTTTTTTTTTTTTATGCAGACTACTATGCTTCTCAGCAGTTTATATGTAGGCTCCTTACTGAAGCATCTTGCTCTTGACTGATACAAGTGTCAAAGAAAACAGCATCTAAATTATACAGTTCAGGGCCCAATCATGCTTCTTATGCCTGTTTGTTTTTTTGTCCCTGGTCTTCAGAAAATAGAGTGACAGATTAAATTCCTTATGTGCACTGCTGAAAGAACTTATACATTATCAGCTCTGAGTGTAGTAGTGTTTTTTTCTTAAAATGTTTCTTACTTCTTCTGTACTAGTATTGGTACTGACACATGATAGTCCTCAAGATTTAAATCAGGTAAAACACCTTTTCAGGAACATTTACAGCAAGGTGAAAGTATATGTAGTAGATCAGTGAAAATCAAAACAGTAGTCACATTTCAAACAATGAAAAAAATTAAATACATTGGAGTAAACATAGTTTACTCATAACACAGCCAACTGGGTATTTTCTGTCAAGGATATTTTCCCAAATCCTCATGGATAATTTCTGTTGCAAAAACCTGACATCACTGAGCGAATACATCTATACATACATTCCACTAAGTGAGTTCACTTGTATTATCACTATATAAAACTATTTCTATAAAATAATTTTTTGATACTGCTATCAAAGTAAAATTAATTATTTCTCATTGCTATACACATGTGTGAATACTGCCTAGTAATATTAAGAATAGCAGTGTTACATAGCACCATATTTTAGTAGCTGTTTAAACTGCTGAGGTTTGGGAGGAGTTAGAAAAAAAAAAAAACCAAAACATAAATTGCCTAGATTCCAAAGAATATCAAAACAAGAGAAATTAGGAAATCCATACATGATCTTGGTGAGTGCACATACCAACGTGTGAATATACTGGGGAATTCCAAAGAGGTTAAGAATTACAAAAGGAGAAAAAAAATACAATGAATTGGAAAATATTGATTCGGAAAATATTGATTCTAATATGGGTCCTGCAGCTAGAAAAGATAGCATTTCAAACAGATAAATCGTTATATTTTGAAGAAAAACTGTAGAATTATATGTATTTAATAGAATAAGCTTAAGATTTGGAAGGAAAATCATGCAGATTTCTATATGAGGCTGCTCTTATGCAGACATAAGAATGAGTAAAAAGATAGTTGTTCCACAGTTTGGTCAGGTGAAGGATAATGGAAGACCTGAGATATAATAGAATACCTACAAGACAACAAAATATTTTACAGAGTGATAAACAAAAATAAAGAAATTAGAAATAAAGTGGTCTTCTAAAGATAAAGAGATGAAGTCTTCCAGAATACAGTCTAGTTTTGTCATCTTAAAAAAAAAAAAAAAAAAAAATGACAATGTCCTTCATTATAGCTGTTATTTCACATGCATTTTCAAGAACGTCTTATTCAGTATAGCTCAGTAATGTGTCCAGATTTATTTTACTATTAGTGTAAAAATAGATGAGAACATGAAACAAGAAAAACAGAACTACAAAAGAACACTTCGTATTCTATTAAACCGATCTATTATAAATATTGCTTAAAATTTATAGACATCTTTAGATGTATAGTGTTCCAAGACAAATGAAAGAAACTTCTAAATTATGAACTGCAATCTAATTTGAGGAGTGAGTTTGTATAAATGTGTTCAATAATTTTTATTAGCAGCTGTATGATTGATATATGCAAATGCACACTTTCAGAAATTGCAATCAGATCTGCAGCCTCAAAGAGTAAACTATTTCTTTGTCTCATTTCAGCTTATTTCATATCATGAGGACCTGCTGCTTTTATAGGTCACTGATGCTCTGAGACTAACCAAGGACCAGCTATTTCTGGGGATCTTACTGCACACTTTCATCACTCTTAAGACTTAGATTTACACTATCCCGTTCTCACTATAGGTCTTTCATCAAAACAAACCTACTGCAATGCCACAGACTAATGCAGCTAAAATGAATAAATACATAACTACAACAACAAATTCTAAATTGTGTGTATATTGACTTTAAAAATAAGTATCACCCAAAGTTATATCAGAAGCATCTAAGAGCTAGATTTGTGAAAAACCTGTGAGTAATACAAGCACTTAAATACTCTGGCAGAAAAAGAGTAAATAAAGCAGTGTAAAACTCTACCATGACTTGGCTGCTTCTCATAACTACAGGCACACCTGAAAACAGTGGAAGTAAAGCCAATACATTGTTTAGGTACCTAAGTATTTACTAGCTTAGAGAATAACATTTCTGTTTAATGGTCATTTTAGATTGTACCCAGGATCACAATGTCTAGGAACTCATAAAAAGTGAGGAAAAGTGATTAACCCTCTTCAACCCTGTGTTTTATTCTCCATCCTCTCTAAATTGTTGCACTGAAAGTTCAGCTCAAACAGACTTCTTGTTATGATGGTTCCTTTGATAGAAAAAGAGCAGGAGATGCCACACTATCTTGAAAGCTGGAAGGAAAAAAAATATCAGGAAATTCTCATGGAAGACAATCTGATAGTTTAAAGCAGTGACTTTACAATAATTCACAACATCAGGATAGTGCTTTGTAAGTCTGAGCAATATAGGATAAATACTGAACAGACCACAAAATGGCTGATAAGATATACAGTGTTGAATGCACAGAAAGTCCAAGGATCTGGCGGGTAAAGTGGAGCTTAGACATATAAAAACATTTAACTGTTTTATGGTAGGTACCTGTTATGATGTAAGCCCAGCTAGCAACAAAAAGCCCAGACAGCTGATCACTCCTCCCTACCTCAGTGGGATGGGGAGGAAAGTTTGAGGAAAAAAGTAAAACCTCATGGGTTGAAACAGCAACAGAATACAGAAAGTGAGCAATGCCCAACACAACTGCTCTCCACCCAAAACCTGACGACCAGTCCCAACTGAACAGTCATGGTTCTGTGCTAGCTCCAATCTATACGCCGAGTATGACCTCAGTGTGGCATGGAACAGCTTAGTCATGTCCCCTCTGCTTCCTATGAACATTAACCCTATTTCAGCCAAACCCAGGACAATATCTTACAGTGGGTGTAAATGAGAAATTATCTCTTTTTAAATGATTCATATTTAGACCCTATCATAAAGGAACAAAGTTAATACAGTCCTCAATTAGCACAAACAAGAGTGAAGCATATAACCTATCAATCAAACATTTGCCACTGCCAAAATTCAGAGAATTAATAGCAACACTGTCATAGATCTATATGGTGAACAACTTTTAGGAAATTGAAACCCTCTTCTAATGTTTCCTCAGTATCTAATAATAAGATTTTAATTATTTCATTCCAATTCCAAACTTTTACTGAAACTTGGTCAGGGTAAGATTTTTTTTTTTTTTTTTGGTTCCTAGCTTACTGTTCTGATTCTGTGAAATAACTCAGGATATGGTACCAAAATCATAATTGAGGGCTACGAACAATTTTATTTGCAATAATAGAGTAATATGTCTTTGCAGGAAACACTGGGCAACATAATGCTCCAAGTGCAAATCCACAAGTACAACATGTGCAGCTACAGAGTAACCCTGACAGTTAAAGCGCACTTGAGTGGTAAGTACAAACTTTACCTTCTGACTATGAGTCACAGGCAAGCAGCAATTTCTGTATGGTGATAATACATTGTTTGTATAATATATGTAGTACTAAGTTTGAACATTGTAGCGTCTTCCAAAAGCTGCTTTGTAGCCTGCCTCTCTCTTGCAGGTCTGTTGCCTGGTCACCCGACTACTTTGAGCTGCTGTGGCAGTCTCTCCCCTGTATCACAAGGGCTCCTTCCTTCTGGCCCTCCTCATCTCCTTACCTTCCTCTTAGTCTATACAATATCTCTCCCCCCTAACTTTTAGTTTATTACTTATGTACTTGATAAATAACATGGCAGGTTATAGCCATTTACAAATTCAGTACACATTTCCCCAGTAATTTACGTGTATAATGCTTAACATCCATCATGTAACACCAGCATCTCATCATGTGTGCTCTAAACAAAGTAACACCATAAACAGGAACAACCAAATGGGAGCTTGAATTTGTCCCCACTAAAATTACACAGTTATTATGAGATGTGTTTGGGTGGCCACCTCCTACATAGGACATGATGCTAATCTAGGGAATTCCTATAACTACTCTTCTCAACTGTCTGCTGGGGAAGAGTTTTCCCTTGCCTTTCTCTCTCTCCTCTCATTCCTTCCTAAGGTAACTGAAGTCAATATATGCCATCAGCTTCAGACTCCATCAGTGGGCCTTTGTAAGACAGTCTTGTAAGAAAGTCTTTTTAGGACTTTCTTTATGCAAGAGCACGAGCCAGTTTGAGGCTGCCACTCATAAAAGTAACATAGTGCCTACTTCTCTGGAATACTGATTAAAACATGGAGATTCTTATCTGATTACGATTAATAAGTCCTGCCCACAATATTAATAAACTAATATTAGGAAAGTAATATTTGACAGAATGAAACATGTGAGTTCCAAAAACATAATTGCCCTAAACCAGGCTATTATATTTATATAATATCTTAAAAGTTGTCCTTCTCCCATTTCTTTTTAAAAATCTGTATAAAACTTAAATATGAGAGACTTTCTCTTCATAAGACATAAGCTGTTATGAAACACAGAGAAGAAAAAGCCACTGATGTATAGCTTGTTATTGAATATGCTCTTTGAACATGAAAGTAAATACAGTGGTCCAGGTGCTAGTAATGAGGCTGGCAAGAGTTATATGAAAGCTAATTAAACACAAGCAATGGAGAAGATAGAAGTAGTCAACAGATAATTAAGAACTTTAAATAGCATCAATTCATTCTGATTAAAACAGCAAATAAAAAGTGTTTTTTTGTTGTAGGAATGCCTTTAATTTAGTCAAATTGCTTTTTCACTTGGAAACTTAGGGTTCATGGATTTCAGATCCATGTAAAAGCTATCTTCTTCAATAACATATTAAGTTTCCAGTTACTGTTTAAATTGTACATTTATCTTTCTGTTAAATTTATTTCTGTTAAATACAGTCCTTACTACCTTCTGTTTAACATGTCTAGATATCTGATGCTACATTCCAAATTTCTTTTAGGCTCTTGAAATGGACATGTAAATCTGCTATTACACTCCAGCAAAATGTCTCTTTACTGACTCTAACCATATAAAAGTAATATAATTTTCCAAAAAAAACCACAAAGATGTTTTTAGAAAATGCATACTTTTCAATTAAATTCCTTGCTTTGGCCAACTATGTAGTTAGCTCTTTCACCCAATCATTTCTAAACATAGTGGTTCAAGAAAGGAAAGATATTTTAACTACTTTAAAAATTAAAAAAAACCCAAAAACATAGGGTTTTGTTTGTTTGTTTGTTTCTGGTAGAAATATAAACTACATGTGGCAGAAAAGTCTGGTTTTTAAACAAGCCAGATTTGTTC
Organism: Urocolius indicus; assembly: GCA_013401255.1. Taxonomy (NCBI): domain Eukaryota; kingdom Metazoa; phylum Chordata; class Aves; order Coliiformes; family Coliidae; genus Urocolius; species Urocolius indicus. The sequence continues at coordinate 297,638 of WBNH01011630.1, read as the reverse complement.
TGATGAGACAACAATTCTACACAATGGCTGTTAAAGAACTAATATGTACACTGAAACTTGTGAAAGTCCTAACGTTTTCTCAATTATTTAACTTTTTTAAGCTGAGCTTTAGTATTCAGGAAGACAGAAAATATGAAACGGGATCAGGTAAGTAATCTCATTTAAAATTAATACGGAGCACTGGAATGTAGCTTTTTGTCTCGAGGATGTTATCTATAAATACAGATGCATTTATAACAATAATTTGCTGCTTAAACAGCAGTGAATTATATAACATATGCTAATTTACTGCACTTCTGAGAGCTGAAAAAGAATATTCCTTATTCATAATTTAACAAGACAGCAAATATATTTTTCTTGTTAGAATGAGCCTTCAGTTATATCTGTAGGAAGAGCAAGGTCCCTTTTGTTTTTCATTTTGCAGTTTCACATTAGCAATCTAGACTAAAGAATAGATACTATACTATATCTTCTTTTGTTTTTATAGTATGTAAATCTTTTCTTTACATTTCAAATCATATCAATAGTCTTCTCTACATTTACAGAAAAAGCCACTTATTTTGATTAACTAAAATACTTACGCTCCTATATTTCACAATATATTCCAAAATAGGGGCACCTCCATCATCTTGTTTAGTTATACTGAGTTTAAAACTTTTGCCACTTCCTGGTTGTCCATGAATTGAAGGGGGGCTTGGCTCCCCTAAACAAGAGAAAAAAAACAACAACAAAACAGTGGATTATACCAATTCAGCATTAAGATATCTTAAATTACATCTGGGAACTTGTCCACAATGTTATAATCAAAATCTTTAACATCAACATGATTCTTCCAAACACTGAAGAACATCTTAAATAAGTATGTTAAATATTTTGCTTAAAGCATGTTCTAATGTAGATTAATTACCTCACAGAAATAAACAACATTATGGGAATTATAAAAGAAGTATTCATTTCTTTGAGATCTTCCAATTTTTGAAACTCATTAAATGTAATTTACTTCACAAATTATTTAGCCATTGATTCAGCAAGTCTGTTAAGCTGTTACTCACACAGAAGTTTAAGAGTAACACTATGTTACAAGAAAGCATCCCTAACGTAAAGTGTAAGCTTTATTCCCATGCGTGAGTTTCAAACTGTAATACAGATATTAGGTATGCTAACTCTTTGATAAATGTCCCAAGGCAAAATTAGATAGTTTTAGGATAGTCTATATTAGGAATAAATGTAAAGAATAAGATTTCCAAAAACAAAACTATTTATCTCTGCAATGACAGAATAAAAACATTCTTAAATGTACAATTGAAGGGTTAATACCCAGCTTATACAACTTTGCTAAGGGAAATTCATAGACTAATGATAATTTCTACACACAATGCTTATTATAAAATTTTTAATCAGACTCTAAATGTATATGTGTTGTAATACTAAAGTGTCTTATCTTCAAAATACTTGTCAATGGTTCCTTTAGAAATATTTCTAATATTTGTTTTTATCTTTTATCAAAGGAAAGGTAAATTGACTTGGATCTCAACATAGAATTTGCTTACTTATCTATTGGATAACATACATATAATTTCTATTTCTTTCTGTCACTTTTCTATCAGGTATACTGTTCCATATGAAAACTAGCTAATTATTTTAACTTTCATTCAATATCTTTAAAATATGCTTTAATAAGAAATAAATTTGAAAGCTGACAGGTTACAAGATTTGGACATAAGAAATGTATCAGAGGGAACATAATATAACAATGTAGAAATATTTTGTGTTTGTAGTTATGTGACTTCTGTTGTTCATTCCACAAGGACCAGTATCCGTAACAAGATTAACACCCAATTCAGAAAACTGTTTAATTAATCAGATTTGTTAGAGACTAGTCAAGTAATAGTTGCTGATGTATTTTGGCATATCTGTTTGAATACTATTCAGTGCCATCTAGTAGTTCCTTTATTTTTCTTCTCCTTTTGTGTCTAATTTATTTATTAAAGTTTCTATTTAAAAGTAATTTTAGAAAAATATTTTTCATTAGACCTTAATATTAAAATCTGTCTTTTTTGCCCATACAGGTTACAGCAAATATAGAACTGGCTTTGTAATATTTATCATTTGCATGTAATGATAGTTAAAACAATTTATTCTCATCATTTTTCCACAGCTTAAGATTTCTCTTTGAGGCTTGATAATTGTAAAACTAGTGACAGTATAGTTTGCTGAAGAAATGTCTCTGTAAAGGGTCAGTTAATTTCTCACAGATGTCTATAATACCCTGAGTGTAAATGATAAAAAGTCCTTAATCTAATTAATCTTTTATGGTTTGTTTTCTTGAATAAAAAACAAAGACTTGTCTAAATCTCAAAAACACAGATAATGGGAGGAATTTTCTAAATGAAGTTCATTCACACTACTTGATATGGTGGAATAAGGGCAAGTGAACAAGATTTATGAGAAATAATGTAGAGACTGATGTTATACATTGGGAAGTAGTATACAAATACAAAGCATATTACTCACGGTGAAGCAAACTTTCAATTATTAGCTGATCTGGATATAATTTATTCTGATAATCATTTATATTTTCATTTAATAACACAAATGGTACTCACGGACAGGTAAGGTTTGAAATATCTCGATTTTGCTATATTCTCCTTTCCCTTTTCCATTTACAGCAGCTACTTTGATTTCATATGTTGTATTTGGTTCCAAATTGCTGAGAACAACCATTGCTAAAAAAAAGGAAAAGAAAAAAAAAAAAAAACCCGCATGGGAATGAATCTTTTTTTTTTTTTTTATGTTAAAGCCAAGCAATTTCATAACTTGTTTTCTTTACTTGCAAGTCCCATTTTCTGATAGTCCATTAGCTTTCTTGTTTTTTATTCACCTTCATAAAATCATTGTTGTGATTGAGCAAGTTATGCTTCTGAAGTAATTTTATGTCAGTGTTACAGAGCCATAGGCTACAGTTAAAGACTTTGATGGGCTTTTATACTTCATATTCCTCTTGTTAGTAGTGGAGATGTCAATGTGACAAAAAAGATATGAGGAAGTTTCCTTCCTGCTGGCTGCCAATGGGCATCTGATGCACATTCAAGCTACCTTCATACATTTCAGAGCTTGTCATTTTTTCTTAGGGACAGCCGTACCAATCATCCTAGGTCTACACTCCTAGATGCAGCTACGTACACATTAGTGGTGAATTACTAATGTGATGCTCTGACAGTTCAACAGTATATTCAAGACCTAAGATAACACATAGTTACAATGATCAAAGCAAGAGGTTTGATTTATCTACTTAGGACCTGAAAGTGAATTAGGAATGTTTGTACATATTTAAGAGCAGGTATATGGAAATGCAGATCAAGTCATAAAAATCCAAAACCAAACCAAAACAATAAATCTCCTACAACAACAAAAAAATATCAAAACCAAAAACAAAACAGTGATTGGGAAATCAAATAAAGATGAACTTTGAACATACTTTCAGAAATCAAATCTGAATTGCTGGCAGCAACCTTTCACACAGCCTGAACCTGTTTCTGTAGTTCTACCTGGAAATTACATCAGAAGCAGAAAATTGGGGAAAGCTCGCCAAAAATTATTATATAGCATGAAGAATATTTTTGCTGTAATGTACAGCAACAAATCTAGAAAAAAAATCCAGAAAAAGTATGTTGGATTTCAGGATTGTATTATTATATATTACCATAGTACTGTATCTTATTAATATCAGTGTGGAACATGACCTTGAAAATTTTGATCTGTAAAGTGTTCTTGGATCATTATCCCACTTTTAAAAGAAAGCTTCATTTTACTGTCGCTGCAGCAATCTCCTGCTTCCTGTTTGACAGCTCTGTGATGAGCTCTTCAGATGTTAGATTAATACTGGGGAATGCACACAAATCAGATGGACTTTATTTGAAGTACATCGATATTTACCCAGAAAAGCGGGATGCTATTATCTTCCAAGAGGATATAGAATTGTAAGGTTTTGAGAAAGAGACAGTGGTCTCTAGGGACTCTAGGTTTCTTTGTTTCGTTATTTTTTTATTTACTGAGTTTTTTGGTGGTTTTCTTTTCATTATAGAGGAGTATTTTAATAGTTGATTTAGGCTTGCTTTTCATGTGATAAATTTTATGAAAGTACAATTCTTTCTGTCAGTATTTTTTGGATTTTTTTTGAGTCCAAGTTGATTAGAATTTCTATTTATTTTCTGCTACACACAAATTGAGATCCTGTTACATGTGAAGCTAAAAGGATTATTTTGGAACTACATTAACTTTTGGAATTTTGAAAAAACATTAACTTTTACATTTCACGCTCAGAGTACTCTTCATGAAATTGCTATTGAAACATAATAACAGTTTTCTTGTTAACAAAACAGTAGAATTCTGTGTCTTCTTTCCCATTTTATCTTTAAAATTTTCATGATATTTAAAATTATCAAACTCTTAAATAGAACCACTTCACAGAAAAATAAAGTACCAACATGAACATGAGGATAGAATTTGGAGAAGGATCATATTATATAACATTCAATAATGCCAAGATAAATTTTAAAACCTGAACCATGCAGTAGCAGTGTTTGATTTGCCTTTCAGTCATGATCACGTTCCAAGACTGAATCATTTCATTGAATATAAGCCTTAGGGTACACTAAAAATTAGTGCTATTCTAAATATTTTTACATTTTAAACAACAAAATAGCCAGACTAGAAGTCTATACTTAATAAAATGTGAATGTGTTAACTACATAAAGCCTAAGTATCCAATTCTACAAACACTTGAGTGACTCCTGGGGACTATCTTGATGAATAAAATTACTTATATATGCCGTATTTAAAGAATCAGTGTCTACTTTAGAATACCCTATGCAGCACTATGTGTCTAGATGCAACGACTCTTACAAACACATTTATGGAATCTATCCAACTCAATCTGAAAGCAGAGTTATGTCCACAAAAATTGGAACTACTTGGTACAGATGATGGCATAATGCAGATATATTTTACACATTGGAAGAAAATAATATGTTCCACTGGAAAACAAATAAAAAAACCATTCTTGGTTAGAATACTCTAAATTTTCTACTAGCAAAATTATATTTAGAATTAAGTAAGATTAAGGAATTGTCCCACAGTATATATCAGAAGTGCAGGGCTTAAAAGTATTCTAAGTAGTGAAACTTTAACTGCCTGCTAAGCATTTTACATTTTAGAAATATGTTGAGAATGGAAAAAAATACTTTATAAAGTATTTCTTTTTAAAAAAGTAGTAACTGTTGGCTACAAAATCAGGTTGTTCATCTTTTCATACACAAAGAAAACTCTTCTTATAGTAGTCCATAGCTCATAGCCTTGACTACAATGGATATCTGATTACAGTTTTCAAAGATCACTGAAATAATTATCTGTAAAGTTTCTAATAATATTTTGAAAGAAATATAGAACTTTCACCTTCAGTACATGAAAATAAAAAAATTGGTCCACTATATCATGTATGTTTGAATTATGCCATTGATGTATTTGGTAGACTAGCATATACCAAATCTGAAATATGCTCAAAATTAAATTCCTATAACTAGACTATAATCCACATGGTACTCCCATTTGTTTGAGTTTAATAAACTATATAGACAGTTAAAAATCATATAAATAAAGTTTTCATAGGATATGGATGAACTTAGGGTTTTTAAAACTATTTTTTGTAGACAAAAATGTAAAAAGATACAGAACAAACAAAAAGAATTAAGCTTTACTGAATAGAAAAAAAAAGTAATTTTAACATATTCTGTGGGCAGGATCCTAAAGTTTAAGCAACTTTAAACAGAAAGACCTTATTTTTTAAATACAGAATCTTCTAACTTACAAGCACATATGAAACACTAAAGAACAAACACAGTATGGAAAAATAAACCCCACTAAATTTATACATTAAATTGCATTAGACTAAAATTTAGAACTCTACATTATTTCAAATACAGAATTTGAGCATTTCAATGAGAAAAGTTTAATTTATTATTGCAGAATTTTAAGTGCTGTAAAGATAAACCATAGGGAAACAGCATCTGAAAAAACAATTGCTGGAAAATACGTGGTGCCATAAATCCAAGTCAGCAGAAACAAAATAAAAATCTCCAGCTGGGTCCAAGGATAGGTTGTTTACATTACCTTATTACAGTAGAATGAGAAGAGAAATATCTGGCATATTCAGTACACCTCAGAAATCTAAAGGCTGTGTTACATTACATAAACCATCACCCAAGCAAGGAAGGTCAGGGGAACTAGTAGTTTAGGTATACTACAGTAATCATAAAGTAGACCTTATATGAGGTTAATTAACAGAAATAGCATATCAATACATTATTCTCATTGGACAGGTCTCTGTTTTATACAATAATGTTCTTCCTAAGGATATCAGATCTAAATAAAGTCAGATATAAAGTTATTTTGAAATAAAATAGCTGAGACATATAATTGCTGACATGTCATCTACACTCCTATTTTTAAGACAGTGGCAGCAGCATGAAATTTCTATCAAAGAGGTGCTACAAAATGTAGGGGTTTGGGTTTTTTTTTCTTGTTTTTTGTTTTCTCGTCTGAACCTCTATTACTATGCAGACTGAATTAAGATCAAGTATAGTGCAGGTGAATAAGTGGAGTAGTTTTTACTCATTATTTTACCACTCTGAAGGAAAACCAAGTTTCCTGGAAATACAGATATCTCTTTCAGAGGAAGAAATTAGAAGCATTTTTATGAAGTTTAAACAGGTTTCTCACTGTGATGATGACTCATTTTCTTTCAAAGACAGAAGAAAAAGATGGGGAAGAGAGCAGTGAGGACATGTGAGGAGAATAGTGAGGAACATATTATAGTATAATATTAAGATTCCGCAAAAATGTCTTAGATTTTTGTAGATGTGACACAATCTGAGGAACTTCTCACGAAACCTCTGCCTGGGAGCTGTTTTGTTTAATCTTAGGAGGAAGAGTACAAAAACTCCTTTTCTCATTGAGCCTCACATTTAGCTCACAGGAGTGTTGACAAAATGAAGTTAGAAGTTGCCACGGGGGAGAAATACAGAAGAGAAGAGAAAAAAAAAAAGAAAAAAAAAGGATTTTGCTACACAGTAGGCAAAATGTTTATTGATATGCAGAGACAGCCACACTGTCTAAGTTCCATCTGTCTGCCTTGCTCAAATAACAATTGATTTCCTAAATACCGATTCAAGTATCTAGCTATAAATGTCAGAATTAAACTAACACAAATAAATTAACTTTAATGATGAAAATATTTCGAGTTGCACATTATATGAAAAAATCATAATGGTAGCAAATCTTCTTGCCAGCAAATCTTCACTGGCATAACTTTGTTAATATGTATGGAGACAATATAAAGCCATTCACTAAAATGTACACACAGAAACAAATGTAACCATTTTAAAAATCAGAGAGAATAACTTTGTCAGGAATTTCCATAATTCTTTGTACTATTGTGGACTAAAAGTTTTAGTGGCTTAATTTACTCTGGATATAAACACTTGCCTGTGAATAAAGATATATACAGTTGTAGATCATATGTAATTAATATCATGTTCACTAACATGAATCATTTCCTTAAAAAATACTTTCTAATAGTTGATATAAAAAAATACATTAGGCAAAAAGTGCTTTAATGTTTTGTGTACAGGTCCAAAAACACAATTGGACTAGGTGATCTTTCAAGGTCCTTTCCAACCCTTAAGAGTGTGTGATTCCATCATTTTTATTGAGCAGGATTCTGAGATTTCAGTACACAAACTGAATCAGAAGCAACATCTCCACCTTAGAATCATTCAGGGGATTATCTTTGATACTTACTTTTAGAAAATACATAAGTAACCTGTTGGACAATTATAGTCATAAAATGTGTATGGCAATAAATCAGTGAAAATAAAGCAAGCAAACGTGTGATCCAAAGTCCCAAGAGATAAGCAAATTTGTGGATTGACAACATAGTTTATAACATACTGAATCAGAAGGAATACAGAAAATTAGGTTTGCCATTTAACATACTTGGGGATGTAACAATTCTCAGGTTTTCTTTAGAAGTTCATTTTCTAGTTCATTTCTTTAAAAAACACCCTTAATTCAACCTGTATTTATTGTAAATCAAAGCACAGCACACAGCTTAGGAAAAAATCCAAGTAAAAAAACAAAAAAAGCAACCTAGGGAAAAAATTGCTGTAACAAAAGCAATATACTGAGATGGGTCAATGTATCAGTAAACTATTCCCTAATCTTATTCTGAACAGAAACATACTTGCATGAAGCGTATATCAAATAAATCATTTACACTAACTAGTGTTAAATATATATATATATTCATCATATGTAATATTTTTACACAATAGGCTTACAAAACTTTTCTGTACTCCGATTGATATTATTATATCTTCACATTTTTGTTCTATATCAATTTGACAATAACATAGACTATTTTAAGAACAAATTCCACCATTCATACTGACTAGACTTTTATTAACAATCCTGCACAACTGGGATCTAGCTTTCGTAGATTTTGGATGTAATCGTGATTAAAATGGAATTTATCTTTCAGGCACACATTCAAACTTAAAATTAAACCTTTCAATGCTAATTTTGCTTTTCTACTATAGCTGTCTAAACTGTTTTACTTCTCTATTTTTTCAGTGTATGGCAAAAAAGATTGATAGCATTACTATCAAATTTTCAATTGCAAATTTGAAATAGTTCCTTCAGATATGTGTAGTTTGCTTGTAAACAAAAATTTTCTTAAATTTGCAAACAACTTGGATAACAGTATGTCATACCCTTACCCAAAAGACAGACAATTCTCCTGACTTGCAGTACTCCAGTACAATAAAAATCCCATGTAAGTTTTCTCCTTGCTTTCTATGCCTTGTATTTTTTGCTTCCTGTGTAGGAAATCTGTTTCTATTATTAAGTCTGCCTACCATAAGCAAGATCTATTCTTCTCATTCTTATATCTGGTCTTTCTTTTCTTAGAAAAGTTTTCAAGACACTTCTACAACCTTAGTCCAATGTGTGCACGGTGAGGCAGGTCAAGAGAAGACATTCTTATTAAAAATTGTCGGTTTTGTAATGCTAATGCTTTCAGTGTACTTTCAGGAAAAAACGAATCTTGTGTAATTATAATTACCAAAACTTCTAGGAGTACATATGAGGTATCACTATTAATTCCAACTTGGCATTCTTCTTTTCGAAACAGAAGTCTTCTAACAGTATAAAATTAGATTTTGTGAATATACAATTCCTGATTTTTCATATCTCCACCACTGAAACTGACGTGTGTGAATTTTCCAAAATTTCTCTTTAATTCCTTTCATTCCACTGTATTCTTACATAACTCTTTTCTCCACAAGATAGCTTCTCTTTCTTCTGGTTTGACTCAACACTACTTTTATTCAGTTGTTTCTGTATTGGTCTTTTATAAATAACTTATGTTACTCTTGATTATGTTCTATTTAACTGCAAGACACATAAACACATTAGGTCTTGGTTTAGTTTTTAGTTAGAAGTATCTCACAAAATTACACTTTTTGCAGAAAAGAACAAAGGCAATACATGTTTTTTATTTTGTTAACAATATGTGCTTCTTTCCCTCAACTGTAATAACATACATTAAAATACATAGATACTCAAAGCTTTACTGAATATTTGGCTAGTATAAACCAACTTCCCCCAAATAGCTCTTTCCTATTCCTTGCTCTAATTTTTTGGTTTTAAAAATTCCTATACTACCTTTATAATGTACTAGACCAAATGCTTAGTATTAATTATTTAAAGATATGATCAATTTCACTAAAAATTACTTAGATAACTTAAAGGCAATGGAAATGGAGAAGGAGGAACTGAAAAGGGAGAGAAAACAGAGGGGAAAAGGACAGGAGAAAGAAATAAGGACAATTTGAAAACTAGGTACCACTATATTTAAAGTCAGAAGAGTGCTTGAAACAGTTGCTGTTTGCTGTGAGAAGATCTTGGTAAGATAAAGAATGGCATACTTAATAAAAGAATTCTTTACACAATTACATAATTCTTTACACAATTCAGTAGGCTAAACTGAAAATACATATTGAACTTCAGAACTGCACATTCTAAATTCATTTAAAAAACAAGAGCTATTTGAATAGCCTAACCTTTAAAATGTCAGGTCTACTCCAAGTAACCAATAGACCTTATTTTTATTAACTAAAACAAAAATTACTTTAGAACCATTTTTCATGGGTGTTCTGAAGTGTTGAAATTTCTTTGACAATAATTGAAATAACATTCATTGATGCCTAACCTTTTGTTATCCTGAAATTTAGCAGCAATAACTTCAGTCAGTCAAAATAATGGAAACAAATCTTATGGAAACTGGTGAAATTTGGCTTAGTCTTTAGAAGAACTGATTACACTCTTGTAGTTCAAAACACACAAGCCTAAATCCTAGTTGTCTAATTCAACTGAAGTAAAAATAGCTGCAGTAGCAGAGACTACAGAGTCTTATCTGACTAACCCTTCTCACTGATGTTCACCCATGCAGGCACCAAAAGTAATAAAATAATAATATAATAATAAAATCAAATAAATTTTGATTAGATTAAGATAATTGCAGGTCTTTGTGGCAAGGGTGAAAGGCTCATGTAGGAACTGAAGCATGCAGGAGGCCAGCACATCCGGAAAAGGTTGCAGAGCTCAATGCCACCATCACAGCAAACTGTCTACTGGGCAGTATTTAGAGCCAGTAGATTGAAAGTTCATTTAGTTAGTCTTGGTAGGGACAAACTTGGGACTGTGGATCCATGATAAAGAAATTGAATATAGTCTAGCAGAGAGCTACCAAGAGGTCCTTAGGGGATATGAACAATACATAGATGCTGTGGCTTATTTAGTCTGATAAAGAGAATGCCAAGGGGTGATTAAACAGTCTTTGCAGTAGCGATCAGTCATTTGAGACTCTTCTCAATGGTGACAAATAAGGTCAACAGTTGCAAGCTGCAGCTTGGCATGTTCAGACCAGATATAAGAAAAACTTGTACAATGAGAGAGAAATGAAGCACTGAAACAGGTTACAAGACAAGAGGGTGAGGAATCTCCATTCTTAGGGGTTGAGCTTAAGTTAGACAGAGCCACATTTAACCTGATCTAGGATTGGCATCAATACTAGAAGCTGGAGCAGCTAAAACTTCAGATGTCCGTCTTTCTATGATTGTATGAACTAAAGAGGAATACTGCCTTGGTCTCCTGTTTTTGCTATAAATCTATTGTGCACTTCTTAATACAAGGATTCTAGAGTCTAGTGCTTGGAGAAACAGTCAGACACTTCGAAAGAGCTACTCACATCTTTTTATGAAACAATAACACAACACAATAAAATCAGTGGGGATTTGGATTGCTACCAGATATTCCCTCAATTATGCAAAAAGAAGTTATTATTGCTTTCTAACTTATGATTAATGTTCTCTGTATAACAGAATGAAGGTTCATTATTAACTATTTGTGACTATAATTGCTGTAATTTTAATTGTACAAATTACATTGCTAAATATAAAATATGATGAAGTTATACCTTTTCATAAATAAAATTTATTTTCTGCAAACATTAGTTTTAAAATTCTCCTACAACAAAAATCTCTAGGCCATTGAATACACTTGAACTTCTGTAGGCAATATGAACAGAAAAAGACAACTGAATTGCAAGTAATACTCTACTAAGTGAATATACAATGCCCTTATTGAGAACATTTACATTTTTTCATTAATTTCCCTTTTTTCTCCTCTTTTTAAGCATTCATCAAGACTCCAAACAATGTTTATTAAGAGATACTCCAGAAAATAAAACAAGGTCTTCTAAGGTGAACAGGAATTCCATTTATAAGGAGACTACAAAGATTTTTGCTAATGCCATTACATATTCCTTTTCTTACCTAAAGGTCTGGAATCCACCCTGGATTGCCAAAGAAGGCAGTATATTTTGAAGGGGGAGGCTGGGGGTTAGCTGTGAGTGCATATCTTCCTTTTTTTCTATGCTTGCTACAGTTACACCACTTTCTCTCATTCTTCAGTTGTATAAATCAAACTGTATCTCATCCTAGTCTGTCTCATATATGCCAGTATCTAGAATCTTTTACAATTTCTTGCAGGGCAGAAAGAATTACTTATATTTCAGTTTTTCCTGCCTATTTTTCTGCTGTTCCTACAATAGGCATGATGTTGTGAGCAAATATCCTATTTGAAATTTGCAACACAAAGATGTAGTAGAAGAGTCTCTTACATTCAAAACTCCATGCATGACTTCTTACTGAAATATCTGCAGAAAAAGTTGAGGTAGGCCTCACTGTAAATCATAGCAGATAAACCTTCTGTCTTGTAAGCATAAAGTCTACAGTAGTTTCCACGCTGCATCTGGAATATTTTAGGTAAAATGTGTATACTCTGGCTAATGGTGTAGCAAGTCCATGTAGTGTTAAAGACCATACTAATGTTTGGGAAAGGTAGGTATGGGAGACCTTGTTACACATCCTTGCAATATATTGATATTTATTGAGCTCTCCCATTTGATACAAGGCTAACTCCATAGTTTTGCATCACCATGCTCACTGCCAAAAGGGGCTTGTCAATCTGAGGGCAGTACTGTGCCCAGGTGCACAGATTTAGCTGGAGCTGATTTCCACTTAACTGTCTTTAAAGAGTGATCTCAGAACTTTTTTTGCCAATGCTGTGCAGTCTTTCAGTGCGAGGCTGGTAAGACTGAGTAAGCTCCTCGTGACTGCTTTTAATAGAGCAGAGTATAACTCAGATGTAAAGTATTTACCCTTAACTAAGAAGTCATTACTAGTCCAAATATCTTTTCTTTTTGTGACAAAAAACTGCAAAAAATCTTCACAGAAAATGCCTTCAAAAGCTTAACAAAATGACAGCAGTTAACTTTTAACAACAGCATCTATTTTTCTATTGTCAGCCAAGTTCTGTAGAGCTGCAATAACCTTTTTGTGCCTTTAAGACTTTGCAACAGATTTAATACGTTTCATGTTTCAGTTTTTTACACTTTGTGCAATTCACTAGTTTTCTTAGGGTGTTACTAAATTGTGCCATATTAGAGATACAAAGATGAAGTGGCTTTTTTTAACTAAATAGACCCAAAATACAGAAGAAAAATAATTAGTCTTTACTTATTACTACAAATATAGTAGTATTCTTACATAGCTCCAAAACAGATGTCAAGAAGTCAGGAATTCTTAATGCTAAGCCAAAGGCATATCTACAGAGCATAATGAAATGATACATTTTTATAGGTAAATTATGATGTGTTGGGAAGCCTTGCATTTCAGTCAAGACTGCTATTTGAAATTCTACATTTGTCAGTGTTACAATAACTCTACGTACCAAAAGCAATAAGCAACATGTAAAAATCTACATTTTCTCAGTTTTAACTATGCACAAAGAATTATGTACTAAAACATACCATTGAATTCATTATTAGAAATTAAATGCATGATACTATCTTTTCTAAACTATTTACTTCACTTCCTCAATTTTATGTTCCAAATAAGCCACTTAGTCTGTCTGCCAAAAAAAATATTCTCCTCTGTGCTTATTTTGGATGGTATATTTTCATTGAGCAGATTTTTTAAAATAGAAGATAAATAAAATAGATTAAAATAGATTTTAAAATTTAAAAATTTTAAATTTAAAAAAATTTAAAATTTTAAACTTAAAATATATTTTTTTAAAAATAGAATGACCAAGAAATGCTGCTGCAGCTACCTTGGAAGCAAATTATAGTACAGGAGTTCTACCTTTCTTTCCAATACCCCATGCAAATATCTGGAGCATGCAAAGTGTGAGAAAAAGAGACCCTCTCTGTTACCAAATGCAGGAGCTGGCAAAAACCTAACCCTCACCATTTGGGGTAAGAATAAGCCACCTCTTGGTGGCTGCTGTCATCAAAGAGGCCATCCTCCCAGTGACAATCAAAGGGACTAAAATGTGATCCCAAATATGTCTTTTATGATATTCATGTCTGTGAAAAAGAAAAGACTTTGAGGATAACACGACCAATACTTCTGCATACTAGACTTTCTTTCTAGACAAGACAGAAAAGTGATAAAAGGGAGATTCATTTAATGATATCATCAAATGTAATACAAATAGGTCTATGGTATCTCTCCTTTGCTTATTGTTATATGTGGCAGAAGGAAAACTCCATTCACAACTACCCTGCCATTCAATGACCTTGAAAATACTTAAAGAATAGTCTATCCTCCAGGAACACTTTTCTGGTTTGTGTTACAAAATGCAGCAGAAGTTTATATACACATAAATATTCTATAAATGCACTTTTACCTTTTGTAAGCCGATTGGCAATGCAAAATAAATGCAAATGTATGCAATACAGATACGAAAGGCAAAATTTGCAGCTGCACCAGGCAACCCATTTATCAGTTGCTCATTCCCAAAATTGCATTGCATCACACTTTACTTAACAAGATTTACCTTTACAAGACAGATCAGCAAGACTTTTACATCTGGCTGCAAATTTACTTGAGCATGTGTTATCAGAAAAATCCTGAAATGTCTAAAAACACATGGAACACCACGTGAAATATATCTGGAATAAGCGATTATTCATTTCATTGCTTATTAAAATATTCACTATATACTTGCAAACAAGATATCTTGCATTTGTTCTTACAGACTTTCAAGTCTATGTCTTGAAAAATAAAAAGCACTTGAACATAAATCATCTTTTCATTTGATTAAATGCAATAGCAAGCAGAATTACAAGCTATTGAAGGGTAACCTCAGATATTGGCAGTAGTTATATCCGCATAACCCTCAGTTACTTTTAGTTATGAACTCATGCTGTGAATAATATTGTCTGGATTTTCTTCACTTCTCATGACATTTTATTCGCCTTTGAATGTGAAAAGTACGTTTCACTCTCCTAATGTTTTAGGTCTGTATAAAAACCTGAAATATTAAACATAGCTTTCCCTTTACACTTCTCACTTTCCATTTTCTCTAATCCACCCATGTAATTTAGTTTAAGACCTTTATTACAGTCCAACCTTTCCATCCACATGACACTTTCACAGCAAAGATTAAGCTGGATGTAGGCCAACAGTACTATAAAGACGGAATTAGAGAGCTGAGTAACTTTCTTACATGCAGTTATACAAACAAATTTATTTGAATTAAAATGTTCTATAATATAATAATAATCTATAATGGGTGTAAATTGAACTCATTCTCTCACTTTTTTTTTTTTAATTGTAGGACCTGTTACAAATTCTGTCATTTATCTCAAGAATTCAGATTTCTTAAAAGTAACAACTATTTATTTGTCTTGTGTTGCATCTTACATCAGTATACCCTAGTTTTATATATATATATAGAGAGAGAGATGTGTAATTCTCACAGTCTTGTAATTTCAAAGCTGGTTTAATTTAAAAAATCTATTTTTTAATCAAGTTAAGTAACCAGTTTCTTTACAAAAAAAAAAAAAAAGACACCCCATGAGTTTAGGCTTAGCAATAGTATCATAACTATTTAAATGATTTCAGAAATTATCTAAATTTTTTTTTAGTATTATCAATTAGAACCTACTGAAAAAAAGACAATTTATTAAGTTAAACCACTATTAATATATATAAATTTGGCAATGTGACAACCTATGTAACATAAGATTCTCCATATTGTGCATCAATTATTGTGGTACAAGTTGGATATAAAGTAACAACAAGGGCTGAGGGTTTGGCTTTACAGGTTTCTTTCATCCATGTTTCACTGGTCTTAAACTTTTTGCCTAACAGCCTGATAAATGGACAAACAGATTCTAAAGCTGAAATCACAACCCAGAATTATTTTGTGGATGATTTATGGCATTATTTAACAGGTGCAAAAATCTTTGAGACTTTAGGTTCTTTTAAACACTGGAATACACACATGGTTTTCCAGAAATGTAGAAACATCCCTCAGGTATAGCGAATTCACACTGTAGAACTGAATGTTACCGTAATACCTGTCATAGAGAGACAAATTTGACAGCTATGTCAAGGGATTCAGTGTCTCAAATACATACTAATTTTTATTTTTTTCCTACTGGAGCAAATTATTAACATATTTTTTCCTTCTGCTTTAGCAGCTTGAAGTAGATATCAATGAATTCTGCCCTGAAATTTTTAAACTATTAAAATAATTTTGAATGCTCATTTAGCCTACAAAAATATTTGAAATTTATTTCTATTTGATATAATACTATACAGGTATACTCTACTTTATCGTTAAACTCATTAAGAAAATTATTGAATTCTAAGGAGTTCATATATTTCAGAAATCCACTTGAGAGTCTTACCAGTTCAACTGTGAAGTATTGTGAAACACTGAGAAAGTGTTTTAGTAATTTATGGGATACACACTTTCATGCTTCAGTACAAAAGAAACAGTAAGTAAAACAATTATAACTTAAGATGTACACAAGAATGATAACTGATCTGTTAGATTTCCTCTCCATGACAATAACAAAATAAAGTAATTACTATACTTTAGCATAACAAAAATTATAATTTTGAGTAATGATGTTTCTGAAACCTCAGCGGAAAACTTCTGAAGACTTTTGAAAGAGTGTCTGTTCATGTGAGGTCCATCAAAAAGTCTTGCATAAAGAAAGAAAATTTTCAGTAGATTTACTCCAAAAAAAAAAAAAAAAAATCGTCATTTCATTCCTTGGAATATGACATAGGTTATAACAAGTAAAAGAGAAAACAGAATAACCATACTTTACTGAACAAAGGATAATAATAAGATTTCTCTATGTATGTGCATCCTTTCTCACTGTTACACCTACTTCAAAAGTAAAAAGATTAACAGAGATAGACAAATTGAAGTTTTAATTATCTCATCAATGCTGGCATGTACATAACTTTCTTTAACTTTAAGGACATGTAGTAAGAACAGCATTCGTACCAGTCATAAAACAGCACAGCAGTTTAAAAATTTATCTTGATTAATAGAAAATCCTTTCACTACTATAATGTGCCTGATAAAAAAAGTAAATTCAGGTGAAAAAAATAGTACAGATAACACCTTATCTAAAAGAACCCTCTCATTTCACAAAGTTGCCAAAGCCAAGCACCCTAGGCCAAACCAAAACAAACTCAACTTGCTTAGATATGAATGTGAAATTAAAAAAATCAGGCCAAAGTTGATCTCCAACTTATCAAGAATCAGAGAGAAAACAAAAAGTTATGTTGAAAGCAAACACTTGTAGTAGCACTTGAAGAATTCTTAATAGCTAAAACCAAAACATTAAATTTATGTCTTCAATTTGCATAAGATTAAGATGCTATACAAACTTTCTCATTATTATTTTCTTAAGAAAATTACCTTTGAAAATTTCTAGATATTTTTCAGCTATGTAACATAATACCACTTATAGTTCACCTGTGCATGAACTTCCTTTTCTTCTATGAAGAATAAAGTTTTCAAGAGTTCTTAGGTTGTTGACACTTAGGTTCATCCTTTCATTCTAATGGAAAGTTGTAAAAACACTTATATTTAAATAAATATTTAACTGGTTTTTGTACATAGCCTGATTATGGTACTGCAAGACCTGGAATGTTGTTTTCTACTTCTATAAGATATTCAGCAAAATAGTATAAGCGTATGTTGTTAAAGCATCTCTGGTATATTTTGATATTATTGTATTAAATATATTTGTAAGTAAAACATACATTATTTAATCGTATTATATTATTATTTCATAAAGCTTCTGTGTTCTTATATCCAAAGAACCTCAAATGTCAGAAAATATCATTGGCAATTGAAATTCAAAGCATATAAATAGATTTTAAAAAGCAGCTTTGATAACATGTTCATTTTCTACATTTTTTTCTTCTATGCCATGTTTTTGGAAATGTATGTATAACTGTAGCTTATACAATCTTTCCATTGTAGAAAATATTTAGTGCAAATATCCTAAAAATGCTGTATGTTTAAAACCAGGCATAATTTGGATCAAAGACTTGAAATTCACTATAATTTATCTCTTGAATAAACAATACCTAGACGCACTAGTCAAGTCCAGCCATTTTGTTTTGTTTTGTTTTGCTTTGTTTTCAGAGATGCATACAACATGAGACATTTTTATTTCTTTAAGATCCAAATTTGAGAAGGATATAAGGTTGTAATGTTGAATAGCTGCCTGAAATTAGCACATTAAAAACAATGTTGGAATACACATTCTTCGAGTCTTTTAGGGCATCGCTACAGATTAACATCCTCACGTTCACTAGTCTCTAACATGACCATTCATAATTTTATAATAATACATCTGTAAGTAAATGCCTAAAAAAATTCCACACTTATGTAAAGAAATAAAATTTATTCAAAATAGGTTCCTTATTTTCTTCTAACATTATTTTACAATTTAAAAGAAAAACATGAATGTCCGAAAAGTACTTTTTCATTCTGAGCAATATTTTTGTACTCCTTTATTATTTTTAAGGTTTTGATAATAAACTTTTTTAAGAAATATCTTTACTATCTTTAAGCCCTCTTATGTGCACTTCTCCAAAGTATTATTTGTTGCCATTGTAAGAAATTTTAATTTAACTATGTATTACCACTTTAACAGCTTCTTAAAAAACTTTAAAAATGTAGAACCTTTTTCAAACATTGCTAAACTGAAGAAATGACTACACTTTACCTGTTTTTAAAAAGTCCTCACTATTAATTAATGTTTTCCACAAAATAATAATAATTTAATTAAAAAATACAAATAATAGAATTTAAAATTCTACCAAACCTTTCTTTAATACCATAAAAAGCAATAGCTGAAAACAGGTTTTTTTTTTAATTTAAAAAGAAATCTAAAATGTGAGAATTTCCAAATTCTCAATCAAAATTTTTTAAAAAGCAACCAAAATCAAAATCTGAAAGGATGAAATCTTTCCTTGTTAATATCATCTGCCCTTCATTTACTTCAAGATTAGTGGGCTTTTTTGCACTACTGACAGGGTCATAAATGCCTGGATCTCAAGGACACTGTTATCTTTGACTATCCTGGTCCATCCACCCTCTCTCCAGACTCCAGTCCACAAGGAGCTCCAGTGCTCTTGTGGCTGTAAAGTGAACTATACAGAGATTTGCAGCTAGCTTTCAATACAACAGTGTTCATATTCGGTAGAGCACCTCATAAATACAGAAAAATCTGGTTACCATTTGCTCCCTGATATCTTGGTGATAGTGTAGATTATGACATTTAAATCCCTAAATAGTCTGAAGTTGATGGATCAGAATGATTGCTTGAATTTCTGTGCTCTCCTTGCTGCAATCATCACAGACTTTCAAATGAAATCTTCATTATTAAGGGCAAAGGGAAGGGAATAGAGAAACAGCTACACCTCCAAGGCTCTGAGATTTTCTCCTTAATTTGATTTGAAAACAGCTCAAACTAGTACAGTCTGAGACAAAAGGTGCCTTTTGAGGTATTCTTTGAAGAAACCCATAGCATTCTTCCTAGATGAAGAGAATTGCAGGCTGTTTGAATAGATTTGCATAGAATCCATTTCATACTGCTTCATTTTTCTGATTAAACTTATTTGTACTTAGTGGATGATTGACTGCATAAAAATGTCTAGTAACTTTGGTAAACATCTATTGTATTTTTCATATAAATAAAACCAAACAGTTATAATCAAACTTGTAGAATGTTTTATACATAGCTATTGGGTCATAATTATAAGAAATTTAATGACTTGTTAGTATTAAAATCAATTCCTTTCAGCATTTTTTAAAAATATCTATTAATAATTAGTTAATGCTTTATTTATAAAGTTCCTTAGGCACATTTCCACAATGTTTTTTCAATTAGAAAACATCTTTTTCAACTGAGTTGGAGACCTGCAGCCAGTGGGGTTCCACAGAGTTCAGTTCTGGGACCAGTCTTATTCAACATCTTCATCAATGACCAGGATGAAGGGACAAATGGTACCCTCAGCAAGCTTACTGATGACATCAAACCGGGCGACTGACTGATTCCCCAGAAGGCTGTGCTGCCATTCTGCGCGATCATGACCAGCTTGAGAGTTGGGCAGAGAGGAACCTCATAAGATTTAACAAGGGTAGGTGCATAGTCCTGCACCTGAGGAGGAACAGCCCCATACACCAGGACAGGCTGGGGATTGACCCACTGGAGAACAGCTCTGCAGAGAGAGACCTGGGGGTCCTGGTCGACAATAAACTAAGCATAAGCAAGAAATATGCCTTCATGGCCAAGAAGGCCAATGCCTTCTGGGATGCATCAACAAGAGCATGGCCGGGAGGTTGAGGAAGGTTCTGCTCCCCCTCTCCTCTGCCCTGATGAGACCTCATCTGGATACTTGTGTCCAGTTCTGGGCTCTCCAGCTCAAGAAGGACGGAGAACTTCTGGGGAGAGTCCAGTGCAGAGCCACTAAGATGAAGAAAGGCTGTGGGATCTAGGACTGTTCAGCCTGGAGAAGGCTGAGGGAGAAATCTCACTAACACAAGTATTTAAAAGGTGTATGTCAAGAGAAGGAGGCAGTATGTTTTTCTGTAGTGTCCAGTGACAGCATAAGGGCTAATGGACAAAAAAAGTTCCATTTAAACAAAAGGAAAATTTTGTTTAATCTTAGAGGGTGGCCTGGTACAGAATGTCCAGAGAGGCTATGAAGTCTCTTTCTCTGGATGTTTTCAAAACCCACTGGACATGTTCCTATGTGATCTGATCTACATGGACCTGCTTTCGCATGGGAGTTGGACTAGATGATCTCTAGAGGTCCTTCCCAACCCCTCCTGTTCTATTATTCTGTGATTAACAATACAATTTCCATTAATTGTATGAGTTTATGGCTGTGGGTGTATGAAGACAACTACACTATTATTTCTGGTCATAGTAAAGACTGATCAGGAGACTCAGTTTAACTTCTGTATTGAATGGTCCACATTCTTTCATTTGCATGTAGTTTTTTTCTGCATCTGTCTCTTAAAAGATGATCTCGGAATTTACACATTACCTAAATATTGGTAAGAAAGGGCTGCAGTGATGTTTCATCACTCCTGAGTTAAATCAGTCTGATAAAAAGACATCCTGTAAAATTTCAATATAGTTTAATCTCTCGCTGCTGGGAAAAAAATCATGACTCATGCATTACGTATGCATCATTACTTGAGATATGCAAGCAGTTAACTGTCCCTGTGTAAACAGCATTTATATCTGAATCTTATCTATAAATCTGTCTCTAAAATGTGAACAGATGAAAAAAGTGATTTTGTTTCCATTAAGGAATACTGACCAAGTATGGAAATTATGATGATACAGTGACAAATCATAATACAAGACACTATGTGTAGTCTAAACACACTTGTCACTCAATTGAAAAGATGTTGAGGAATGGTAAGAAAGTGGTTCTTAATTACCTAAGCACAATGAAAAACTGCTTCAAAAACATGTAAGTGTTTTTAGCATGCAAAAGACTTAAAAGTATCCTAAAATCCTCAAAAATATAAAGAAAAGAAAAGCCTTCTTACTAAGAGAAGTTTTAAAAAAATTTCTTTCTGGAAGTGAAAATACAGATTTAGAAGGTGATGTGTCTCTTTATCCCACCGTGACACTGAGAATAGGCTAAACATAAGTTTGGAGAGAATTTTAAACAGTTTTAGAGGTCTTGATGAAACTATCTGAAACCTCACGAAACAAGACTAAATTTTTCAGAATGGTTGAAGTTATATTACTAGCGTTTTCTTCTCTTTTTTTAATTTTTTTTTTGTTGTTGTTGTTTTTTGTTTGTTTGTTTGTTTCTAGGCATTTCCATTTTTGAAGACTCTTTCTCCTCTGGGATGTTCAGATGGTAAGACATCTTGGTTTTCTCTTTTGGCCTTATGTATTGTACCTTATAAATAGAATAAGTTTTTAATTCATTATAGAATATCTGTAAGGACTTATGACAAATGCAACCAGGTCCCTTTTGATTTCCCTTTCAATTACGTTGTGTAGCACAAACATGATTTACAAAAACAAGATACTTCCTGTGCAGTAATATTTGAAATTCTGAAGCAGTTTTTTATCTCTAAGATAATTCATAGATAACTTCAGGAAAATATAAGGTCTACAATCTTAGTCTTTCCGTGTAGGAATATACAAATAGAGATTTCAGAAAACAGTATGAATTAATTAAGGACACAGCATTAATTTTAATTGTCCACTGTCCTCTCAGTAAAGTAAGCCTTCCCAATATTTATTTCTTTACTAAGTGTATCTATTTGTAGACCAAGATGACTTTCCATGTTGTTTTTATATTTACTATTTTATGTCATCACTTGGAGTAGTCTTTGATAATACATGCTGTTAAGAGGTACCTTCAAGATATCCAAAACATCAGTGTAGGCAAACCAGCAGTGTGGCCCATTTTTTCAACAAAGATTCTCAGCATTACAGTGATACTGAAGAGGGAAATACGTGCATGAAAAAAGATAAAACCGCTAAAAGCTTTCCAGTGAGAAAGGAGAATGAACTAAAAAATGTAAGGCAAATTGC
The DNA here is from genome assembly GCA_013401255.1 of Urocolius indicus. Taxonomy (NCBI): domain Eukaryota; kingdom Metazoa; phylum Chordata; class Aves; order Coliiformes; family Coliidae; genus Urocolius; species Urocolius indicus. The sequence goes on along the minus strand of WBNH01011630.1, from coordinate 275,056 downwards.
ACAAATGGAAGATGTGGGGAAATAATATAACAACAGGAAATAACTGGCAGCCTTTTACTCAAACAAGTTGTATATTCAAATTTCATACAGATAGTAGCAGAGATCCTAAAAACTCACAATCTGCTTTACAGATTGTATTATCTTCATAAGGACTGCATGTATTTGTACCTGCTACGCTGGTTTTAGAATAGCTGACCATATAATTCAAACAGATCCTGTACTACAATAATACTTTACAGATATGTTTTTGAAACAGACATTATGAATACTAACATACATTTAGGAAGGTTACTAAGTAGCTCATAATCAGTAATTAATGCCAGCATTAAATAGCACATAATAGCTTACTCAATTTTTTAAAATTAACTGCATACATAATGCATATTTGCAAACTAACTCTGACTTCTACTCTTTTTGACATTTATAGCTTCGAAAAGATTTTTCATATCCAGTTGATTGGACAACGAAAAATGCAAAGTAATTGTAAAATTGTTCCCCTTTATTTTTAAAAACTAAAAGGTAATGGTTGAGTTTTACAAGATTACTGTTAGAATTGTAGTTGGCGTAAAGAGACCTGTGTTAATATTAACTGAACATACAGTTACCTAAGACTAATAGAGACACAAAGAATCAGTTGATATATACTTGCATTCTTTTGCCTTGACGTTATTTTTAGTTAAAATACTTCCATTTACTTACTTTGAACTCCATGGGAGCGAACTATTTTCCAGGTTTCTGAGGATACTTCTTTAATATCCACTTGGTAATGATGAATGGGCACACCTCCATGTGAATCTGGCTTATTGAATGAAACTTTGGCAGTGGTTTGTGACAACTCTAAAACTCGTACTCCGTAAGGATTTGATGGCACATCTAAAAAAGTACAAACATAAATTTAATAGTCAGCACCAACTAGACAGTCCTAAACAATTCATAATCTAATTTAAAAATTCTCCTTTCCACCCTGAAGGGAGAAAAATAAATATGTAACTTGATGTAAAAATGTTTGTGTTAGAGAAACAAGATTTCTAACATAGAGCTTTATAAAAACAATATTTATTTTCATGTGTCAAAGTTATGAGAAATCAATTTCCATATCTGTCTTCTTTTTACAATATGATCTTTTAAAATAGCTAATTTTATCATAGGCAAATGTAAGAGATGACTTTGTTTACTGTATATTTACTTAAGAGAGAACAACAAACTTTAAATAAAATTTAACAAGAGGAGCAGTAATGGATAAATAGATCATTCAGAACCTGAATTCTTCCAAATAAGACTATGATAAAAAAGTAGAAATCTTTCATCTGTTTTTATTAAATTCTGAGATACAATTGAAAACACAAACCATTTTTTTCTTTTCTGAAAGACTGGATTACAAGCTACTAGAGAAGAATATTAACAGAAAGTTTCTATTCTCTTTTCAGTTTTGGAAATAATTTGTGGAATAAGTTAAAAAAAACATTTTGCTAAAATCAAAAGCATGTGTGTATCTTTCAAAGGAGAAAAGAACAACAAAAATAAACCAGATATCATTATGTGCTCTATAGGAAACAAAAGGAAAAATTAACCTTGGACTCAGTACATTCTTAAATATAGAGACAGTATGTTACTTTTACAATGCATGACCAAACTAACACACAGAAGACAGAAGACTAACTTTTTTCTACATTTTTCAGAGCTATAAATACAAAAAAAATACTGAAAATACTAGAAACAATTTTAGTTCTGTGGATAGAATATCAGGGCTTTGAAACATCATAAAAAATTTATCTTCTTATGCATCTGACAAGTATTCTCATACCTGCTCATAGATTTGACATTGCTTTTGCCTCCATTGTATAGAACATATTTTTTATAAGAACATGCAAGAATCTGAGCCAAACCCTATCATTTGTGTAGTTGTCCTGGTTTAGGCCCATCAGGGAACAAAAGACCACGATTAGCCTCAAGTACTGAAGACTTAAAGATTGCTAAAGGGCAGGGAGGGCTTAATTGCCGCTTAAGGTGCAGGACAAAACAGACCAGGCTACTGGGCTTGGGGAAGAAAAACAGAAAACAATTTAATACCAACTAAAACACAAAACCTC